>CM062514.1:39919643-40519643 GCA_031439585.1 Pterocarpus macrocarpus
AGAAAACATAACATATTAGTAAAATCAATATCATTTTACTAATTCAAATTTTTGTTTTGTTTGGACTAATTGTGTAACGCCCGAAAAATTTTAATCATGTTACCTGGATTGTGTTCAAGGACGCTTTTTACCAAAAATACTTTCCTCCATCAGTTCGGAATGCCAAGGAGTTGGAATTTATGCAACTCCGCCAGGGAAGCAATAGCATGTCAAAGTACATCGCTAAGTTTGAGGAGTTATATAAGTTTAACACGATCTATCAGCGAAATCCAGATGAGACGTGGAAGTGTGTCAAATTTGAAGGTGGATTGAGGGAAGATATCCTCGCCACAATAGGCCCTATGGAGATCAGGGATTTTCCTACCTTGGTAAATAAGTGCAGACTTGTGGAAGACTATAACAAGAAATTGGAGAATTCCCAGTCTAATACTTATGGAAAGAGGCCTGCACCTGAAAACCTAGAACTTGAATATGCCTCACCACCAAAGAAGCTGCGTCAATTCAATGGACGTGGGGATAAACCAGTTCAGGGACCAAGCGCAGAGCAAGCATGCTTTAAGTGTGGAAAGTATCATGGAGGAAGGCCTTGTTTGGCCAGACAGAATGTATGTTTCAGGTGCGGCAAGCCAGGACATATGATCAGAGAATGCCCTGAAAACCAACCACCGACTCCTAAACCACAACGTTCAGGGAGAGTCTTCACTGTAAACGCAGAGGAGGCGACACCCCAAACGAGTCATCGCGAGGATTAGGGATAACCTAGGACAAGGATCCTCTTTTTGTTAACTACGTTATGTTAAATTATATAACTAGATCTAATGTATTTTCTTTCACTATGTTTGTTCAGCTTCAGTATGCTTGTGTGTGACCTTTTCTTCAAACTTTTATGATAACAAATAGTTGGTTTTGTAATTAAATTTTGAGGACAAAATTTTTTTTAAAGAGGGTGGTAATGTAACGTCCCGATTTTCGGTTAATGTCCGATTTCCGATCTCCGAATTTCTGTCTCAAATAAGAGGAGCACGAGGTCCTACATCCGACTTAACCTTCAGATTTCAGGTAAAATGGGATAAATTTCGACTTCCGAGTTGGTCTGCAAAATTCCCGACTTCATCTGGTATTAACTTCTCCATTTCCGACTTAACTTTGGACTGATGTGATTCCCGATATCCGACTTCATGTTTCAAGGAAAGTATACCCGGTTTTCGATCTCATCAAATACACTGTATATAAAATACTGACTTCGGGTTTAAGTACTTGGGTTTGGTATTGTGATTCTAATTCTCGAGTTCCGACCTCAAGCATCCTCATTCCGACTTCGAACTTGACCCAAGTTGATGATTTAAACAATGTTACAAGTATCGAACTCCGAGTTTAATGTAACGAGTTCCGGCCTTGGAGTTGAACTTAATTAGAATAGACACGAGTTCAGATCTCTGAGCTGATTTCCAAGTCACACACGAGTTACGATCTCCGAGTTTATTCAAAGAGGCTTTCCACTTCTGTTGTTGTTCCCAAATTTGAATGGGAGTTCCGAGATTACGTGATTGTAAGCTGCATGACTTCCGACATTCGACCTTGCTTCCAAGTTTCGAATAAACCAGACAAGATTTCCTCAAGTCACCCACAAGATGGGAAGAGTTCCGACATCCGGCTTCAACTCCAAGCTCAAGTAAAATGGCACGAGTTCCGACTTTACACATAAAAGATACGAGTTCCGAATTTAGAATACAGTGGAAACGAGTTCCACTTTTGGGCGACGTGGAGAGCAATTTTGTCACAGAAAGAGGACAACGTGGAAAGCAATTATAGGGGAAGGTTGGCTGAAATTCAGCCTTGTGTTTTTAGGCCAATCAAAGCCCTCCAAGTTAACCACCACCTCAAGCTTATAAACTCATTTCTTCCTCTTCTTCAGCCTCATCTTTACGTTGCCTTCTCCCTAGTTCAGCTCTCTCTTTTCTCTTCTCTACTCACTCAACTCCATTACTCCTTCAAGCTTAGCAAGGTTCTAACACTTCAAGTTTCAGCACTTAGCTCAAATCATACTCCAAAGAGGTAGGATTCTACTTCTATTCTTGAATTCCTTGCACTATGGTTGTATTAAATTATACTCTTCTCCATGTCTTGATGAATTATTGGATGTATTATGGTGAATTATGATTGGATTAATAGGAGATCTTGAGTTAGAATTATGATTAGAAGGAGAAAATTTGAAGGAGTGGAGAATTAGGATGCTGTCTTAATGATGAATTTCACGGCAGTCCGTATGGCAGAGTGTACGGCACCGCCTACAACCGATTAAATCCAATGAAATTATTTTTAGATAAAAGTATACATTTAGGGCTTTTCAGACATGTATCATATAAGGTCATTGGATTAGTATTGAGAGAGATATGAATTTTTGAAATTTGACCTAAGAATCAGGACTTTCATCCGGGCAGGGTGACTTGAAGAGGGTATAACTCATCCTATACAACTCCAAATTAAGCCAAACCAACTTTGTTAGAAAGCTTACACATAGGGGAACATCTAAATATGAAATTCGAAGTTTGTTATGACCCTAATTGATCCCAGTGATTCGAGGAAATTACCCTATGTCCAAACCGAGCCAATACAGAGTAGTTTAGAAAGGTGAAATTTCAGGACTTATAACTCGAGCTATACTAAAGCAAATGGAATAAAACTTGTGGCAAATGAAAGGTTGTCCTGTTAGCTTTAATATGAGACCAATTTCATATGATTTGAGCTTAGTTTCAATTTTTAGTGAATTTATACTTCCAAGAGTATAATTTGGGCTAGTAACTGAACAGGCTGAGGCAAAAGTTGAATATCTTGAGTTATATAAATCAAAATGATATGGCACCAATGATGTTAGAAAGTAGACACATAGAGCTATAACATATCCAAAATTCAGGTCTAAATAAGTTGAATAGAGGTAAAGGCAGATTATACAAAATTCGGGCAGAACTGAGTAAGATTGGCAGGATGGCCAAATTGATAGAATTGAGTTGAGGATTACAAGTTTTATATTGATAAATGCGCTAAGTTGATTATATTGCTATGGATGATTTGTTTGTGAAAGCTGGCACTATTCATGGGAAAATGAATCTAATCCGTTATGTGTAACGTCCGCGACTTCCGACTTCCGAGCCCATCAATATTCCCGACCTACGAATTCATCTAGACTGGACAGACAGCGATTTCCTATTTCCGACCTTAGGAAGGGTCAGAAGGATTGCCTTGCATTTTCCGATTTCCAACTTCGTCTCTAAAGCTCAAATGAACTAGCTACATTCCGATTTCCGACCTTATGTTCACAATGTACGAGTTCCGATCTCGAGATCAATACCAATAGCTCTCATTTCTTACCTTCCCGAGTTCCGAGATCGAGATCCTGTAATTCCCGATTTCATGGTACACGGATTAATGTTGTGAATTCCGACCTCCGGAATTATGTTTACAATTGATTCGTTTTGCCTAATTTCCCGACTTTCGACTTTAAGTACTTAGCTTCACATTAGGCTCTGCTTTCAAGTTTCGGCTAAACTGGACATGTTTTCCGAGTTCCTACTTCATATGCAGGATGTTCACGAGTTCCGACTTTATAAAGAGTACGAATTCCGATTTCATTTTCAGAAGATACTGGAAACTAGTCCCACTTTCGGCGACGTGGAGAGCAATTCTACCACACAAATAAGACGACGTGGAGAGCAAGGTTGGCTGAAACTCAGCCTTATGTTTTGAGGCCAATCAAAATCTTCCAAGTTAACTCCCACTCATGTCTATATAACACTCTCTCCTTACGATTCAGACCCCCTTCTACGTAACTTCTTCTTCCCTTCAGCTCCCTCTTTTCTTTTCTTCACTCACCCAACTCCACCCAATTTTGAGATTCAATCAAGTTCCAGCTACAAACTCAACCAAAATCATTCATAGTAAGAGGTAGGGGTTTTCTTCTTACTTGATTTTCTGACTCTTGAATGATTGGTAGTGATTTAATTCCTTAATTCTGATATGCTAATTGATTGATTATGATGAATTATAGCTGGGTTATGGGCTGTTTATGAGGTTAAAATTTGAACTAAAAGTGAGAAAGAATGAAGATATGAAAAAGTTGAAAGGCAGGAAAACTCAAAACCCTCGGTAGTCCGTACGGTGGAGTGTACGGCTCCGCCTCCCGCCATTCAGAATTAATGAAACCATTTTTATGTGAAACTAGACATCTAGGGCTTTCCATACATATATCATATAAGACCATCAGATTAATATTGAGAGAGATATGATTTTTTAAAGTTTGACCTAGGAATCTAGACATCCACCCGGGCAGTTTGGGTTGAAAAGGGTGTAACTCACCCTATACAACTCCAAATCGAACGAAACTAATTTTGTTGGAAAGCTTACACATAGGATAACATCCTACCTAGAAATTTCGAGTTTGTTACCATCCTATTAGTTCCTAGTGATTTGAAAAAGTTGACCTATGACCAAACCGAGCCAAATCAGAGCAGTTCAAGAAGACTAAGTTTCGGGGCTTATAACTCGAGCCCTACCGAGCCAAATGGGATGGGACTTTTTATAAATGAAACCTTATCCTGTTAACTTTAATATGAGTCCAATTTTGTATCATTTGAGTCAGTTTTCGATTTTTAGTGGAGTTTTACTTTTAGTTGCTTGATTCTGGCAAGCCACTAGGCATGCCGGGATAAAATCTGAATATCTTGAGCTATAGATATCAAAATTAGATGGGACTAAAGAGATTAGAAAATAGAAACATAACACTTTTACATACTCAAATTTGAGGTCCAGATGAGTTAAGTAGGAATTATTGCTTGAATTATAAAAAATTGGGTTGGTTGAATATGCTAAGGCAGAAACTCTGCCTTAATGAATTTGATGTTGATATGAGTTCAATATTGGAATATGAATGTAATATTGTGATCCTTGTAATAAATTGATGTTCTGGTATGTTGGCACTATTCATGGGGAAGCGGACACGTTCCGTTATGCTGCCGAAATTACGGTAAGACCCATGCACAAGTTATGAATTCTATGTTAATGCATGTGCATCCTTAAGAAAGTTATGAAAGTTATGAAAAGATTATGTACTATGAAAGTTCCATGCTACTTGGGCCAGCCCCGGATAAGAAGTTAAGGGGAATAGATCGGTGGGAACGTCGGGGAAAGCAAACCCGGCAATTCCTGTATAGGAACGAGCTCGATCCTGAGAAGCAGACTATTACCCAAGAGTCTAAATGGCCAAGAACTCCCAGGGGACCAAGAGATGGAAAAATGATGAAAGGAAATGAAAAGTTTGTGAAGGAAAGTTCAAGTATGAGTTTGCATGATTACATGAATGCATGATTACATGGTATGATTATTTCAGGAAGTTTACCGTTTATCGGTTATATTTACGTACTACCATATGTTTATTTGCTATGCTCATTATCCTATGTTTTACTGTTAGTAGCCTATTCTGTTTCTTATGCTATCTAAAGTAAAACTGAACCTTGCCTCGAACCAGATGTTTTATTGAACTCATTGAAATGGGTAGCTTAGTTTGAACACATATTTTTATAATTAAATAAAACCCGAGGCAACTGAGAATGAATGTGACGTCAGTCAAACACCACACGTGGACCCTACTGAGAATTTTCTTAAATTCTCACCTCGTTCTATATTTTCCGCATCATTCTCAGATGCTGGCGACGGACTCAACGGCCACTCCTTGTATTGAGATCCCAGACTTGCAGCTCCACTATGACTCCGATTTAGACTCGTTGCACATAGCCTACTCCTGCTAGTTCTGCCTCTACTTTTAGCATTGGGGATTTTACCGTCCTTACTTCATCTGCTATTAATACATATATATATGTATAGACTGAAGCAATGACTCCTGATATATAAATATACATGTATGTATACAATTAATGTTATTGTTACTATTTCCTATCTGTTGTAGTACTATGTTGAGTTTCATTACGCACATAGTATAGCAGCGCGCCGCTTTGACTGTTTTGTAATACAAAACACGAAATTTAAGCAGAATATTAACCCAGTAACACAGTCTACTTAATTGAATGCTATGACTTAAGCATAACATTAAATTAGTAGGGTGTTACATTATGCTGCCGAATTTACGACAGAAGTCTGGGAGACTATGAGTGTCTATATTATAAGGAATTTATGATATGAACAGCCACACAATTATGATTGTGTATGTGGAAATCCTATATGCAAGAATGACATAAGTATGATATGAAGTATATGAGAATAAATCATGAAGTATATGTACGAGTACGTCCCGCATGTCTATGCTCGATTTTGTATGAGAATGAAAAGCCATGAATATATTAAATGAGAATCCTGTCACTCAGAGGCAGTTAATTGAGATCCCTCCCTGTGAAGACAGTTAAATAAGATAATATGTGGGTCCCTTCACTTAGAGGTAGTAACACTTTGAATCCCTCCCTGTGAAGGCAGCTAAAACTATGAGATCCCTCTACCTTGGAGGCACGTGGTCAGATGAGATCCCTCAATTTTGAGGTACGTGACCAGAAGAGATCCCTTCAATTAGAGGCACATGGCCAGAATGAGTTCCCTCCAAGACTAGAGGCACGTGGGTCCCCTTGCGGGTGAGTCGGTGTGACGAAGGTCACGGGTGAAGCTAACGAGCTCATTCCAAGGCCAGGCTACCCAAGGGCAGTAAAGACTAAAGACTAAAGACTAAAGACTAAAGCATATGCAAGCACCCCAATCACATGAGCCATGGCATCGACCCAGCTAGTGTGAGTATCGGGGACAGAACTTACATGAGGCATGGCATGACCCAGCTGGTGTAAGTACCAAATGAAGGTCCCATATTCCTAAAGAACGTGACATGGCGATCACGCTTTGATGGGGTATGACATGGCGATCATACTCTGGAATGTGGCATGTAAAGATTTTATGACGAAAAAGAAAGATGAAGAAAGATAAGTAAATTTTATGTATATGCATGAATTCAAGTACAAGTTAAGTTATATACAGATGTTATATTCCCAGTATATTAATGCTATGTGTGTTATAATATGTTACAGTTATTATCCATGCTATTATCCATGAATTGATCTTGTGTAGGTCTTCCCAAATGCCAAGTGTATGATTAAAATAAGCTTTGCTTCGGATATTATATTTTCGAACTATAAAATTAAACAGTTTGTACAGCATGTTCACCTTTTTCAAAATAAATCGAAGCAAACTGGAGATGATAGCGATGACATTATGTATGATAATTAGATAATCCTACTGAGAATTTATAATTCTCACTCCTATTTCCGTGTTGTCTCCAGATAGTTTCAGAAGTTTTCAAAGACGGCTGAAGTTGCTGTCAGACAAGGTCCGCTCAGGTAACAATAACAATTCCAGGGTATGGTACTATAACTTAAGCATGGTACTGTACTGAGGAGGGTGTTACACTCTCCATTTCTCTTCCATAGACACTCATCTTCACTTCATCTTCAACTTCTCTTCAAGTTTCATCAAGAGTTGCTTCCATTTGAGACATCAAAGCAACAAGAATTCAACTAAATAAGGTAGGAATCCAACTTCTCTTCTTGTTTTTTTTGTTTTGGGGCTATGTGGGGATCTTATTTTCCTCATGATATTGATATGATTTGGAGTGATGATGATGATTTATGATTGAATTTGCATGTGGATTGTGATTAGAGTTGGATTTGGTACAAAAGAACTTGAAGATGAGAGAAAACTCAAGAAGCTATTAGGATTTTTCCTCGGCAGTCCGTATGGCAGAGTGTATTGCTCCACCTATAGTCATTTAAATTCCATGAATCTATTTTTATATAAAACTAGACATTCAAGGCTTTCCATACATATATAATATAAGGCCATTGGATCAGTATAAAGGTAGTTATGAATTTTTAAAGTTTGACCTAGAAATCAGGACTTTCATTCGGGTAGTGTGAGTTGAGAATGATGTAACTCACCCTACACAACTCCAAATTGAGTGAATCCAACGTTCTTTGAAAGTTAACGTATGAGGGAACATTCCATAAAAATTTTAGAGTCAAATTCGTTGCCAACTATCCCCAATACATCACTGAATTCACCTTACAACCCGGGCTGGAATAGGGTAGTCTAGTAGGGTCAAGTTTTAGGGCTTATATCTCGAATTATACTCATTCAAATAATATGCAACTTATTTCGTTTGAAAGCTTGTTCTATTAGCTTTAAATTGATATGAATTTCGTATGATTTTGCCCAGATTTCTATTTTTGGTGAATTTTCTCTTACAAGAGTGCAATTCTAGTTAGAGACATATATAAATACTAGATCAAGTTTAGTTAATATCGGAACTTGGAACTTAGCAAACAGAGAGCTAGATCGGGTATACTTAATGTTGAACTCAGAACTTAGTGAATAGAAAACTAGATCGGGTATGGATAATGTTGGAACTTGGAACTTAGGAAACACATTCATAAAAGTCGTGGAAGACCAATTATGGATTAATGTCGGAAATCGAAATTACACAGCACATAAAACACTTTAAAATCGAAAGTCAAGGACAAGAATATAAAACCAAAACATTACATAATATCAGAAGTCGAGAACTAAAACATTACACAATCCCGAAAGTTGAAACTTATATAATCTCGGAATTTGGACTCAATTCAATCTCGGAACTCAGTCCTAAGCTCAAACTCAGGAACATTAATAGAAATTAAAAGCTTGGAAGATAGATTAAGACTTAAGATTTTAAACTTGCACCTAATTACCTAAGCTTTGCTCATAAAACTTTGTTGTGTGTGACAACTAATGAAGTATATGTATGAAATGCATTCAGCATGTCTATGCATGGTTATGTATGAAAATGAAGGGATATAAATATATTAAATGTGGATCTCTTCACCTGGAGGTAGTTATGAGATCCCTCCTTGTGAAGATAGTTAAATAAGATATGATGAAGGTCCCATATTCCTAAGGAACGTGACATGACGATCACGTTCTGATGAGGTATGACATAGTGATCATACTCTGGAATATGGTATAATGATCCCACACCCTAAGGGATGTGACATGATGATTACACCCTGATAGAGTGTGACATGGCGATCATACTTTGGGACGTGGCAAGATGAGCATATTCCTAAGGAGTGCGACATGGTGATCACACCCCGATGGAGTATGACATGGCGATCGTACTCTGAAATATGTATGACAAGTAAAGGAAAATGAGCAAGGCTACACTTGAGGACGGCGATACGTAACGCTCAAGTGTAGGTAAATACAAACACCCTAGGGACGGCGATACGTAACGCCTAGGTGTATCAAATGAAGGAAGTAAAGATAAATATTAAAGGAAGATAAAGGAAAAAAAGAAAATTATGTGTATCTGCATAAATTCAAGTACAAAAAAAAGGCATGTATAGATTCTATGTTTTTAGTATATTAGTAGTATTATACTTTAATACTTTTCAGTTATTATTCATAGTATAATTCATGAATTTATTTCGTATTGGCTCTCCTAAATGACAAGTGTGTGAATAAAATGGACTCTGCTTCGACCAATATATTTTCGAACTATAAAATTTAATAGTTATATGACATGTCCACCTTTTCATAATAAATCAAAGCAACTGGAGATAATAATGATGGCCCGGCATGAAATTCTTAGGGAATCCTACTGAGAATTTAAAATTCTCACTCCTATTTCCGTGTTATCTCCAGATAGTTCAAGAAATTTTAAAGACGGCTGGAGTTGCTATCAGATAAGATCTACTCAGGTAATAGTAACAATTCCACAGTGTGGTGCTATGACTTAAGTATAGTATTATACAGAGGAGGATGTTACACATTGTCGATTGATGCCGAAATTCTCTCCAGAAGAAAAAAGATTTCCACAAAATTTGGGTCCCTAACTGATGATCAGGTGAGATATTGATCAACATTAATGTCCCTAGATCTTGTATGTGATACCATAGGCCAACAAATAAAGCACTTAAGGGAACAACTTATAGCTCGTTTGGATTATAATTTGCATCCACAAAAAGGTCTTTATGGGAAGGAAAATGACTTTGTACAGTAAATACTTGGTTTAACTTCTTACTTTTTAGAAGGTCTTTTGAAATTTTGAAAGTCCTTTTAGGAGAAATATCTTTGAGATTACTTTTCATTCTAGAAAAAGACCTTTTGAAAAGGAATCTTACTATTACTCTCACATCAACAACCAAAAGTAATTTTACTTTATCCTATCCAAACAAAACTCATTTTCCAAACTTACTTTTGACATATTCAAACTAAACAAAAAATATTCTTTTAAAAGTAATTCCTCTAAAAGGCCTTCTTTTAAAAGATTTTCTTTCAAAAGTTAAACCAAACAAACCTTTAACTGATGAAGCTCCATCTTATATTATGCGAAGGGGAGTTCCCTGCTAATTATGTGTTGGTAAAATGAGAAAAACGAGAAGAAAACTTATATAGATCCACCTAACTCCACCACAAAAACTAACTCAAGAGTGGAAGTTTGCAAACCTATATATATAAAACATCCACGACCTCATTGCCTAACCAATGTGGGACTTGTTCTCAATAACCTAGGTTACTAAAAAGGGGTTTCCGTACTAGATCTCTAAGGAAACCTACCCTTAGCAACCTAGATCGAAGGAAATAATTTTCTAGAGTAGACCTCCAAGAGAACTTGTTCTTGGCAATCTAGGTCAATAGAATACAACAAGCAAAGCGAATCACTTAAATCTCACTTGAAGTACAAAGATAAAAAAAATTATGTATCACACAAAACCAAAATGAGGAAAACTTTACAATTGTATTAATAGTAAACTATGAATTGTCTATAGCCAATTTGTCTATTTATATGTAAATCCTAAAATTAATAAAAACAAAAATTATTTAATCTTTTCTAAAAGATTTGATTTGAAATTGAAATTAAAAGATCTAATCCAATATAATAAGATTCACTCCTAAAAATTTTGATTTGATCTTATAGGAATATGGATCTAATTTGAATCAATCAACCAAATCTAAATTAAATCTAATCAATTTAGATTAGCTCCTGATTTATTGCACTCCAATCAAAATCAAATCGGCCAATTAATTTTGATTTGCTCCAGATATGTAGCGCCCCCACATAATTGCTTGCTCTCCAAGTAATCTCCAATTCAGGAATAATCTAACTAATTAATTAAGATTTGATCTTGATTTGTTGAGTTCCTCATGGTTGTTTGCTCTTTAAGTCAATGCCAACTTGCTAAAAACAATCTCTTAGATTGCTTGTTCTTCAAATTATTGCCAACAAGCTCTTTTCCTTGTGATAGAATCCACAACCATGATAAGATCACCATTTTGCCCTCCAATAATAGAATGACCAAGTTGCCCTCCCAAAATCGTATTAAAAACACACCGCAACTTCTAACACCCCAGGGCGATGAAAAAGTTAAATACATTTTCTTTTTGCATATTCACGCACATTTCAAAAAACTCTTGTAACTCTGTCATCTGGTACACGAAAATCGGAATTTAGTAATTTACATTATAGCCTGTCAAGTATACACGCTGTTGAATAAATGTTAATGCTTGCAAAGTTAATTTGCACCAGAGGTTCACATGCCATAGAATAATCCAACCCTGAATTTTATATAAATTCATGGGATGCAAGCAAAGGATATTCAAAGTGGAAGAAACGGTTAAAACGAAGCACTTTCACTGCAAGAAACTGGTTGGGTATTCCAACAGGCTCAATTTATTATGTCACTACTTATAGTTAATTAAGCAGGATTACTGTGCTTATCACCTTAAGTGGTATTTGACATATTACCTAATAAGATTATTAGAAAATCCAGATTATCACTTAGAAAGATTGTTAGTTTTTAAATTGTTAGTAATACTATATTATAGTGTTTGATATATATAGATAATCTAATTGATAATTCATATTATTATTTTTTGTATATTAAAAAAATTATTAGGTAATGTATATTTTTTGTTAAAGCGCCCTCCAAATAATAATAATAATTGTTATTATAATAATAAAATAACATTAATAAATTATAATATTAAATATTATTATTATTATTCTAAATAATAACTATTATTATTTTAATTATTTTTATTACAATAATTTTTATTTTAAATATAATAATAATAATAATAATAATAATAAATTAAAAAAGTAGAAATACAAATTAAAAAATCCTTATATCTCTTGAATTTGATCACATGGACTTATTACTGATATCGATAAGGAAGTAAGAAACACCGAACATAGCTCAACCAACAGCAGCAGAGAATGCAAAACACAGGAAAGAAATTTCTTTTATAGAAAAGAAATATTATTAGATAAGAATGGGAAATTAGAAGATAGGAGGATAGGGTATACTTCAAAAGAAAACGCAAAGCTAAACAAAATCTAACAAAAAACAAGAAAAAATAAAGAAAACCCGCCATAGGACTACACAAAACAAAATATTCAAACAGAAACAGGAACCACCAGAACTTCTTCAAAACCCTCCTTGAAAAGCCCTCAGCAAAACACTTGCAATAGAAAGGGGAAAACTAGATATCCCTCATTCTGGGCTAAAAAATAGCCCTTAAAATTCCAGATAAGTTTCAAAATTTTCTAACCAAATATCAAAACAGGATATCTTATAAGAGAATGTTTTAAATACCTTCAAATATTACATTACTCCCTGCAAATAACTTATCCGAACACAGCCTAAGGGTGCATAATCACAGATGATTACTTGGAATCAATGATTTAGTAAACCAAAATAATGCATATAACGTTATCAACTTCATGAAATTCACCATAAAAATGCTAGCTTAGTCAATTACATTGCTTAGATGTCAGCCTTACAAAAGTTGGCAGCCAATACCATTTCTAGCCTTGGATTTATTTATGGAGAGGAGTAACTAGCTGAGGACAACATCCATGTTTGACACCAGCAGAAGGAATTCCTAGTTTCTGATGAATTGTTATCATAGGTGGTTAAAACTGACTCAGGGTTATCATCTAGCTACTAGTCAGTTTTCAAAAAGGATTAAGCACACGATGGAATCCTCCATTAAAAATAAAGAATGCTAATCTGGAACTGCTATTCAGGCAAGAAAATATGAAGATTTCAGAAAATGAAAAGAAAATCTTTGATGCTCCAATCAATTGGTCACCAGAAGTCTCCGCAGGAGCACAAACCATTCTTGAAATGATGGAAGCGATTGCGGTCCCTCACCACAATCTCTCGGTTATAAACCTTAGATATGAACTTAGTAGCAGAATGACAATCTTCACAAACACGCAAGTTCTTCACGATTCTAATAGGTGTTCCAGGGGGTGTATTCAGAAGAGCAAAAGCTATGGCAAGTTTTTCACTGTGTCTATTCAAAGCATCTTCTTTGTCTTCTTCATCAATGTCAAGCAATACTTGTGATGTTGTCGGCACATATCCTGCCCTCTTTATTTCCCTTCCCATCTCATCCACCATTTCATATATTTCATTGTATTGATTATGCGACTTATCTCCAGCAACAAACTCATACATTTCATTATTTAGTTCAATCATGGTGCTCCCTGGAATCTTCTTCATCCCTTTCATATCCATCATCTCTCTAACCTTGGTCTTCTTCTCCCATTGCAGCAATTTTGCATAAATGTTTGAAAGCAGGACATAGTTAGACTCATGCATTGGCTCACTTCTTATTAGCTCTTTTGAAATGCTCTCTCCAAGCTTGAGCTCGCCACGGGCATGGCAAGCAGTGATTATGCTTCTCCATATGATGTGGTTTGGCTCAATAGGCATCTTTTGAACAAACTCCAATGCCTCTTTGACAAGTCCAGCTCTACTGAACAGATCAACTATGCATCCATAGTGTTCAATCTTCGGCACAACGCCGAAATTCTTCTCCATTGAACTGAAATAGGAATGTCCTTTATCAACCAGCCCCGAATGACTACAAGCAGAGAGCACCCCAATGAACGCAACATCATCAGGAGCCACCCCTTGTTCAACCATCTCATCAAACAAGGACACAGCCTCTAATCCACGACCGTGCATCGCCAGACCAACAATCACCGAAGTCCACGAAACTATGGTGTGAAAGCTCATTTGTCTAAATAGTTTCATAGCTTTGTCAACATCACCACACTTTGCAAACATGTCTATTAGCGCATTGCACAGCTCCACAGACTTCAATATGTTCTGCCTCTCAACATAAGACTCTAACCATTTCCCGAGCTCAAGTGCACCTAAATCAGTACAAGCTGACAAAACAGAAACCATGGTAATTTCATCAGGTAAAACACCCTTAACCTGCATTTCCCTAAACAACCCAATAGCTTGTGCAGAACGGCCCAAATGCGCATACCCTCCAATCATTGCACTCCAAGTCACAGAATCCAACTTGGGACTTTCCTCAAACACCTTCCTAGCAAACTCAACCCCTTCGCCACAACAACAATACATGTGAATCATAGTATTCTGAACATGAAGATCATCATCAAAACCAAACTTCACCGCGGACCCATGAACCATTTTCCCTAAATTCAAATCCCCAAGGCCAGCACATGCCTTGAGCACAAAAGGGTATGTGAACTTATTAGGCAAAACCCCATAATGAAGCATGGTTTTGTAAAACTCCAAACCTTTCAACTTTGAGTTACCCGTTTGAGCATAAGCCCTGATAACAGTGTTAAAGAGGAATGTATCATAGAAGAGATTATTATGCGCATCATTAGAGGGAGAGAATAGGAATGAGGAAGCATAGTGTATTGCATTGAGGTTGGAAGATGTGGAAGCGAACTTGGTGAGAACAAGAGGGTTGTTTTGGAGACCCAGTTTGAGAATGAGGGTGTGGATTTGTGTGAGGTTGGTGATAGTGTTGCAGGAGTTAAGGAGGGTTAAGCAGGTTTGTTCCGCAACTCTGTGTTTGGAGGTATATGAAGGGAGTTGATGGAGGGTTAAGGTGGTGATTGCACATGATAGCTTGTTTTTGATGATAGGGAATTGCATTGGGTCATTACAGAACTTGTTAAGAGGAGGGAGTGAGTGTCAAACCAAAGCATGGTAAAACGGGACAGGACAGCGTCGTCATTGTTCCTCCTTTCTTCGTTTCTAAGCTGTCTCGTCTCAGGTCAAGCTACTTTGTGCTCTGGAGGGTCCAACATGCAAATTTTCAAAATAGGAAAAAAGATAAAAAGTCTCTTAATATCTGTTTAGATGTATGTCTTCAGTAATATATACAGGATTTAATTTGGAGATATTTGTTCAATCATATTTTTTTATTTATATAATTTTTAAAATTATGTTATAACCATTGTATATTTTTTTATTAAAAAAATTGTGGCAAAATCAATTATTCAATTAAATAATTCATAGATTATAAAATTATTTTATTTATTTTTATATTAGACAAATTATTTATTATATTTTTTAATATGCAATTTTTAAAAATTTAATACAAATAAAATAAAAATTTAATTTTGATACACTATTTATCAATTTAAAAAAAAATTAAATATTTAATTATATATTACTATATCAATAAAAAATATTTAACTCAATTATTTATTATCCTAGAAGCATTACAAATTAAAGTATATAGTTAAATAATAGTGTAAAATATTTTTATAATGATAATGATTAATCTGATCATAAGGATTTAACTTTGATGCAGTAAAAAAATTTTATATTATCATTTAATTATATGTTATCAATTAATAAATATGGTTGAATATCACCTCATTACTTGAATTATTATGCCCAAAAAGAAGTTTTTCATTTTTATTTTTTTGGTTTATTAAAGGTATCTCCCTCCCTATTATCAAGAAGGGAGGCTAATCCCTTTCAAACGTAGTCAGGCCTATCCTCCCAACTAGTATTCTCTTCAAGAATCAAATTAAAACATTCTCCAGGATGATAGTGTGCCTCTATCACTACACCACTATTTTCGCTGTTGGATACAAAAAAGTAGGTTTGATAGAATAAAAACTTTTTTATGTAAATAATTATTTATAAACCCAATTCTATGGTGTCTTTGTATTGTTGTATATTTGGTGCCTTTTTTTGTTTTTAACCAATGAAAAAATGACTTGTGTGCTTGTGCATGATGTACATTAGACAAATATGCTGCATAGTATAAATCTCTTAAGATAAAAAGACTAAGGTCGGACTCAATATAAGTTCTGAGTTCCTCTTTGATACGAATTTCGAGTTCTTCTTTGATGCGAGTTTCGAGTTCCTCTTTGATGGACTTCAGAAAATATGGAAGTTGAGGCTGAACTTAATACAAGTTCCAAGTTTCCTTTTCATTCGAGCTCCAAAAGAGTGGATCTCCATTAGTTGAGAGTCTTTTAATATATATCATACTTTTCTAATATATACCCTTTTTAGCATATATGTCATCATTTCAATAATTAGAAACTAAAAATAAACACCAAATACATATTTATAGAAGGTCACCAAAGTATGCACCCTATTAATAACACTGTCAATTCCTTCCTCTTATAAGTTAAGTACCACTTTAGCCTTTGAAATTGTATACGTGTATTACTTTGGTCTCTGAAATTTGGAAATTAACTCTTTAGTTCTTGAAATTATATTCCGTCAGTCACTTTAATCCATGATTAGTCAACCATCAGTCAATTATTACAGTTTTGCCGATGTATCACGTTAAGTGATATATCAGCATGCCACGTGGCACAACATCTGACGTAGCATATCCCTTTGATGTGGCATGCCACGTGGTATGTTGAAGTGTCATGCCACGTGTCATTGATTTTAAATTAGTTCAAATTAGTCTCTGAAGTTTTTAAAATGTGTCAAATTAGTCCCTGAAATTTCTAAATGTGTCAAAATTGTCCCCGAAATTTTTAAAATGTATCAAAATAGTCCAAAATTTCTAAATTTCTCCTCTTCTCTTTCACAAGCTCTAAATTTTTAATTGTCCTTAAACCCATTAATTTTTTTCCCATTTTCACACTCTATTTAGACTAGATCCTCCCCACATAGAAGTTTGTGTATCTTATTAAAGTAACAAGTAAATTTAAATAGATTAAGATTAATAAATTACAAAATTATTGACAATTATTAAATTCAAACTTAACTTTTAAATATATTTGATTAACATTCTAAATATTTATTAGTTCTGTTTAATTTAAGATTTAAAGTTTAGGATTAACTAATTTAAAATTCAAAATAATTTATAATAAAAAATTTTCTAAAATATGTCACTAGAAAATGGTGAAAGATTTGGTAATTAGATGATATCATAATTAAAAACCTTAATACAATCAATGCGTCAAAAGAATTTTCTAAAACTATAATTTTAATACAATTTTAAAGAATGATTATTTTTCTCGGAACAACTATTTTCAAACATGCACTTAATTGATACATTTGTCATGAAAACTCCATCAATGTGGCCTAATCAAAATCAAAATCAACTTTTTTTTTTCCTTTTTCTTTTATTTTAAAATTAAAAAATTATAATTTAAGGTAAAAAAAAAAAGGCTTAACATAATTTTACAATAAAAAATATGTTCAAATTCATTAAGTGCTTTATCTATATAAGTACTTATAAATAATTAATTAATAAAATAATAACAAATTAAACCCAACTTATAATAAAGTATGATTAAAAGATCAATAAAGTGAATCAACTCCTAGTGAATGAATGATGACTAATTAGTCCATATATAGACAATAACTTAACCATGTTCAATATTTTAAATATTTTCTTTTAGTATTCTATTATTTTTTTATAATCTATTCTTTATTAATTTTTATTGAAAAACTAATATTTTATTTATTTAATTTTTTATAAAACATATTAAATTTATATTTTTGTACATAAATATGCCTATAAGTATTCGTTAAATTTAGAGATATTTTTGAATCTTGAACTAGAATGAGCTACATTAAAATTATTTATTATATTTCATTATTTCATTTCTATATATTCTATTTCCATTATTATATATGGAGATGATCTAGTCTAGATAGGATATGAAAATAGAAAAGAAATTAGTAGATTTAAGGAAGATTAAAGATTTAGAACTTGTGAAAGAGAATAGGAGAAATTTAGGAATTTTGGACTATTTTGACATATTTTTAAAATTTTAGGGAGTATTTTGATATATTTAGAAATTTTAGGAATTAATTTAGCACATTTAAAAAATTTCAGAAAATAATTTGAACCAATTTAAAATCGATGACATATAACATGATATGTCAGAGGTTGTCATAGTACTTCACTATATAGCATGCCACATCAGATATTGTGCCACATGGCATACCATATGACATGCTGACATATTATTTAATATAACATATTAGTAAAATCATAATAATTGATTAATAGTTAACTAATTAAAAACTAAAGTGATTTATAAAATATAATTTCAAAAATTAAAAAATTAACTTTTAAATATAAAATAACACACATATACAATTTCAGAAACTAAATTACTACTTAACTCTTCCTCTTGTCCATTTGGCCGAAACGACAGTGTGTACAATACGACATTAATGTCGCACGAGTTACTCTAGTGTCCTTTTTCCAATTTTGTTTCGTTTGGAGTGGTAAGAAGAGCGGCCACGTCAGTCGCCATCTACCTTCTACCTTCTACCTTTCTTTTTGCACTTTGCTTGTCCTCTGTTATGAGTTGTACTCTATTTGCATATGATCGCATTCAAAGCGAGACGAAGCAATCCAAGCTATGAAATGCCACTGAAGTTCATCGGGGTTTGAGGAGCCAAAACTTTAAAAAACACACACACACACACAAATAAAAGAAAAATGAGAAGAATATGCTATCTTCTCTCTAAGTCCAAGGGACTCATTGCAACAAGAAGCCCAGCCTCCAAGCTCCGTGTCAATGCGCTTCGCTCTTATTGCGATCGCTCCCCCCTTCGCCCTCAAAACCGTCCAGGTTCATCCCTATCTTTTTATTCTATTTTTCATTCTCTTCCAATTTTGAATTTTACATTTGGATCATGAAGCTCAAAAAATTATTAGCTGCAGCACCTCGTAGAAATGTACTGTACCCAATGATACAGTGATCTTTTAGCTTCAATTGGTGGTAGGACCCAACCATTAATTCACACTTTTATTTAAAATGTCACACGAGCACAATTCGCCTACGAGCACCCAATAATTTCTCATATTGCTTTATGCAATTTCGTTTTCGTTTTTATTTTTCAAAGAAGTGAACTTAAATTATCTTAGTTATTCAATTTTACTTCTTGAATTTTTATATTGATTTTCTCAATTTATTTATTTTTTTTTGTGTTGTTACAGGGCCGCTTGTGCAGTATAGAAGTCTAGTGGAGCAAGGGAAGTTGCAGCATGATCCATACCAGGAGAATGTTGCTTCAGAGCTTGAGAACTTGCTTGCAAGGTTGGAGCAGTATGAGAAAGATATGGAAGAGTATCATGTATAAATTTGGAATTGGACATTCTATTCATTTTCTTCTTCATCATTTGTTGTGCCTAGTAGCGTGTGTTTTCAGTTATGGAATTATGGCTATACTTGGACTGTGTCTTTTTAAAAACTTCTCTTCACTCTTGGCAGGTAAATCTATCCAATTGGGAGAAGAATAGGGAGAATGAGCGGCGAAAGCTTCTCATGGAAGAAGTTGAGCAGCAACAGAAGGACGAGGATTGGTGGAAGCGATTGAACAATAAGCTCGCTGATAGATGGGCCTCTCGGTAAATTTTGAGCCAATGCGTTTGTTTCAGCCTTTTCTTTTACAACAAAAATTCGATTTTTTAGCTTTTAATTAGAAATTGAGATGAGCAGCATCTATGAAAAGTGATTATTTTTAGTTAAAAAATGGATTTTTTGGTCAAAAAAAAAAAAACAAAAGAAAGAAGAGCTGAAACAAACGCACCCTTAACATGATTTGGATTCAACCTGTTGCTTAAGCTGATGTGATTGGATTGCTTCTGGGAACTGTCAATGAAACTTGTGAATTTGAGTTTATTTGTGTTCCCTTGTTTTGAATTTTGTTTCATTTATGTTTTCTATATGACTATACCAGTTACATTGTATCAAAACTGTGAGTCCTTCTTGACTCAGGAAAAAACCAGAAAAGATGGAGGCAGGGGTAGGAAAATGGGTGTCATATCTTAAACGTGAGAAGAAGTTGGATTCAATAGTTGGTCGCCGTCCAGCTGCTCCTCCAGCCCCAAAAGGGCTTTACATATATGGCAATGTTGGCACTGGTAATTGCATTCTTTCATTTTTCTCTATTTTGGCTGAATGTTTATGTTATTGTTTACCCGTAATGCAAACTTATATCAGCACAACTCGATTTCTAGTTATGGGATTGCTTTAAGCTTCTGCTTGCATCATTTGTATCACCTGCCAGAGTAGATATTATATATTGCCTTGGTTCTCATTGTAGCCATATTTTGCAAGTTTCTTTTCTAATTGTTTTGCTCGTACTGCTAATGCTGAAGGGAAGACAATGCTGATGGACATGTTTTACAGTGCCACTGAAGGAATTGCTAAACATCGAAGAAGGTATCACTTTCATGAGGTGAGTATTTCACTTTGCTTATGGGCTTTACCTGGATATGTATGGTCATATTGACACAAATATCGTCTATTTTGTTTTCTGGAATATATGTTTCATCTGTCTTTAGTCACACCATTGACACATGTCGTGAACATGGTGCTTAAAGAGAAAGACTTAAACTTTCTCCATCCTTATCCAGGCCATGCTTAGAATAAATGAACACATGCACAAGATATGGAAGACTCAAATGGAAGAGAAGCCTTTGCAATCGACCATTGCTGGTTGGATTATGAATCTTCCTTTTGACACAACAGCTAAGGAGTGGCTGGCTGCAGAAGAAAGATACAAGCAAGAGGTGCAGATGAAAAACATTCTTCCTGCTGTAGCAGATGAGTTTTTTCTGAATCAAGAAGAGGATGGAAAAGGAGCTAGCATTTTGTGCTTTGATGAGATACAGGTAAAGGAACACTCTTAAATTGTGCTATAATGGATTCTCCATATTTGTATCCTAAATTATAGTTTTAATAACCCATTATTACTGATTTAGTTACTTAGGCAGTATAATGGATGTAATGGACTATTTTCATATGTAATAGTCTGTTTGGATTTCTCAGTTAACAATGGGTGTGTACGGTCTCCTTCCCACTTCCCTCTTGTAGAAGCTTTTCATGATTTGTTTGAAAGGATTTTATGGCAGTTTGCAGTTTATGTAGTTTACTACTTCCCTGGTCTATTTTCCTATGTGTAATCTGCTTGGGTTTCTTGTTTAGGAATAATTTTTCCCGCCCTATGTAATGTATATATTAGCTCCAGATCATACTGTCTGGTGGAAACTTAATGTAGGCTTTAAATCATCACTTGTTTAAGATTGATCTGCTTCTTTTTTTCCCTCCCTTCTTGATTCATTGTTAGCATGATCACTGAGCTCCCTCTGTATTGCATCACTTGTAGTTTTCTTTCCTCTGATCCTCTCTGGATTGCAACTTAGAATATGACTTATTTTTTATGCTCTTTATTTCAGACTGTTGATGTATTTGCTATTGTGGCTTTATCTGGAATTCTAAGCAGATTGCTGAGCAGTGGAACTATTATTGTGGCTACCAGTAATCGAGCACCAAAGGATTTAAATGAGGTGTGTTCTTTACTAGTCCGTCTTTTGCAGCATGTGTTAGAATTTTTACTTGTTATCCAGTGATTCCAATAGGGGTTAATAATTACATGAATGACATCCCTCACAATTTTTTTTTTCTTTTGGGGGCTGGGGGCAGTAATCAGAACCCAGACCTGTTGAAAGTGAGGCCTCATTCGTTTCTTGATATTCATTCTCTTGGAGAATTGTTTCTCATGCAGGCTGGTATGCAACGAGAAATCTTCCAAAAACTTGTCTCCAAATTGGAAGAGCATTGTGAGAATGTATTAATAGGGAGCGAAATTGACTACCGTCGTTTTATAGCACAAAGATCAGTAAACCAGGTGAGAATTAAATTTATGGGTTATTTTCCCCATCTTGATCTGAAACTATTGAAAGATATCTATGTCCAAATGTAAGGTCAATTTAGTTCTTAGTATAAGAAGAATAGTAATAAAACAATATTTTCTAATGTCCTATTCTCAGATAATATATGTTAATTGATGGTATGCACCTCTAGGAATTGCATTTTCACTACTGTGGTCATTGATTTTCCATATAAGTCATATACAATATACAGTTGCTGAAGTTGTCAAAAATTAACATTTAAGAATTGATAATTTGTTATGGATAGAGAGGAAAATAATCAATAGCCTTGGGTTGGTAGGCATCTACTTCATTGCTGAACAGGGTACTAACTATTAAGGGGGAAAAAATACAGAAAACTTCATTGCTAATCATGAATATGTGTGCCAATGCAATTAAGGGACACATGCAATGTCCCAATACTTATAATAGCCCCACCAATAAATTTATCTCATTGTATTACCATATACCCATGTCCCCATTCATGGAGGCCATGTCATATTGACTGCTAGTGGTATGGGCTTGATTCCCTCTGGGGTGTGTAATCATGGGCCATGACAGTTTGAGCCATAAATGTAAGGCTGTGGCTCTAGTTAGGTACATTAATTCAAAGATGACCATAACAGTTACTTGGAATTAATGATTTAGTAAAGCAAAACGACATATATAACTTTATCAAGCTCATGAAATACCAATTTAATGTCAATTTGCTTTTGTCGTCAATTATAAAGCGAGGATGCTGGCCTTACAAAGTTTAGGCAACCAAGATCCTTTCTTACCTTGGCAACAAAATTATGAGAAGGAGAGTCACCAACTAAGGATGTATCCTTATTTGACATCCCTTGGAGAAACTCCTGTTCCTAATGAATTGTTATTGTATATTTCTTAGTTTTTAAAATGGATTCATTTTGTGAAACTTGTGTTAACAATCTCCAACTATGGTTATTATATCCACACATGGTGTATTTTGATTGTATATTGTTAACAATGTATCATTTTCTAAACTACACACAATTAAATTGTGTAAACTCAGATTATCTTGCAGTACAATGTTTAATTGCAACATTTTTTTAATTTCAATGGTTACACAAGTGTAGGTGCACTATTTCTGGCCTATCGAAAGGGAAACTGTTAATCAATTTGAGAAGAAGTGGCGTGATGTAACAGGCAGATTTGGAGGAAGAATAATCTGCAACACCATCTCAGTGATGTTTGGAAGGTATCCTATTTAAATATATATTTGATATAAAGTATCCTATTTATATTTAATGCTGTCAAACAAGGGTGAATAATAAACTTGGGTCATATAATTTCTTTCTGCAACAGGACACTTGAGGTTCCTGAAAGTTGTGAAGGAGTTGCACGCTTCACATTTGAGTATCTCTGTGGTCGTCCGGTATATTGTTTCATTGTGTTTGGTTATTCCATATAATTTTTTTAGCTAACATAGTCATCACACCAAATTGTTTAACTATTTTTTTTTTCTACTCCCTTAACTGACAAGTTGACGTTATGTGTTTCATTAAGTTGCTTGTGGATCAAATGGGTAATAACAACTTCCAAGAGTTAGTTTAGATATACAATGGAACATCTGAAGATTAGATTCCTACTTTAAGTGGTTTTAGTTTTGCCTCAATGACCTTTGGGTCAACCACCATTGCCTTGGGGTGAAGGGAATCGCAATCTGGAGTACAGATTTGGAGTAAAATAGAACCCTTTTTCTAATAAAGTAGGAGTTGAAGCACTAACCCTTAAGGGTGTGTTTATGGGTTGAGGTTTTGGAGAGGAAGGGAGCAAAAAGAAGGATTTGAAGAGTAAAATGTATTCATAGTTACTCTTAAAACCTTCCCTTCCCTCCCTTCCCATCCAAAATCTCATCTCACAAAAAGACCCTAAGTGTTTTTGAATCGCATGAGTGAAATCCTTAAAGCCCTGATTTATTTATATTGAAAGTATTGCAAAATCATAATCCAAAAATTTGGGAATGTCCTAAACTATAGAGATTGTTTATGGCAAGTATTTCCTACTCTAATTGCATCATGCATGAACAAATATTTAGAGTAATCAACAGTAGGAATTATTATATGATGAAAAACAAATTATGCTTCTAAGTTTGAGTTTGAGAATAGTAAAGCTGAAGAAGGAAAGAATGGACAAGGCCAGGTTGAGTAAAAATCTAGTGAGAGAGGTGACAATACCATGTTTAGGAGGTTGGTTGTGAAAACTGGAAACCTTAAGGATATTTCAGATGCCATGCTTTGTTGTTATTCCTCAATCCTCATTCTTCCAGTGTAATTTGCTTTTAGATTTTCTTCTAGTGTTTTTGCATATATGAAAACTTGCACTCTCTCTCTCTCTAATTTTTTTGGCTTTCAGTTGGGTGCAGCTGACTATATTGCAGTTGCTGAAAACTATCACACTGTTTTCATATCTGATATTCCAGTGATGAGTATGCGCATCCGTGACAAGGTATAAGTAAAGATAAGTTGAGTTGGCCTCAGCTGTATTGATAATTGCCTTGTTTTTCAGATGAAGTGAAATTTTAGGTTAAAAAACTTGTTTTCTTACTCTACATCTGCATGTTTTCCCAAGATATTCCTCAAATACAATGCTTAAAATTTTTATGCATCAGCCATTGCATTGAAATTTAGTACAATTCTTTTTCTGCATATCCCTTTCATGGTTTGAGCAACTGTGTATTCTCTACTTTTCATATTCTCTACTTTTCAGGCACGGAGATTTATCACCCTAATTGATGAGTTATACAATCATCATTGCTGCCTGTGTTGTTTGGCATCCTCTTCAATTGATGAATTATTTCAAGGAACTGAGGATGGCACACTTTTTGATTTGGAGAGGTAATTTTTTCTATTTGTATCAGCTATATGGTACACAAAGAGCTTTTGGGTTAAAAAGTATGAATGTTTTAGTTATGCCCTAAAATTGGGTGACAGCCCCCCCCCCCTCCTCTCTCTTCCCTCTTCTCTTCCAACAAGACGCACAGACAAAAAATCATCTCACCTGTCAATACATTATCTGGTAATTGATTCTGATGCTTGTATGTTGCTGTTTATGCCTAGTAGTTGGGAACAGATGGCTCAGATTGGAAACTTTTTTCATTGAATTCCCAAATCTAGATAGTTTGTGAGATGCCATTGCTTGACAAACTTGTTTGAAAAGAAATTGTGAAAAACTATAATGTGTAATTATTTCCTCAACTGTCCATGTACAATTGATTATCAAAGTCCCTGTAAAACCACGTTACATTGGCCAATATGTGGTATGCATAAAATGTGAGACTAGGCAATAAGGAAGGGTTTTTGGTCACAGTTTAACCAACATCTTTGTTTAGTAAATACAGTTATTTGTAGTCTAGGTTCCATAGAGCCCAAGGTGATTGTAAAAGTGATTTTACTGATTTAAAGAAGTTGGAGACTCTATACCCTGTATTTGAAAGCTGCACTTCCCAGTCCTCTCATTTTTCCCAAACTTGGGGTAGAAGGCAGGTAGACTTAAAATCATGTCATTATTAAATTCCCTGTCTATGATATTTTCTTTTTAGAATTTCGATTTTAATTAATAGCTACTGATTTATATAGTTTCTGTTCTTGGGGCTGGCATTTCGGTGATTTTTAGAAGTTTCTAAATAATGTGTTAAGCAATGCTGATATGAGGCTTATCAACTTTGATGGTAGTCTAGCGGTTCTAATTAAATGGTGCATTGGTAAGTGAACCTCCCCACTCTTGTTTTGGTTCCAGTTTCCAGTTCGAAACAGAGACCGAAGGTGGGAAACTTCGCCGCAATGTCTTAGCAGAAGGCAATGTGGGCTCAGGAGGTACCCCTGTTGGTATCACATCCATACTATCTGGTCAAGAAGAGATGTTTGCTTTTCACAGAGCTGTAAGTGGTGACACTTCCCAGCTTTTAGTTTCAATTAAATCATTAGTAAGGACAATGCTGATTTGGTTCCATCTAGTATTTCTTGTTTCAGACTACAATTATTGTAGTGGCATTTGTTAATGAAATTATATGAGGTATTTCCTGAACATGTTTGCCACGTGCTTGTGAGTGTAAGCAAATACAAGTTTCTTATATGTTGTGTGATAGTGGGTGTTTTATAAGGATTCAAGGAAACTTGGAAGTAACTCATTGTCTTAGGAATTAATATTGAGCCTGGGCGCCCTCACCTAGCCAGTGCACTAATAAAAGGGCTTTGCCTCATGTAGCCCTGCTGGGTTGTTTATACCACATCACCCTTTTTAGAGAAATATTATTTAGCAGGAATTGTAATTCATAGTTTTCTGCATGAATAGTTTAGTAGTTTCTTTTTTCTTTATTTTTTTCTTCCGTTGTGCTTTCGGTCATCTCACTCATCTAACTAATTTCGCATGGTTTCCATGAAAAAGTCATCATACTGAATACCATTACTCCATTTTTTAAACCCGCACACCAACCTGGTAATGTCAAACTTCAAACTTCCTCTTTATCCTCTGAAATTCACTGTTCACCAGGGGACATGTGTCACTTTGTCCACATCACTGCACACCTATCTGTACCCCTTGTCCCTCCAGGCACGAGCTGGTCAAGAAGTGCCCTAAGCATTACTCCCAAGTACCAATGTAATATGCTCCTTTTTCAGCCATGCATCAAATGTTATGTGAAGGACACAGCCCCATCCAGTAGCTATTATTCAAGCAGCAATATCAAGGAAGAAGGCAGACAGAAGAGATACAAGGAATAAAAAAAAAAGTCTGCCATTCATTCCTAGCATGATAAGAAAAACCTTGACACTAGGGAAATCTGAGTCACCAACAACACTCCAAACCAAACCCTTTTTTTTTGTTGGGGGGGGGGGGGGCTGGGGGCTAGAGAACGCATCAAAGTGCTGAGAGCTTAGTTCCTAAAACACCCTTGAAGTACAAACCACTTTTATTTGGTTTTTGTTAGAAATCTGAAAATGCTTATAGAAACCTCATTAACATAACTGGCACTGCAGATTATACTAATTCACAGTCGGCAGAGTGGCAGGCATTTTAGTGAAACATAATTTGTGTTGAGTGGTGAAGTCATGTGGTAAGATGAAAGGTAGAGGTTAACTTGTAAAACGGCCATAAAGTATAAACTGTAAAATGATTTCATAATTAGAATCTTTTTGGCCGCTAGGTTGCATTCAAGATATGATCTGCCTACCTTTAGATTTACGAAAAAGAACCATCTTCTTTGCATATATTACAGACATTTGAAATTGTCAGTGATCAGCATCAATTGCGTCAAGCTTGTGATAGACTAATGATACTTGCACGACTTTATCTTCACAAGCCCCTCACAGAATCTAAGAACTCATTTGGGCTTTCAAAAAAAGTTACAGTAGGACCAAGGTGTTATCTAATGGCTTACATGGAAGTCTGGAAAGGGTTTGTGGGGATATAATCAACACTAGTATAATTAATGTATTAGAGGCTGCATAACTTGTCTGTTGTGACCTGCTTTGCCTAGTGCCTATAGATTCTGTTGTAATATACCTTGTATTGGATTTAATTTATATACACCGCCAGTGTAAAATGGTTTTACACAGACATTCAATAATGTATTGCCACATCAACAAAAGTATTTAACTTAACTATCCATTACCTTAAAAGTCTTACAAATACAAGCATTTGATTGGATGACAGTGTAAAACTCTTATGCACTGTCAATGCATAGCAATTGAACTACACACACACACACACACACACACACATATATATATATATATATATATATATTGTGTGCATTGTCAATGTAAACAAATTTTATACAGACATCCAATCATATATTACTATATCAATGAAATATTTTGACTCAATCACCTACTACTATATATATATATATATAAACTTTGACAGACTAGACAGTTCTAAATGTTACTTGGTTTGGTTGTATTTGTGCTCTACCATTTAGCTATCTTCTATTCTGTCTATTTTTCTTATCCTTTGAAAGAAGAAGTAAGAAAATATTATCATTGAGTCTTTCTTGAAATGCTTTGTAGGTCTCACGCCTGGTAGAAATGCAAACGCCATTATACTTGGATGGAGTCAGAAATGTCCACCCTTATTTTCAGAGGCAACATAAAAGATATCAAAAAATTTGTGGCAGCTTACAATCTGAGTCATCAATCTGAAAGTAAAATTCTTATTCTATTCGTACTATAATTGTTTCTTGATGACACATTGACTTCTATACAATTGTGTGTAGATAATCGGCCTACACTTTGCTTGTTATCAGTAATAAGCACCAGTGGGCGAGTGATCTAGTTAGTGATGATATTGATTCTTTATTCCTTACAGCTATAGGTCCTAAATAATGCAGCAATGCATGATAAATATGTACTCTTGAAAAATTCTAAATGTGTAATAAAGTATAAATGCTGAAGGATATTCAATATTATCCTCATATTTGTTAATAGTTGTCATGATTGTTCAAAACAGTAATTCCTGTTAATTTGTCAAACTGTTCTGTAATTTGCAGATTTTTATATATTTTGAATCTACCAGCTCACCCTTTAGTGAGTTTCATTTCTGGTCTATTCAACTAATAAAACCGGAAACTATAGAACCAGAATCACTGTAACCCAAAAAAATTTCCAGAATCAAACTTGTGAAAAACCAATGGAGGTTGGGTTTACTTGAGGCATGACAACTGTATGAGTTGGTTGACCCATGGCTGCTGATATGGTTGTGGCAGGCTAAGTCAAAGGAGTATATCTTGGTTGTGGTGCCATAGAGGCAGCTACAAGTGTTGTAGGCTGGGCCTCAGTTCCTCAACTAGTTTACTTCGAAGCTGATTATCCTGAAGTGTTCATAATACTGAGTCATTGTCCTGATCTCAAGTGCATACGCCAGTCGAAGTCGAGATCAGGTGGTCAAAATCTCGACATTGATCAATTGAGGGTCTCACTGGGTGTGCAAAAATTATGTTTTGCTTATTTGGCCGCCGAGGATTTAGCTGATGTAGGGCGTGCTGAGAAACTACTTTAAGAAATTGTCGAACTAAGTTCGACTATTGCAAACACAACTAATCCCAAAGTTCAAGCAATTTCACCAGAGAGAGGATTTTACTCCTTAGCTACATGTCTCCATGCTACTAAATAAAGTGCTTGGTGTGTAAATCAGCTAACAAGGTCACCATATAGATGAGTCAATTGGCATACAACTAATGGCTAATAGGGAAATTTGATGCTGAAATGAACATGACTAAAATAAAAGAAAACAAATACGATAAAGAAAATATGGTAAAGAAAGATTGTAAATTGCTAAAAATAAAGGCAAGAAAATAAAAGGTAGGAAATAAAGGTTGAAAGTAAAGAAGTAAAGGCAAATGATGAAAAATGAGCTTGTTGTATTGATGAGTGTGTCGTGTCTCTTACAAAATTGTAGAAGGCTGTGTATAATTACAAACGGACGGTTATTTGATGCTAACCTCGCTAACCACATTCTACCCATTTTCACATTCAGTTGAAGTAGTCAGCAAAATCAGCATCCAATAACTCCAAATCGGCTAACTTGATGCACAGTTACATCCAAATTTAATGTATTTAGTCAATATTAAGGGAGGGGAGGTTAGGTTACGTGTCAATTATTGTGAACAATACAGCATATCAATTATTCCCCAATCTCATTTACTTTGTCACTTTATTTTGTGCATTCGACCTTCTTAGAAATAAAGCAATCCAAAAAGAAAAATTCATTACACTTATGCGACTATAAGCTTATCATGTTTATTGTTCTTGTGAAAAAGTTTATTGTTCAAGCTCAATTTCATTGTACTTACTGTTTTATAATACATAAAATATACAAACTACTACACAATGCTTTTGAACAACGAGAGGCAAATCCATTAATATGAATTCCATTACATAATTAGTAGAAAAACCAATCTTAGCTCAATTGCGCAAACAATCATTACATTCGAATTACAAACCAAATTAACTACTTTCCCAAACAAATTAAGTCCCACAAAACTATCATCATAATACAATCCCAATCACTATGCATCTTAAGGTCTTAACTTCAACCTTTAAACTTTCAATCTTCCATGCAACATTCATTCTCCAATCTTCGTTATACCAATCCCAATAGCAATTTCAGTACCAACTCCACTGCCATTTGCCCCATTAGCAATCCAGCAAAATTATTGGCAATGGTTACCATCTTACAAATAACACACATAGCACAAAGTTAACACTAATAACAATATTCTCATATTTTGAGCAACCATAGGATGGTCTACCAGGATTGAAGAAAGTTTTTGAGGCTCAGACAACTATTCTCAGACCACAATACCAACCCTTACTCCCTCCTCCCTTGAGATTGGGACCATCAGGTATGGATGAACTCCTTGCCTAGCTTCATTCTAGGTGTTAGAAGCCAACTTGTAGTTAATTTCCACCACCCATCATCTCTCAACGTAAATGGTAATGGCTAGGGATGATTAGGATGAGGGAGGTAGCGAAGTGGAAGAGGGCTTGGGGGGACTTAGCAAGATTTGAGATCATGGGTTCATTAAGGAGGGAAGACAGATCAGGGATATTGGATAGATTAGTGTTGTTAAGGCAAAAGGATGTTGTTTAGGTCATTTTGGATAGAAGTAATGAGAGTGTGCGCCACATAGAGTCCAGCTTGGCATTTAACGCTCCACCCAGACGTGTTTGTTAACTTTAATTGACATTTGTTGACATAAGGATTGATTTGATTAATGAAATGCAATATTAAGAACTAGAAAGCTAATTTTTAAATGTTAGATACTAATTTGATCAACGCTTACAATTTAAGAGACCAAATTGAGGGCTTAGTTTTTAATATCTATGTTTGTAGTGGGCTGGGCCTTATGGAGTGGGTCAAAAGAGGCTAGGATAAGATTTATACAGGAAAACCAAAAAATAAAACAAATGGGTAAACAAATTGATTTGTTTATTTGACATGCCCTCCTACTTAACTCGTGGGTTAAGCAAGCTGAGGCTAAAAATATTGGTTTTAAATGGATCAATTTTTTTTAAGCCTAATTTATTTAATTTTAGTTCATAAACAGATCAACCCTATGAGTTGGTGCATCTAAGCGCTAGCTTTTGAGAAAGTTAATATGGAAAAATTAACTATCATGTGGCGAAAAAACATAACTAATAACTTTCCAATATATATTATATTAATTGATTGTAAGAGTGTTTTTTGTGCAATTTAGATAGAATTTGAGTGAAAAATTCAACCGATCCAAATAATATAATTTATATTAGTTTGGATTGGATTTGTTTAGTTTAAATTTTGAATATAATACAATCCGATCAAATTTTTATTAGTTTGGATTGATCAATTTAATCTATTTCTGACCAAAAAAAATTTAAGTTTAGAATATTATAAACTAAAAGTAACTTAAATCAATGAAATAATTAACAGAAATGAAAAATAAAAACAGCTCATTTAATATAAATAAAATGATATTGAATTGAAAATGACATATAATTAAAAAAAATTATGTGATAACTTAAAATTATGATAAGTAAAAATATAAATTTAATAATGAAAAACAAGAATTGTAAAACGAGAATTGTAACAAATTTCACTCTTTTAATTTGACTAAAATGTCTATTGTTTCCTTTCTTAAACAACTGAAGTGTTATAGCCGTTTTAGTAATTAAATATGTTATTAATTACAAAAAGCTTTCTTTCTCTCCTAATAATTGTTAATTTTATAATTTTTCTAATTTTTTCAGAAAGTTAATAATAGTGCAATTTATATTTGTTAAAACAAATTATGCATAAAAGTTTATTTTCTCAAAAAGTTTTTCAACATTTTTCTCTTATTATTATTTTAAAAAAATTAACAACATATTAATTTACTTATAAAAAATATCATAGAGAAACATTAGTGTTTCACCTTTTAAGTATAATATAGCTTATTAATTTATCTTTACAACTTAACAATTTTTCATTTTTATAAATACAATATATTATTATTTTTATTTAAAAGTTAATAATATAATAATTTCATTTTATGAAATTAAGATTTAATAAAAATAAAAATAATTTATAAAATTAGCAATTATTAAGAGAGATAAAAAGTTATTTTTTTAATAATAATGCAATTAATTACTAAAATAGACATAATACTAAAGTTGTTTAAAAAGAGACACAATAAATATTTTATTCCAAATAAAATAGTACAGTTTGCTAACTTTCATATAAATAAAAAATTCACTCAATGGATGAAAGACAGCATTTCTCGACAAAATATATTATATAATATAATTTAGTTTGAATTAATTTTAAAAATTGAATATGAAATCCAATCTAATCAAATAATTTTTTTAAAAAATAAGGATCAATTCAATTAAAACTTTTTTCAGTTTAATTGATTTTCGATTTTTTTTTAATTATCGGTATAGCAGTGTTGATTATGTTAGATTGAATTTAAACACCTCTAATTGATTGATATTGATTTAATTTAAAATCAATTAGTGATTGATAATTGATGATTATATATAAATCCCATATCAAATAAGATCTTTCTCTTTATCATTTATACTTCATATCTATGCCATTATCAGAAAGTGCACAATTTTTGCACGTATCTCAAATATGTACCAATTTATTTTTGAACTGAAATAGGTACCAATTTAAAACAATTTCATTGTCAATAAAACATTAATCTTGAATGCAAACAAACGACATTAAAAACCAGGTACACAACAAAAGGGATGGAGAGTCAAACCACGTCAAAGAGAGACACACATCTCTCTCACTTCGCTCCTCAAGTCTCGCCCCCACCTACCCAAACTACGAACCGAACCAAATCAAATCATAAAACCTGCGAAGATTACAATACATGATTATATATAACGTAAGACGTAGAGCCACTTTTCCAAATCTCGAGCCAGTTGAGTGTTGAGAGAGCAACGCTAACAGAGATTCACCTAACCCGCTCTATCTCTCTCAACACTATTGATCTATTTGCCGCCCCTTATATATTCCTTCTTCTTCTTCTTCTTCTTCTCTCTCTTGTTTTCATCGCCCATCCCATTAAACACTCATTCTTTAATTTTCTCTTATACCCTTTTTGGTTTAGAATTATTCTTTCTTTTAAGCATCCACATTTACCCTTAAAAACGAATATCCCTTTTACCAAACCTTCTTCCTCTTCTTCTTCTTCTTCTCAATACCTTTGATAGTTGAAACCATTTCTGCCATAGATTTTATATTTTTTTTAAAATTATTTTTGACATTATTTATTGAACCTGTCACAAAAAACAAGAATAACAGGTTCATCATCAGGTTTTTTTTTTGTTTTTTTTAATTCATGGGTGGGAGAGGAATTCAGCTATTTGATGGCCAAAAAGATGGGTTCTTCTCTGTTGCCCATTTGGGATCTCAATGGGGTCTCAATCATCAAGAGAGTCTTTATCACCCTGGTGGCTTGTTTGCAAGCGTTGGCCAAATGGGAATGGGGTTTGGTGTTCAACAACCACCAAACCCTCCTTCTTCTGATTCCCAAGGCAATGGTGTTGGTGGTGTGAGGATTCCCTGCACTGAGTTGTACCTCAAGTACGTGCAATCAGAAGGGAAAGTGAAGATTGTTGGTGTTCCTGAGGAGGAGTTGGTGCAGGAAGGTGTGAAGGGAAAGAAAAAAGGTGGTGGTGGCCTTAAACTGAAGGTTAAGGTTAAGAACCCTTCACTGAGGAGGTTGATTAGTGGTGCTTTTGCTGGGGCTGTGTCACGCACTTGTGTTGCACCTTTGGAGACTATAAGGACCCATTTGATGGTTGGGACTAGTGGCCATTCCACTGGTGAGGTGTTCCAAAATATTATGAAGACTGATGGGTGGAAAGGGTTGTTTAGGGGTAATTTTGTTAATGTGATAAGGGTTGCACCTAGCAAGGCCATTGAGGTAATACATATATGTTCAATATCATTTTGAATGGTTTGCTTCACAACTGGTTTTTGAAAGATTTCTCCTTGCTACCATTTGTTATGTGCCCTGCACTTGTGATTATATTTGGTGTTTGGTTGTTTAATTTAACAATCATGTTTCCAATGTAAAGAAAAGTGTTTTTTGGAGATTCTTGAGTCTATAGTTAATCACCTTTGCTGATGATTAGACAATGGAATCTGCATTATTTTAAATATTGTATTTGCCACAATGGAAATATCTGGTCTGGCAACTATAAGTTTGATCAGTGATATGTTGCGTAGAGAGGCCCCCAATTTTTTTTTTTTGGAAGGGCATGGCCACAAAAAGTTTCGTGTTCCACTTGTAGTTTTGTATGTCCGTTGTCTTTTCTTGGTTTCAAAGAGTTCCATGGAATTAGTTAATTGAATACTTTTCATTATATGTAGCTGATAAAATGAGTTATACATTTATAAGTGCTAAAATCAATTTGCTGCATTATTAAGAAGTTGAATGAGTATTTGCTGATTAGCTACAATGTATGATCACAAAAGTTTGTATGCTAGCTGTAGTTTGTACAATAATCTACCTTCAACTGTTTTCTCCCAAGTATATGTGTATATGTGTTTGTCATTCCCTTTTGCTGCCAGAATGTTATATCTAAGTTACAATTTTATTTCTTGTATCTCCCTTACTATCTCTTAAATCCTGTAGCAGTTTGTGTTTGATTTTGTTTGATTTATGTTGATGAAGAGCTTTCATGTGATAGTTCCCTATTTCCTTTTTCTTTTTGCTTGGTAGGCAGGGATGGGGGATGATAGGAATGGATGTTAATTATATTAAATGACCCTTCAGTTTAGGTAATTTGCAACTTGTCTCTAATGTATACTCAGTTAACCTTAAGTAGTACACAACCTTCTTCCCATTAATGGTCTTCCCTCTTAAATGCTTTTCATTTTTGTTTGTCTTCCTATGAGGTTACCTTCGATTTTGGGCATTAACTGAAGTGTCTTAAAAGTTTTACAGGATATCTATTTTGATGGCCATATTTTGGTGATAGTTATTTGGTCTCTTCTGGATTTTCCTTTTTCTTTCAGGCAAATCAACATTTCTCCAAGTTAACTTAGCATGATTTGCTTGCTTAATTTAATTTAGTGTTCAATTAGCAAACCATGTACATGATAAGAAATAGCACTCGTTTTTGTGTTGAAGGGAGTATCTCTTGTTTTCAGACAAGAAAAGCATAGAATCTCATAATTTTTTGAAACCTCCAACTTCAAAGCTGTTACAAGATATGCTTGTTTACATTTCCTTCTCTGACCCCATTTTATGCAAAAGAGGAGACAGTTATGGATGCAGTGTAACTATGCATTGATAGATAAAAGCGATCTCTGTTTTTTTCAATCGGTTTGCTGTGAATTAACTATTCAAATTTTGAAAAGAATTGTTATCTTTTAGATAGTGATCAAAACTACTCTTACACAGTAGTTTTTAACTATCTCATTATATTTCACTTGTTTCTGCAGCTATTTGCTTATGATACAGTTAACAAGAACCTATCACCAAAGCCTGGGGAGCAGGCCAAAGTCCCTATTCCTGCATCATTGATCGCAGGTGCCTGTGCTGGAGTTAGTTCAACCATATGCACATATCCTCTAGAGTTACTCAAAACTCGACTAACAATCCAGGTGTGTACGTATAAAAATAAACTGGAGCATGCTTTTCCATATTTATCTTGTAGAATCCTACCGAAAAATGGAAGGGAAATTTAAGCTGAATTGTTAATTTTTCAGAGAGGTGTTTATGATGGCCTAGTTGACGCATTTGTGAAAATAATTCAACAAGAGGGTCCTGCAGAACTTTATAGAGGCCTAGCTCCCAGTCTTATCGGAGTCATTCCATATTCTGCCACCAATTACTTTGCGTACGACACCCTAAGGAAAGCATACAAGAAAGTTTTCAAACAAGAGAAGATTGGCAACATTGAAACACTTTTGATAGGATCAGCAGCTGGTGCTATATCCAGTAGCGCAACTTTTCCGCTCGAAGTGGCTCGCAAGCATATGCAAGTGGGAGCCCTCAGTGGAAGACAAGTTTACAAAAATGTGGTTCATGCCCTTGCTAGCATACTTGAACAAGAAGGTATTCAAGGTCTGTATAGAGGGTTGGGACCAAGTTGTATGAAGTTGGTGCCAGCTGCAGGCATCTCTTTCATGTGCTATGAAGCTTGCAAGAGGATACTGGTAGAGGATGATGACGAAGAATAGGATGAGGTCCATATATCTAAGCAATGGCCTACATTGCGGCTAAGAGGCAGAATTGCATTTTTTTTCTCTCAAGATTCGGTTAAATTATTTTGGATCTCTTTTAGATTACTGGATTCTTTTTAATCCCGTATTTACTTTTGATAGGCAATTGAGAATGGAATCATGGCTTTTTTCTTGGTTAATCTTTTTCTACTGGCACTTGGTACTTGCTAGTCAGTCCTGGCTTTCTTAGACTTAACTGCGCATTGTTACGGTGTAAATGACCGGACAAGTAACATGTGATAAGTGGGTTGTGTTCTCAGTTCTTTTTTTGTGGGTCTAACATCTCATACTAAAGATTAAATATTATGAGATATGTTATTTGGACATAACTTTCTTACACCAAATACATCTCTTTTATGTAAGTATGGACAAGACTTTTTTATTTTGATATACGTGAACTTTGATATTTACCCACACTTACAACTATATATTATGTCCATATTATAACTATACATAGTATTTAAATAATATTTCTCAAATCTTAGAAAGATAATTGTTGAAGGACTTTCTAATTGCAACAGCTCTCAGAAGTTCTCTTATAATAATGTCTGTAAACATTATGATCAAAGACCATTAGTATGCCAAATCCAACCCTCCCGCCCCAACAAAAAAAAACCCAAAAAAAAAAAAGAGGTTTTACTCTTCAAGTCCATTGCAAACCGTGCTCGTTTTGAATTGAAAGCAATTTAACATTTTATTAACATGTGCAACGATTTATCTATGTGAAGAAAATTAAACTTTCAAGTTTCTGATGCAACCGTTGTTATATCAAGCTCTAAACTTGTAAATATTGAATGGTTTTGTTTCACAACTTGTTTTTGAAAGATTTTACCTTGGTTCCATTTGCTATGTGTTCTGCACTTGTAAATATTTTTGGTGTTTAGTTGTTTAATTTTGCAATCAATTTTCCAGTGTTAAGAAAAATGATTTTAGAGATCCTTGAGTCCATGATTCGCCACCCCTCATGATTATTATACTATGAAATACGGGATAATTTTAAGTACTGTATTTGTCACAATGGAAATGTCTGATCTGGCAACTAAAAGTTTGATTAGTGTTGTGTAGAGAGGCCTTGACACCGTAGTTTCCAAGTATTTTAAATTTTTTTAAAATAATTTTTTTCAAGGACATGGCTAGAAAAAGTTTCCTGTTGGTTTGAAAGAGTTCCATGGAATTAGTTAATTGAATACTTTTTGTTGTATGTAGCTGATAAAATGAGTTATATATTTATGAGTGCTTAAATCAAGTTGCTACATCATTAAGAAATTGAGAGCATGTTTGGATTACCTCCTCGAACTCCAAGCAAAGATGTTTCGCCTTTTTTGACGTTGAAAATTATCAACGAGTTTTCAGATCTTAATCCTAGTTCAGCCCAAAGCAGCAAATTGCTGCTTTTGCGTTACAATTTTTCACGTTCAACATTTATTAATATTTTATTAGCCTTAGATTTACAATTGTATCCCTAAATAATTATGATTGATCCTATTTTGTATTCTTTGATTATCTTTTATGAATTTTATTATTTACTAACAAATAAAGTTATATTCTATTTGCGAGCATTGTTTCACAGTATGTTACATATTTTAAAAATTTTAATTTAATTATTTTTTTAATGCAAATGCTTCATATATTTTCGTGTAAAATTAGTTTTTTGTTTATAATTTAATACTAACACCAAAAGTTATTCAAGTATCTTAAAAGTAATATTGATATAATTTTATTTATAATAATATTTATATAATTTATTTGAGTATCTTAAAAATAAAAAAATGAAATAAAACAATAATAGAAAAAAAGAATAAGGATTTAATTTATTTACATTGTTGGTGTAAAAAAAATTTATGCAAATTTTCAATCATATATTGCCATATCAATAATAGTGTTTGACTTAACCATCCACTATTTTGAAAGTCTTACAAACACAAGCATTTAATTTGATGATAATATAAAACTCTTTTATACTATCAGTGTATAGTAATTAAACTCAAAGAATAATATCAAAAGCATAATATAAACTCATATCCTTTTTTATTAATTTTACATCCAAAGATGATTTTGATTATTATTATATAAACAATATTTATTCTTTCATAATTATTTTTGATATAAAAATTTCTAAACACAAATTATGTTGGCACCAAATCACTTTTGATTAAAATCAATTTTGTAGAATTAAGTTAGTGTAAACCCCATTTGCAAACTTTAATCCAAACACACACAGGTAGTTATCAATGATTTATCATCACAAAAGTTATCAATGAACAGTAGAACAATAAGATTGAACAGGTATGCTAGCTGCAGTTTGTACAATGTTTTATCTTCGATTGTTTTATCCTAAGTACATGTGCTTGTCATCATGTGCTAGTATACCGTCCATATTTACGACAACCTTATGACAAATGGTTGGATGTTTTGCTGTCAGAATGTTATTTTCTATTTTATTTGTTGTATCTTCCTTACTTGTAATTTTGTTTGATTTATGTTGATGAAAAGCTTTCATGTGATAGTTCCGTGTTTCTTTTTTCTTTATGCTTGGTGGGTGGGGGTGCGATGGGATGATAGGGATGAATGTTAATTATATTAAATGACCCTTCAGTTTTGGTCATTGTGCAACTTGCCTCTGATGTCATGTATGCTCACTTAACCTTCTGCCTGGCCCTCTTAAATGTTTTTCGCTTTTGTTGTTGTCTTTTATGAGGTTACCTTCTAATTTGTGCATAAACTGAGGTGTCTTAAAAGTTTTACAGGATGTGGATATCGCTTTTGGTGGCCATATTATGGTGATAGTTATTTGGTCTAATGGATTTTCATTTTTCTTTCAGGCAAATCACTATTTTTCCAAGTTAATCTAGCATGATGAGCTTGCTTAATTTGATCTAGTGTTAGAATACCAATCCGTATACATGATACGAAAAGCATCCAAGAAAATTTTTAAACAAGAGAAGATTGGCAACATTGAAACACTTTTGATAGGATCAGCAGCTGGTGCTATACCTAGTAGCGCAACTTTTCCGCTCGAAGTTGCTTGCAAGCGCATGCAAGTGGGAGCCCTCAGTGAAAGACAAGGTTACAAGAATGTGGTTCAAGCCCTTTGAAGCATACTTGAACAAGAAGGTATTCAAGGTTTGTATAGAGGGTTAGGACCAAGCTGCATGAAGTTGGTGCCAGCTGCAGGCATCTCTTTCATGTGCTATGAAGATTGCAAGAGGATCCTGGTAGAGGATGATGATGAAGAATAGGATGAGTCTATATATCTAAGCAATGGCCTACATTGCGGCTAAGAGGCAGAATTGCTTTTCTTTTTTCTTTTTTTTATAATGATTATTCGGTTAAATTATTTTATATTTCTTTTAGATTACTGGATTCTATTTAATCCCGTATTCACTTTTGATGGGCAATTCAGAATGGAATTATGGCTTTTGTTTTTTCGGTTAATCTTTTCTATTGGCACTTAGTACTTGCTGGTCAGTCCTGGCTTTCTTAGGCTTAGCTACTCATTGCTATCGTGTAAATAACCCAACAAGGGTTATGTGATAAGTGGGTTGTGTTCTCAAACTAAAGTTCTTTTTATTTTTTTTGGCTCTAAGCTCTAATACTATAGATTAAATATTACGAGTTATGTTACTTAATATAATTTTTCAACACTAACTATATCTTTTTCACATTATAAGTATATATAATACTTTTTTATTTTGATATAAGTATATCTCGATTGGCCTGTTCTGTGCTACACCGGTTAAATATGATGCACCACGTACCATTTAAAATATAATGGTGTATTGTAGTACTTCACTTTATTCAAGTGGTTCATTGGGTCACACTAATATTTAATGGTGGAGATTTAAAACTAGTTATTGTGTATCACAATCCTTCCTCCTCTCTTCCACCATAGTCCTTCACCCCTTAGCCATGTTGCTCGATTGTAGCTCCACCACCACCTCAGCCACTGACGACCACCTCTTCTCCGGCAATCTCACCGAAAGCCCCCACTCACCCTTCCCCATGCTACCATTTTGCTCCTCCCTAGCCTTCCCCTAACTACAACCGCTCTGCCATTTTCACTGCCTTGTTATGCCCAAATTCTAACACCACCAACAAGGAGCTAGGGAGTGATATCTAAACTGCAACGGATATTTAGCTACAAGAGCACTGCATCATTTTGTTCTCAAAATCAAAACTTTGCAATGGAAAACCAGTCCCCATAACCTAAAACACATTCCAATCCAATAACAACTAGTGTGCTAATTTCATTTGAGGAAATAAATAACAAAAAGCAAAAAACCACAAACCTTGTCTATTAAATAGGGTCCTACCCAACTGCACTAATTTAGCCCAAGACCACATGGTGATTGTAATATTCCAAAGAACAGTGCGCTTGACTAGTACGTTAATTTATTTATTTCAATACATTATAGATATATAAATAGCCAATATTCAAATACATCTATTATGGTTAGATGAATTTGAATTTCTTTGTAGGAGGAATTTCATGAAGGCAAATAGTATTGTCTTGATTGTTTCAAGAAAAATCGATTTTTTTGGGCATCTTGTAATGCAAGAACTGAATCAATAGATTTTTATACTGTAGGATGACACAATACTAGTTTAAAGCCTAGAATGAGTAGCTAAAATTTAGCCACTTACACCCCCCTTGTTGGTGCCATATTAGCCACAAAAAAGGGGACGTTCAAGAAAGTGTATTAACATTAAAATCCACCAATCATCACCCATGAGTCACCTTTACCCTTTATGACTTAAGACCAAACTAATTCTCATTTTCTCCTCAAATTTTCGGCCTTAACCTCAGCCTACTTTCTTCCATTTTCTTCCTCAATTTCATCTTCTCAACCTCATTTCTTCATCCCACTCATACACCTTCACCCAAAACTTGCTTCCTAAATTAGTTCAAACTTGGATTTGAGGTAGGATTCTTGAATTTATTGGACTCTACGATTCATGTGACCTACTAAGGTTTCTTTTATTCTCTTTAATATGATATTGTATGATGCCTATATGACTTGTTTCCAATGGATTGACATGGAAATTCTTGGTTTGGGTTCGAAAATTGATTAATAACTCAAGGAAAAACTTAAATAGAGTTGTTGGAAATTGAATTCCTAGGACTTATCCATACCTCGAACATTGTATGTTGATCCACAGAGGTCTAAATTTAGTGAAACCATTTTTAAACAAAACTAGACATCTAAGATTTTTCAACCATATAAATTATAAGACTATTGGACCTGGAATGAGAGAGTTACAAATTTTTGAAATAATCTTTTGAATTCTGCCTATTGTTCTAACCAGTATGGGTTGTGAGAGGCATAACTCGCCTTATATAACTTCAAATTGAGTGCAACCAATTTTTTAGGTAGGTAACATGTAGATAACTATGCCATAAAAATTTCAAGTTCATATCTTAAGTGCATTACTCCCAGAAATTTTCTAAAATTACCTTGTGTCCTGCTCGGGTTAAGATAGGGCATTACAAAACAGTCTATTTTAGGAGCTCATAACTTGAGCTCTACTTACCCGTTCGAAATGAAACTTGTGGTAATTAGCTTTATTCAGATATAAATTTCGTTTAAAATTAATGAAAATTGGGTTTTTGGTGAATTTTTATATTTAAGTGCTTAAATCTGTCTAATAATAGGATAGCTTTGAGTAAAATTTCAATAATTCAATTTATACTCATCAAAACTTAATGGGACCAAAGAGACCTAAAAATAGACTAATAATGCTATAACATAATGAATTTTTAGATTTAAATAAGTTAAAATAAAATTATGGTACAATTTATAAAATATGACATATTTAGTAATTTTGAAATGCATTGACAAATTACAAGTAGTTGAAAACTCTTGAACCATGAATGGCCAATGATTGAGATTTATTCATGCAATTCTGTATTAGACTGTTGAAATGTTGGTATATGATTATGATGATTCTGATATCTTGACTGGATGGCTAAATTTACTTTGTTGTATTTTGGGGAAGCATTATGTTACAATTGTTATGCTGTCGAATTTTTGGTAGAAAATTATGCATTATAGTTTCAAATCATTTTGATATATGATATGTACATGTGAATAGATAGTATAAGTTCCCTTCATGTGGAGGCAGTTTTGAGGTCCCTTCACATAAAGGCGGTCATATGAAAGTCATGAGATTCCTTTACTTTAGAGGCAGTCGGCCAAAATGAGATCCCTTCAAATGTAGAGGCACGTGGATCCCCTTGTAGACTACTACTGTGTGACGACAGTCATGAGTTGAGCTCACTTCTTAATCAGACTATCTAAGGGCAGTAAAGATTTAAGTCATATGCAAAGTAAGAAAGAAAAATGACGAAGTACCAAGTCTTATAACCATAGGCATGAAGCATATTTACTTATGTTTGTTAGTTGAATTGTTAGGGAAAAATGCATACTTAGCAATTGTGTAATTGTTTTCATGTTATACGCAAGTGTATGGAGTAAAGACAATCTGTTTCGGAAGAATACAGTTTTTAAACTTAATAAATGGACCTTATCACTATGTTTGAGATCACCTTTTTCTAATAAACCGAAGTAGTTGGAACGGCAACAATGACGTGAATTGTTAGATATTCTAAGAAACCTACTGAGAATATAAAGTTCTCATTCTTATGTGTGTGTTTTCTTATCGTCTCCAGACAACCCATAAGATCCTGAAGGGGATCAACCTAGATGAATGCGACCAAGACTGGATTAGTTGTCAAAGATATTTTTTTCATATATATATATTTGTAAGTATTTGAAGGGTTGTCTAGTAACTCCAATATAAGTGGATTATAAACAAATACTGTATTATTTTCACATTATATAATGGAAACAATGAGTTAAGGTCCGTTTAATTTTGTTATAGCAACTCTGAATGTGATGTTATGACTTAAGTACAGCATTATATTTAGGAGGGTGTTACAGTGACGGTGGCTGTTTTTTTTTTCCTTTGTTGGGTGATTAGTTGAGGAATTGAACAAGGAGGAGAAGCAAGGATCAACAACAACTTGTTTTGTTTTTAACCACATTTTCAAAGTGCGTGTGACCACATTTCTTAAATGTGGTTAGATGAATTGCTGACAACTCCCTCATAATGCACCTAGTCAAATTTTAACTGGTGCACCACAAAATCCGCTATCTCGATATTCATTCATATTCACAATAGTATATTATGTCTATATATAGTGTGTTAAAATACAATTTCTCAAATCTTAAAGGAGATAATTGCTGAAGGACTTTCTAATTGCAATAGCTCTTGGAAGTTACTCTTATTAACGAAGTCTGCAAACATTATGACCAAAGACCATTAGTATGCCAAATCCATTAAAAACAAAAAAGAGAAGGTTTTACTCTTCAAGTCCAATGCAAACGTGCTCGTTTTGAATTGATAGTAATTTAACTTTTTATTAACATGTGCAACGATTTATTTATGTTAAAAATAAAAAAAATTAAACTTTCACGTTTCTGATGCAACCATTGTTATATCAAGATCTAAACTTGTAAATATTTGAATTCTGATGTTAGTCTTAACAGAAACGCGATGATACTCGTTGTTTAGCTCATATCTGTTGTAAATATATAGAATTTTCATGACAGATTTACATGTGCAAGTTTCTACGGGGAGCTATAACTAACTAATCGTGAACGTAAATATGAATATTGAATATCATCAAAACAACATTTGGAGATTAATGTATGAAAAATTGGAGATTATAACTATGTTACTTGTGAATGTGGTAGATGAGGATAAATAACTAACGATAAATATGAAATCCTTTCACCAGATTCATCAGTAATATAATTGAAATTCATATTTGTTAACATATAATTCTTTATATTATATATTTAGAAAAGTTGCGAGATTAAAATTATTTCAATAATTTCTTATTTATATAATTATTTTTTTATATAATTGATTATTTGAAAATTAATTTATGTTTAGATACTTCAGCTGAAAATTAATTTTAAAATAATTTATTTTATTTGAATTATATAAAAAAGTTACTTTTGTAATGGTAAAATTACTAAAAATGATATGGAATGATTATTTATATTATATAATATTTAATATTTAGGGTTAATTTGATAAAAATATAATATTATATGTACTGTGCAGACAGCTTTTAATAAAAAAAAGGTCCAAATCTTAGCTTTGCTTTTTTTCCCCAAAAATAGCTTAAATTCTTTACAATTGATTATAATCCATTTCAATCAAAATTACCCAAACAAGATTTTATTTTCAAAACAGCTTTGTTTATGGGAAAACAACTTTTTTTTTTTTGTTTCCCAAATATGCTAATTTTCTCATAGACACATTAATCAGAAATGCAATTGAAATTAGCAATTATTTACATGTGATTCTCCAAGTATCAAAATAATGTCCACAAATGTAATGTTCAAATAATAGTACTCTATTAAAAGCTCCCTAAGAATGAGCGAAGATGAGAGAGCAATGGGCAACAACAAGTTGGCTAAAAAGGCGCACTCGATTGTGAGAAGCACCAAGAAAATTAAGACATAGGACGGTGAAAAGGGAGTGGAAGTTATGGATACGGTAAATGAAGGTGTCTTTGTTGAGGGGCAAGGAGATGAGGAAATGGCAACCAAGAGAGAGAGTCCTAATAAACTCAACCTAGTTAATGAGGATGCTACAACAAACAAGCAAAAGCTATGCTATAAAGATATGGTGATGGTGGAAGGGTAGCTCCAAAGCTTAGCTGGGATGAGATCATTAAGGTGATGGTGGAGGAGGGTGATGCTCAAGAGGATCTTAATGATGATCCAACTCCACCTTTCAACCCTAAACCTAATGTTGAGATAACTTTGGAAGAATATGTTGACTGGTGTAGGCCTTGGAAGCTTACTTTGACTGCGAAGTTGATGGGGAAGAGATCAGGAATTCATATTATGGACAGATGTATTAAAGATTGTAGGCACAAAAAGGAGATGTTTAAGTCTTAGATCTCAATGAGCACTTTTTCTTAGTGCACTTCTTGAATGAAGGAGATTATAGGCACGTTTTATTTGAAGGTCCATAGTTAGTCAGAAATCACCACTTGTTGGTCCAAAGGTAGAGGCCACTATTTAAGCCCACATAGAAGACAATGCAAAAAGTGGCAGCTTGGGTGCCTATCCCAGATCTTACTACTGAATTATACAATAAATTCCTTCAGCGAGTGGATTCTAAACTAGGAACCATAGTGAAAATAGACAAGCTTACATGGATTCACTCTGGAGGGAGGTTTGCACGCATTTGTGTAGAGTTAGATTTGAGAATAAAGTTGATTCCTACATTCTCTACTCTGGGAAAATATTTTAATGGGGAGTAAAAAGATCACATCTGATATTCTTTAGATGCGGTAGGTATGGTCATAAAGTGGTCTACTGTACCAATCTTGAGTCTCCTATTAAAACTACTTTGGCCACTATGGAAGGAGTAGTTTGCCTGGAGTAGGTAATGACAGCTAGGGTTAACAGTAGTGAGCAGGAGAATATTCAAAAATAAAACAATGATATCAACATTAGTCAATCCTCAAATTGTGTGAATACGAATCATCAAGAAGGGAATATCTTCAAGAAGATCTTGCAATCACAATTTGCGAATGCTAAGATTGAGGGACACAATCATTTCAGACCCTAGATATTAGTGAGAAAACAATAAAGGCGAAGACATAGGGTGATAAGTGCTCAGGAGGGTAATTTGGTTATTTCAATACAGGAAAAAAGCTTGTTTCAAGTTACTTAAAGATTAAGGAATCAAGCTTAATTAAAGTAACTTGGAGAGCAAGCAATCTGATCATGTTGGAGATATATTTAGATTGTCTCTGGATTCGTTTTTGATTTGTTTTGACGTAGTCTAGATTTATTTAGATTTAAATTGAATCAATTTATCTTTTAAGATTTAAATCAAATCTGATATAATCTATAAAGATCAAATCTGATTTAAATTAGTTAGGAATAAGTCTTTTAGGATATAATCATATCTTTAATTTTTTTAATTTCAGTTTCAAATTAGATCTTTTAGATAGGATTAGATAGTTTCTGTTTTTATCAATTTTAGGATTTATGTATAAGTAGGCAACTTGGCCTATAAACAACGAATAGTTTATCATGGTTTGATTATCAATATAATTGTGAGGTTTTCCTTATTTTAATTCTGTGTAATGCAGAAATTTTTATCTTTTCTCTATTATCTATGTTTTTAAGGACAGGTTTCCTAGGGATTTAGTAGGGAGGGTCTTTATCCTAAATCTTGTTTTCTATCAAAGTGTGTGCCTAGGGTTTCTGGATCTTTATATCCACGGGGATTCCACATCATTTGGTATTCAGAGCAAGGTCTAGATAAATTCCTATTTATCTATCTTTCTGTCTTACATTTCTATTTTCTCTTCTTTTCTTGTTCGACTTCATTCCTATTTTCTGTGTTTTTGCATCCAATCATCTTGTGTTGCTATCACATCTTTGTCTATCTCTGTGTTTCTTCTCTGTTTTGCAATTGTTGCCAGTTCAGATCCAAAAAAAAAAGAGAGGAAATTCGAAATGGGTCAAAGGATTATAAGCATAATTTTCTTCCCTTTGATCTTGGTTGTCAAGTACAAGTTCTTTGAAGGTCTAGTAGGGAAAATTCTTTCCTTTGATCTAGGTTGCTAAGGATAGGTTCCTTAGAGGTCTAGTAGGAAAACCCTTTTTCGGTGACCTAGGCTGCTAAAAGCAAGTTTCTTAGAGTTCTAGTATGAAAATTCTATTTTTACTATCCTTTGTTTCTATTTTGTTTCTGCTTTGTTAATTTTACTTCTGTAGTTTATTTTTTTCTTTGCGTTTTGAGTCTCATTTCCTCATTTGTTGTGTCTACTTTGTCTACATTTTTTTTTTGTATTTCAGGTATATTCAATTAAAAAAAAGCCAAAAAAGTAAGCAAAAAAAAAAAGAAAAAAAAGAAAAAAATAAGAGAGATGAAAAGGGCCAAAAAAAAAAAAGAGTGCTAGTGAGGTCCTTCTTTTGCAGGTTCTTAACATGTTATGAAAAGAAGGTAATGGTGGAGATGACTTTGAAGGTTTTGGAGGCAAAATTCTAGGACAAATCTTTTTGAAGAGGGGGAGAATGATACGTGCTGAAGAGGGCAATTTGGCCATTCCAACACTGTAAAAAGCTTATTTCAAGTTACTTGGAGATTAAGGAATCAAGCTTAATTAAAGTAATTTGGAGAGCAAACAATCTAATCATATTGGACATATATTTAGATTGTGTCTAGGTTCATTTTTGATTTGTTTTGACGTAATCTAAATTTGTTTAGATTTAAATTGAGTCAGTTTATCTTTTAAGATTTAAATCAAATCTGATCTAATCTATAAAGATCAAATCTGATTGAAATTAGTTAGGAATAAGTCTTTTAGAATATAATCATATCTTTAATTTTTTTAATTTCAGTTTCAAATCAGATCTTTTAGATAGGATTAGATAGTTTCTGTTTTTATCAATTTTAGGATTTGTATAAATAGGCAACTTGGCCTATAAACAACGAATAGTTTATCATGATTTGACTATCAATACAATTGTGAGATTTTCCTCATTTTAATTTTGTGTGATGCAGAATTTTCTATTTTTTCCCTGTTATCTACATTTCCAAGGACAAGTTTCTTGGGGGTTTAGTAAGGGGTCTTTATCTTAAATCTTGTTTTCTATCAAAGTATATGCCTGGAGTTTCTAGATCTTTATATCCATGAGTTTTTGCATCATAGGGGATCTAAATCAAAGGAAATTCCTGAAAAATTCGTGAAACACTATATTGAATAGATATTACTTGGTGAGAGAATCTCGATTTCAAGTTTTGGATCATGATTTGGTCTTGCAGAATATACGTCATGATACTTCATTAATGGGACCAATGTGCATATGATACAAGCAAAAGAAGCTAGCAGTAGAACGAGAAAGCCAGTGCAAGTTTGACCCAAAGTATCGAGAAAAAGAACCATAATAAGCCCAATAAAGGCCTAAATGCAACCATGCAAAAGTCTTATGTAGCCTTAATGAATACTCTTTCAAAGCCATAACAAGTATTAATGTCAAGAATAGATGATGGTAGGAAATCCATTAAGAAAACAAAGATGAATCAAGGATCATCCAAGAAGAAACTCAGAAATAAGGTGGAGCAAGAACATAGGGAGTATTGGGAAGCGTTCCGTCACTTGATTCATGAAAATTAGAGGCTTGCAAGGCAAGTAATAAGATGAATATTGCCTTACTTGAAGCAGCCCATGGTCCAATCCAAGAGGATTTGGAGTTCTTTCGCAAGACTCATAGGCTAGGCTATACAACTTGCAGAGCAACTAACCCTTTAGACCCTGGTGATCCTACATAACAAGGGTGGTTGAATCGATTAGATGTTCCTGTAGATCAAGATGTAGTTAGGATGGCAATTGACAACCAAAAGGTCATTAATTAGTAGTTGGGTGTTTAACCCCTATCTTATCTTCACTATTTTCATGAAGAACATTATATTTTGGAATTGTAGAGAGCCTCTTGTAAAGATTATGCATCTCTTGTTAAGGATTTGCCTCATTGTTATAATGTTAACTTTATCTTTCTCTTTAAAACCCATGTGACAAGGGATAAGCCAAGAAAGATAACTAGGAAGTTTAACTTTGATGGGCAACTCATTAAGATGGCAAAGTGTTCTTCGAGGTATCCGGTGTATGTGGAGAATGGAGTTTTGGGATATAATATTGGAGGCCTTTCGCAAATAGTAAGTCCATATTAGGGTTTCTTATGAAAAAGTAGGACAATTGACTGCAATGTATAATATTCCTTAGCGTAGTCCCCATAAGGAATTATAGGAAGGTTTGGAAGCCTTAACACCTCAAGTCGGAAGAGAATGGTGTATAGGTGGTGACTTTAACTCCACACATTCTCTTAACGTTGTTGGGGGCTCACCAAACCTAGCAATTGATTTGACACTTTTTAATGAAGAACTATTGAATTATGGATTAATTGACATTGGTTTCTCTAGCCAACCTTTAACTTGGCAAAGAGGAATTACTAGAAGACACTTGGACCGTGTTGTAGCTAACCCGGCTTGGTCTTTGCGATTCAATGAGGGGTCTTTGAAACATCTTCCTAAGCTCAAGTCAGGGCACATTCCAATTCAGCTTTTGTTGTCAAATGCAGAGTCAGGTAGCTTTAGTTAGACCAATTAGATTCCTCAAACCTTGGCTTTTGCATGATGACTTCATAAACATGCTTAAGGAAGCTTGGGACAAAGAAAGTGAATTACTCAATAATATTGAAGTCTTTATAGGGGGCATTTTGGTTCACAGAATGATTTTTCATTCTTGAAAATACTATTCCCAAGAAAGCTATTCTTGGACGTAGCTTTCCAGGAAATACTATTTGGTTTGTAAAGGCATTTCTGGGAATATGATTTTTTTTTCCCAAAGATTACCTGCGATAAAATAGTGCCAGCAGTGGTTTGGCAGTGGTCTAGTGGTTGTAATGGCTTTTCAAGGTTTAGGGTTTAGAGACAATTTAGTCTTTTCACTTTTAGAAACTTTTCTTTCCCTTGGGAATCCAACTTTCCCATTGAGGAGGTGGGAATAAAATTTAAACATTTTTCATTCCTAGAAATGTAACCTGCCAAGGAATGTTTTTTCAAATTGCGAACCAAACATGAAAATTTTACATTCCCAAGCTTAGATTCCTGGGAATGTATAAACATTCTACGAACCATATGCCCCTACAGAGAAGGCAAAGGCATGGAACAAAGAAGTTTTTGGTCATATTGTTGGAACGAAAAGTCATATTCTCCTAAGGCGTGAAGTTATATCAAGATCTTTGTCCTTTTAGGTTAATAGCTTTCTTGAGAAATTGCTAAAGGAGCTATGGAAGAAATATGAGGGTTTGCTTATTTAGGAAGAGGTCTTGTGGTAGCAACAATCTAAGTGAAAATGGATTAATTTTGGGGATAAAAATACTAAGTATTTTCACAGTTCAGCTTCAAGTAGGCAACATCAAAATAGAATTGATATGCTGTTGAACAATGAAAGTGAATGGCTGAAAAATTTGGAAACTTTAAAAGTGATGGGAATTGAATTTTTTTCCCAACTATATACGAATTAAGAAATATGTAATAAATTTATTGTTTTTTATTTTTCCCTCAATTTTTTGAGACAAAATTGGATAGCATTGTCAAACAAGTGACAGTGGAGGAAATTAGGACAACTCTCCTTAATAGGTTGTTGGAAGTCTCCTAGGCCAGATGGCCTTCCTACTTTGTTCTACCGGAATAATTAGGACCAAGTTAGAGACTCTGTGACCAGATAGAGCTATGGAGGTGTTTAATGATCCACTCAAAATTAGGAAAGTCAATGATATCTTCATCTTCTTAATTTTGAAGAATGAGGTGCTAGTTAATTTGAATAATTTAGACTTATATGTTTATGCAATGTGAGCCATTAATTAATAACTATGGTGATAATTGCTCTGCTTAAGGAAGTTTTGTGAAAATTAGTAACCCTATCGAATGTCGTTTTGTGCCTTGCAGATTAAGTGCAGATAATGTTCTTATTGTGTAAGAATATGAAAATGCAATTAGTAACCTTTCCCAACTAAAAGTTTTTTTTTTTTTCATCCAACCATTGGACATCAAAAAAAGGGGTCAGTTACCTAAAAAGGCTTAAACTGCTAATGAAAACTCAATCAAAACACCCCACTTATCACAAATTATAATAAACATCATGAACATGAGTTGTAGCTTTCACATTGCTACACCCAAAATGTAATAAGGGAAGTGAAAGAATCTAAAAGTATAGTTAACAAAGCATAGGAATAATCGATGTAGAAAGGGACATTGGAGTAAATAAGAAAACTAGTAGTAGTTGACAACAAGGACTAAGCAATCAATGATACCTTTCTTTTCCACAAATTACAGTCCATTGGTCAAGTTTAACACTTTTTCAAATCTCACCCTCCTCATTTTGTCATATATGTACACACTTTTTACAAGTCTCTATTAAATTTTCTTTCTATTGTAACAATCATAGTGACCCTATCAATGAAAAATTCAGTAAACCAATTCAAGCTAAAAAATAATAAAGAGAAAGAAAAGAATGGCAAGAAAAAAAAATTCAGTAAACCAATTCAATACTTGATAATGTGGCAAATGACACATGTAGCTCCTTGTAGACAAAATCCAATTTTCTTTTGCCATAGCATATGCCTCTGCCATTCCTGTGCCTCCCATACGTGCCCTTAATCTACCTTGATGGTTAGGAATTCTATCCAGCACCTTAGGCACTGCAATAGTTCCAAAAATAGAGTATACAGCCTCAAATTCTGCCTTCTTTTCCTTGGAAAAGTATGGGGCAAAAAGATAATTTTCTTCATACTTTCTTTTGGAGACTTGCATACAACATAAGCAATCCTATTTCCCATTTACCTAAAATGACCTAAAAAAAGAAGTAATGAAAAGCAAAAAAAAAAAAAAACTCATTGTAATGCATGTACAAATTCCAATTTGGCTATCCAAGCAATACAATTCCAATAACAACATGGAAACACATGGCAAACGTGTGTGGCCTTATACTAGAAATGACACCTGTCATAGAGCAAACAAGTTGTATTCAGGTTATTTAAATATGTCATCTAGTTGTTCGAGTGTTTATGGGTTTGGATAGATTCACAAACCAACCAACCTAATGTGCCCCAAACATTAAAATCCAACTTAGGTCAGGTAATTAGGTATAAAAATAAAATCTGTCACTAGACCCGAAGCCTCTCAATATATATGGGGGGATTGCTAATCTTTGACTATTTCCTTAAATGTATATTTTAATTGAATTCAATATAATAACTATAAAGGCATATAAAATAGACTAACAAAACTCAAAGAGGAATTAAGAATTTATAAGAAAATCCACATAAAAAAAAAAGAACTCATAAGAAAATCTTAAGCTCAAAGTTCAAATTTCATCGGAGCAGTTATTTGGTAAATTATAATCTTTTTATTTAAAGAAAATTCATTTAACTTGTAAAATAAAAACTACATAAGTTTTATATCACTTATTTAAGAAAATGGAAATATTGCTTATACAAAAATATATATTTCAATATATGACTCATAAAATCAAGACACTTGTTAATTGGGAAAAAAAAATAATACGGAGAAAGGGAAAAAAGCAAGTGACCATAATTTATTATCTTTCTGTTAAGATATAGGGAAATCTTCATTCTTACATTAAATATCTGGCAATGTTTTGTATATGTGATAACTTGCTATTATTTTATATAAATTCAATTTTTTTATCTAGTGTGTTTAATTGTTTTAACATGATGAAAATTGATAATTTTAATAATTTGAAAATTATAATTAAATTTTTTATTTATTTTATTTATTGTAATTTTATTTGATAAAATAATTTTATTTATAGGTATTTGTTTATTTATAATAAATATTTATTTATTTTGAAAATAAATAAAATTTTGATTGTGAATCTTAATAATAATGTTAACAACTTGAAAAACTAGTCAATTTTTTATTTATTTTATTCGATAAAAATAATTTTATTTTTTTATTTATAGGCATTTACTTATTCATAATCAAAAATTTATTTTTAATAATTTCATATCAAACATCATACATATTAAAACTAATTTTTAAGTTAATTTTGAATCAAACATCATTGAATAAAAAACCTAATTTATTTTTATATAAATTAACCTTAGTGCTTCTATTATATACCTTGTTAGTATTTCAAGTTACTAAACACCCTCTATATATATACATATATAATTTAATTAGCATGATCCTCATTCAACTAACAAACACTATCATGCTTTTATTATGAAAAGTTTAAGTTGAGAAACAATATTATCATTTATATTAAGACTTTCATATGTAGGAGATTCTAACCTATCCTAACGGTATGTTTGTGAGCTATGAAGAAAAAGGAAGAGAAATCGTCAAAAGGAAATGAAGGGTATGAAAATGAGGGTTTACCTTGCCCTTATTTGAAAGTGTAAAATGGGTACAAGGAAGGAAATGGAGAGTTTGTAATATATTTTACAATAATATCCTTTATTAAAATAATTAAATATAATTAATATATTTCATAATAATATTAATTTTAGAAACTTTAACAAAAATGTTATATATTTTGTAGATTTTTTTAAAATTCTTTCTTAAAAATATTTTCTAAAAAAATATTTTGTCTAAATCTTTTCTCTAAAAAAAAAATGATTTTTCCTCAAAATTTTATCTCTTAACTTTTTTTGTCTTTAAAAAATGTTATCTTCAGTTTTTCTAAAAAAACTCTCAAATTTTACTATAGACATATTTTCTCTCAAATTATCATTTTCTCTTATTTTAAAATTTATTTTCACACACACACACACTCACTATTGATTTATATTCAAAAAAAGCCAAGAAAGTTTTTTTTTCTTTCTATTTTTCAGTTTAAGGAATCATAGAAAGAGATTTAAAAAGGCTCAAGGAACCAATGAGCAAATAAGTCAATTAGATCGATTTAATTTAAACTTTGAATTCAATCTAATTCGATCCAATTTTTATCGGTTTGATCGGCTTTTGAAAAAATAAAATTTTGAACTTAGAATATTAGAAAATAAAAGTAATATAAGTTAATAAAATAAATAAATAGAAATGGAAATAAAAAATAACTCATTTAATATTTATAAAATATTATTTAAATAAGAATAATACATAAAATTATATTATATAATATTATACAATTTGGATTGAATTAGATTGATTTTGGAAATTAAATTAGAAATATGATCTAATCTATGTGGTTTGTAAAAACAAGATCCAATTCAATCCAAACTTTCACGATTTTGATTGATTTTCGATTTGGATTTGATTGGTTTAGTGGTTTTAATTGGATTAGATTGGATATGAACACCCCTATTGTCCTACCTTAACCAAATGTCTTGAGTTCAAGCCCTAAATATGCATCCGTATTAAAGCTTTGGCCACCCATAGAGATTCCACTTGGCTCGTGTAAGATTGCCTCCAGTAGGCAGATACCACCTGTGATTTGACAAAGAAAAAAAAAAGGCTCATGGGAGAAAATGAGCTACATGAAGAATTGAAAGCAGTTAATTGTAGCAAAGTAGCTACAAATGCTAATATAAGAAGGAAATAGAGCAGATCAATTATTTAACCTGATTTATATTGGTATTGAACTTATTTACGACACCTAGGCATGACCAATGAGATGCCTGTGGTTTGTAAAGTAAGTAATAGACAATAAGGAATAGGGCAAAGTTTGTATTAATTTTGTTATATTCATTTCAATCAATTCTCAAATTAAATAATGACACATGTACAATTGTTTTGAAATGAATAATTTAAAAACTTAAAGTGTACGCTCATTTCAAGAAAAATATCCACGTGTCATTCTTTAATTTGATAAATAGATAAAATAGATATAAGAAATTTGATCTAAGTTTTTTCCTAAGGAATAACAACAACAATGAAAGAGTTACGCACACAGTATGGAAGAGGAAGAAGATACCGAGGGAGAGAACTAGAGCTCCATTGCCATACACATGCCCCTTCGACTTCCCCATCCATCCCTTTTTTTTTTCATTGTGCCCATCCTTCCATTATATTTGCTTCTACTTAGCTTTGCTTTCAAGTTTGGGCAGGCCAGGTCCAAAGCCCAAATCCTTTGACTCATTAAAGTCCAAAGCCTAAATCAAAAGCTCAAATCATTTGACTCATTGTTTCAAATTGCGGATCGCATCACATGATGCGGCCGCAATATTGCGGTTGCGGCCACCACTGTAACACCCTCCCAAGTATGATACTATGCTTAAGTCATAGTACCACTCTCAGAAGTTGTTACTGTTACCTGAATGGACCTTGTCTGATAGCAACCTCTGGCTGTACCCAATATTTCTTGAACTATCTGGAGATAATACGGAAATATAGTGAGAATTACAAATTCTCAGTAAGATTCAATTAATTATCATATACCGTGTCATCATTATTATCTCCAGCTACTTCGATTTATTATGTAAAAGGTGAACATATTAATAGACTTTTTAGTTTTATAGTTCGAAAACATATTATTCGAAGCAGAGTTCATTTTATTCATGCACTTGTTAATCAAAGAAAGAATCTAAACCTAAGTGCAACCGAATAATTAACGTCTGCATATGGATACAATTAATCTCTTAATAAGCAGGGAAAGGAATTGAAGCTTAAGCATAACAAATCAAAGAATAACTAAATAATATGCATTTACGAGTACAACCACAAATTTGATGCATGTGATTATTTCTCCTGTTAACTTTCTTTACTTTTGTTACTTGGCACACCTAGGTATTACGTATCGCCGTCCCTAGGGTGCTTGCATATGTGTTAATCTTTAGTCTTTACTGCCCTTGGGTAGTCTGATCTAGGAGTGAGCTCAACTTGTGACCGTTGTCACACAGTACTGACCCGCAAGGGGACCCAGGTGCCTCTAGGTCGGAGGGACTCAGTTGGCCAACTGCCTCCAACATAGAGGGACCCAAAAGTTTTAGCTGCCTTCATAGGGAGGGACCCAATGTGCAACTGCCTCTGAGCGAAGGAACCCACATTTTTATCTTTTAACTACCTTCACCTGGAGGGACCCAAATAACTACCTCCAAGTGAAGGGATCCAATCTTGTCTTATTTAACTGCCTTCACAAGGAGGGATCTCATAACTGCCTCCAAGTGAAGGGATCCATATTTAATATGCTCATATCCTTTCATTTTCATACATAATCACGCATAGACATGCTGAATGCACTCATGCATATGCTTCATTGCTTACTTTCATATATTTTTGCATATAGAATTTCATGTTCATATCATAAATATTCATAACATATAAATGCTCATAACCTCCTTACAATTTTGCTGAAATTTGGCAATATAACGGATTAGATCCGTTTCCCCATGAATAGTGCTAGTTTCAACAGACAGTCAGCCACAATAAGAGATCAAATATAATGCATTAATCTTTCAAGCACTAACATGGAATTGCAACACTTAGACTTTAATTGAACTCATATATACATTAAGGTGCCTAATCCTTTAATTTTGGAAATTCTGCTCATATTCTTCAACTCTGCCCGTTTTTAGAAATCAAGCCTTAAATTCATTTTAGCTCATTTAGACCTGAATTTTGGATATGTTAAAGTGTTATGTGTCTATTTTCTAACCTCTTTAGTCCCATCTAATTTTGATAAATGTAGCTCGAGTTATTTAATTTTTATCCCGGCTTGCCCTGAAGCTGGCCAGAATTACACACTTAAAAGTAAAAATCCACTAAAAATCGAAAACTAGTTAAAATCATATGAAATTGGTCTCACATTAAATCTAACAGGACAATATTTCATTTGAAAAAAGTTCCATTGCATTTGCCTTAGTAGGGCTCGAGTTATAAATCCCGAAATTTGACCTTCCTGAACTACCCTATTTTGGCCCAGTTTGGACATAGGGCAACTTTCTCGAACCACTGGGAGCAAACGAGACCTTATCTAACTCTGAAATTTTTATGGGATATTCTTCTATGTGTAAGCTTTCTAAAAAAGTTAATTTCATTCAATTCCAAGTAGTATAGGGCGAGTTTTGCCATGAACAACCTAGTCTGCCCAGAATCAAATCCAAAAATCTAGGTCGAACTTCCAAAATTCATATCTCTCTCAATACTAATCCAACGGCCTTATATGATATATGTATGGAAATCCCTGAATGTCTAGTTTCATATAAAAATAGTTTTATCAAATTTAAACAGTGGTAGGTGGAGCCATACACTCCGCCAGTACGGATGCCGTAAGGTTTTCAAGGTTTCAACTTCTGTTTTGCATCCCTTTTTGAATTATCACCCAAGTTCTCATCCAAACTCAACATTTATACATTAATGCAGCCATAAGAATTCATATAAACACCATATATCATCAATCTAATGGAAAAAATAGGAATTCTACTCAGCCACAATAGCACCAATAATAGAAGAAATTGGAGAATCCTACCTCAAAACTTGGAAGGGAGCACGAAAAATGGGAGAAGAAAGAAAGAAAAATCTGATTTGGTGGTGGTGGTAGTTGGCAGGGGCACTTTTGTCATTTCCTAATTTTTAACATATGGCAGTGCCATATTTCAACGACAGTGTTACACTACCCTATAGTTCCAAGTGTGAGGATCGTCATGGCATAGTGCTGCCTGAGGAATTCTCACATTGCTTAAAAGAAATAATTCAAAGTTTTCATTACGTTCTATTCTCGAAAGTAGGGATGTTACAACCGCAGCAACCGCATCACACTGCAATTGCGGTGTTTTACTTATTCACATAAATTGACCGCAACATAACCACAACAGGCCGCATCAGAGCCGCAATGGGCCGCATCAGAGCCGCAACAGGGCGCAACGAGCTTAATTTCAATTGGCAAACTAAAAAATAATTCACACCGCAACTGCGACCACATCCGCAGCCGCAATTGCAATTTAAAACACTGGTTTGACTCATTACATTACCTCCACATTAAAATTGACCTTGTCCTCAAGGTCAAAATTTGGTCTATACTTTATAATTTCTGCATAATTTGAACTTGCAGATACCATAACTTGAATCAATAATGATGAATGTATGGCCAGCCCAAGCAAGCAAATCATGGAACCAAAAGAAGCAACCGCTTCCGCTACCACATTTATCCAGATTCGCACATGTTGTGCAAGAGCAGTTTTGCATACATAAATCTAACATTCATGTCAGTTCATTCTGTTATCATGCCAGCAACTTGATGAATTTGACCACTGCATTCTTGTATGCCTCAAAAAGCCATCATTGTTGCCATAAATTATCACATGGCATTCACATGGTGGAGAGTAACATCACAATTAGAGTTTGCGCTAAACATGGCATAATTGCCACGTTGTTTTGTAGGGTTAGCAAGGAAAAGTTTCCAACTATCCATCTGATTTGTCAATATGAAGCTTTCTACTTGAACTGTTATAGTGAGCAAGTTTCTTGAGAAAATGGACTTAGTCAAGAGTTCATACCCATAAGACACTTAGTACTTGTACAATGTCTCAGAAGGAATCCTAGATCATGACAAAAAAAAAGAGGAAGGAATCCTAGGTAAAATATGGCCATTAATGGCTTCAAGATATAAGGACAATCCTCATTGTCATTTGTAACAACTCCATCTTTCCGATTGTGTATCATAAAGTATCAAACCGTCGAGTGCAACAACTATTGTTCTACTTATATTACAAACTTTAACCTCAACCACTAAGCTTTTTACCTGGACTTCCAACAACTTTCCATTAGAATAAGGCAACAAACACATCAAAGAATGTGCAGCACCATTTCCACCCATTTAAATTATCAGTTCATCACTTCTGTAAGCTATACACTTCAAGCAATAAGTAGCAACAAAATGTCGAACCATCATCAGCAAAATCTCAAATAATTATAGAGGTAAAACCTCTCCATAAACAACAAGCAAAGGCCATGCTTTTCCTATATCAGCCATTTCATCGAATACCTCCGTATCATTTATTTCACCCCTTTGTACATAAACAAAAGCACTAAATTGAAGCAGGGCAAGTAAAGCTTGCAGATTATAGTCAATAATGGAAGTTTGGCTCAACCAACAGGGCAGAAAAATCAGATGTAAAATAATAGATCTCTTTTGGCATTGGAAACATAACACAAGCAATGGTGTAGACATGTAGGTCCTTTGAACAACTTCCAATGTTATTGATTTAGAGGGACAAAATTCTCACCAGGATTGAAAATAATTAAAATTTCCTCATCATCATTCTGATCAATGTAATCTGTCTCTATAGAATTAATAGCTATCACCTGGTAGGCATGCTTCCAAAGTTTCCTTGTTATTTCATAAGCATTTGATTGCTGCTCACCTCCAGGGAGGGTCAAATAGTAATAATAACCCACTAAACCCCCCAACTAAGAAACCACCCACTTGGGGCTAATGAAGCCCCTCAAATTCCTTCCCCTCCTAAACTTAAAACTACCAAACATGGAAAAACCCCTAAAGCCATTCCTTTCCCTTCTTTTACCTCCAAACTAGAACTTCCAAATACACTAGAGTTTTGGTACTCCCAAATAAGGTGACATAAAATATGGTCAAGATAATCGTTTCATTGCATCATTTCAAGTATGTATTAAATGAGTAGGATAAATGGTTAATTAATTTGTAGTTAATGATATATAAATAATTGTTTATTCAATTTGACCCTTGATTTATTTAGACTGTGTGCCCTAGCCTTAGGAAAAATGCAATATACACCTTTACATGTAGATATAAATTGAGGTATGTACATTGTGTTTAGAACAAGATGAAATCCATAGATCATTTTTTATTAACTAAAGTTTAGGTTGCATGGAAGGTTGGCTTCAATCGATATGCTCTCAAATTCAACAAACACTTATAGAGACACTTGCCTATCACCCGTTAAAGGTAGAACCCATCAATCAAATTCAAGTAATTACGATACATAAGCAAAAGGCTGGTTAGGTCAAACAATCACATTGGCAATGTCTTAACATCATTTTGTTCTTGCCCTTTCTTCCCATGTGCCATTGAGAATATTCATATGGGTGAAAGAGTTATCAAGCTTCATTTTCAAAGAGATCATAAAAGTTTAAATTTTGAAGGAGATTAATTAAAAAAAAATAAAAAAAGATTCCCATCAAGACATGCCTTAAAAATTAATCTTACATAAATGTTTATGAAAGTAGCCAAACTTGCTAGATTTATAGAAGGTGTTTGAAAACTTAAAAAAGTAAATTAACATGATACAAAATAGAATTAATTATATTAACTTGTTTAAAAATGAATTAATTTTTTATTATACGGTGTTTGATTCAAAACTAACTTAAAAACTAGTTTTAATATATATGTTATTTGATATAAAATTATTAACATATTTTTTTATTATGAATAAATAAATATCTATAACTTAAACAAATAAAATTACTTTTACCAAGTAAAATGAAAAAAAATTCTTTTATGAGTCTTGTTAATGTTGAACAAAATTTATTTGACAAAAATGTAGAGCACATTGTTTTACACAATAAGCACATTTGCTCCTAGATTGTCATAAAACATGTGTAATTATTTAGTGTCCTCAAATTTTTTTTTTTACTTACCCATAATCGTTAACATTAATTTGCTCAGAGAAGGCAAATAGGTCAAGTCGCCCCGCCCCGTCATGGGTTAGCTTTAAAATGGGGAGGGGCAAGTTGATCAATTTTGAAAAATAAGTAAGGTTGTCAACTCACCTCATTTTATGGTGGATTGATAGGTCAACAGTCTTAAAAAAAAAAAAAACTTAAACATAAAAAAAATGAATAAGTTGATTGGTTAGCAAGTCAATTTGCCTAAAAATAAAGAAAAATAGTAGATTAAGTGGGTTAACCCATATGGTGGCCTGCTAACCCATCTAATTTAACTTAAAAATGATTGAAAGAAGGAGATTAGGTAAATCAACCCGCGAATTGACCCGCTTAATCTACCAAGAAAAATGGGAAAAAAGTAAAAAAATAAAAATAAATGACACAACAAGTCAACCCTCATAACCCGTAGGTTATGCGAGATAGGTTAGGTGGGTTGGAATTTTTTTGACGAGTTTAAAATTGCAACCCAACCCACCAAAATTGATGAGTTAGATCGATTCACCAAATGAGTGGGACTTGAGTTTGTCGTCTTGAAGTTTGTTGTTTAAATTACTCCATATAGCCTTAGAAGTCTATTAACAAAGTGACTATTTTTCAAAATTACAATATTCTTGGCTATAAGACTAGTTTCTATTGTCATATAGTGTGCATTGTAGCATAAAACATAAGTGAATGATGAAAGAATATAGGTTAAGTTATACAAGCAATAACTTGGCTTTTAAAAAAAAATTTGTAGCTGATAGAGATAATATATGAAAGGTAAAAAAAAAAGACAAGATGAAAATGTGCAAAGAAGATTAAAAAAAATGTAGAGAGAAGAGAGGCCATAGTCAATGGAGAAGTGAAAATTTGATGAGAAGTGAGAAGAAAATATGTTAAAATAGAAAGAGTAAGATTTGGTATGAGACAAAAACTAATTTAAAATTAGTTTTTTAAGAAGTGATTTTGAAAACTAGTTTATATGAAATGAAGTTTATTTGATTAGTTACTAATTTTTAAAAATTTAGTTAGTTGTAAAACAAAGTCTATCTAAAACTCGACTTCATCATACCTAAATACCTAGTTTATCTGGTTTGCCAAGTAGTGCATAGTTTTAAAAAATAGTCTCCTAATACGTTAAAAAAAAAAAGTCCAACAAATAGGTGGAATTAAACTTCTTCTACATATATCTAATTTGCAATATTAGGTAGTTGCTACAACTAACTATTCCTATTATACATGTATTAATTACTTTATGAAAATAGTTTTCATATACTGATAATTTAAAATTATTTTATATTATCAATCAATAAAAAATATGGGAATTGCCAACATGGTCCATTTTTATGACTATCCATCATGATATGGCAATTTTTATGGTTTATATTGGATAATAATATAAAATTATTTTACATTCTTAGTGCTAATAACTTGTGAAAATATATTACTTTTAGCTAATATTTGTGTATTGATTATTCTAAATTTATTCTCAACATGATAATTTCACTGAAACGATAGTTTGTTCTTAGTAGGGACAGTGGTGGCAGCATCAAGGATGACTGCTACGGCAATCACCACCTTGGGTGGAAGATGATAGTAGAGCCCATGTCTTTTGATTTTTTAATTTTAATAAAATATTTTAATTTAATAAAATCATCACCATTTAAATGTTTAGTGCTTCAAATCAACACATTTTAGCCTCCAAAGTGAGCAACTTACTTCTAAGAATCCACGTCCCAAGATTCCATCTCAAAGATATCTTTTGTAAGTTGACATGACTCTAAAGTTTATTGTTTTCTTCTATTTTGTTATGGCTTGCTAAGTTTCTTTAGGTGTTAGGGAGATGTAGTTTAAGAAAGTAAGTTTTGCATTCCTTTATATTATTTTAATTTTCTTTTTCAATATATTGCAAGATTTCTAACAATCTTAATGTTATTTTTGGCTATATCATCCATTAACTGATGTATGGTTTTATATTATTGAATAGAAATTCACCTTATAAAATAAGACAATGTAAAAATTGCCATAGGTTAGAGTAGATAGGAATAGAAGTATTCACTTGTGTGATATTTTGAATTTTTATTCTTCATCCTAAGTACAAGTTTAGAATAGTTTAAGGAATACCAACGTAAGGTTGGTCAAGGTGGTAGACTTCTTGACCCCTTAACCAGAGATTTCAAGTTTGAGCTCTAGGAATAGAAAAAATCCTTGTTGGGAGAGCCGTACCCCCTTTCAAGGACCTCTGTCGGGTCAATTCGAATTAGTCAAGTTCCTAGTAATAAAGCCCAAACACCAGTGGTTCCATCAGGCATAGTCAAAGGAATTAAACTATTCAGTTTATTTTAAGAGGATCATAGTCTCAAGTAATTGAACTTTGATTATCAATTTTGACTAATTCGACCAACAATAGTATTAAGAAATTAATTTAATATTGGGTAACATAAAACCTAGGAACATAAAAGAAATCAACACCCAACATCTTCCTTCCATTCAATGTAATTTCATATTTCCTATTGTTCACTTTTTTCTATTTTTGCTCTATTTTAATTTCTTAAATTTTCTCATCTTCATTTTCTTAAGTAGTGACAAGCCTAAGTGAATTGATAAATAACTTTAGTTCTCAAGGGAACGACATCCATCACTTATTGTTATTCCTTGTGGCCCAATATCGTTGCCAAAGCTAATTCTAGAAATTGACTAACAAGTGCATGGAAATTAATATCTTACTTTATACTTTTTTTAAAAAGTTATTTGATACATTGATAATATTAATTTTTTTACATTATTATTCAATAATATGTAATTAGATCATCTAAATTATTTAACTCTTACCATAAGAACTTCAAAAGTCATATAAAAGATATGATATGATTAATTAATAGTATAAAACTATATCAAAATTATGCTCTATTTTCAATTGTTATCTCACAAATTGTAAAACTCATTCCATGCTTTCTTAAGAGTTACTTACACAATTTCAGGTCACGAATAATAATGAGTAATGATAGCAAGACGAACAAAATCACGACGCATACAGAATAGCGAAAAAAGTGACAAAAATGCTTGGTCCTATATAATCATTGTTCTTTTTGTCAGGATATTTTTATCAAAAAAGTTATCAGTGTATTGCTTACCAGCGTTTTTAGTAATATGCTCGAAAGTTTTTGGACTAAAAAAGGGACACTAGTAAATTTGCCCAAAATATTGGTAAATTTGTCAAAAATATTGGTAACTTTCTTGACAAAAAAAATTGAACAAAAGTAACAATGATCATATAGCATACTGGTAAATTTATCCAAAATACTAGTAAATTTATCTAAAACGCTAGTAAATTTGTCCAAAATGCTGATAACTTTTTGGACAAAATAAGTTTTTGGACCAAAAAAACTTGAACAAAAGTAACAATGATCATGTGAGACGTTGATAAATTTGTCCAAAATATTGGTAACTTTACTGAAAATGCTAGTAATATACTGGTAACTTCTGGATAAAGAAAACCTGAACAAAACAAATAATGATCATATGAAATCCATCATCCAAGTAGTTTTGTCATTTTTCTCGCCTTTTCCATATGCGTTGAATAGTGCTTGCAAAAATTATGTTCACCAAACATTATTCAATAACAATTTGATAAAATAGTCTCTAAATAACAAATTTGATATTGAACCTCAACTTTAGGCGTAAAATTCATCGGAAGTTACAGCCTGATTTTATTACAACCAAACACTTGTGGATAACTTATTCTATGCTTTTAAATAAATATCATTTCTATTTTTGATAGAAGTAAATATAATTTCTTTTGCTGATCTTAAAATTGATTTTCTTCTCTCCAAAAAAAAAAATTGATTTCCATAAATATCAAAGTCACTAAGGTAACATTTGGCATATTGCCTCCAAGATTGCTAGTAATGTAGATTATGACTTAGAAAAATTGTCACTTTTTAAATTATTGATAATATTATAATATAATATTTGGTATGCATAGGTAATCTAATTAGCAATTCATATTACCTTATTTGATAAATAAAAATAATTACTAAGTAATATATGTCTTTTATCAATATACTAATAATAATAATAATAATAAAATGATTACTATATTAGTTGTAATCTATATTATCTTAAAAATCTTGATTGCTAGTAATATAGCTAAATCAAACAAGGTAATATTATGTGTCTAGTAAATTTAATCAAATATTACTAATAATCCAGATAAAATACTCTATACCAGATGCCATCTAAGAGTGAACTATTGATAAAAGGTTTAGATAGTATGTCCGAAGTTATAAATTTAAACCTTGGTGCCACTCTTTATATGAACAAAAACCTCCATTATCTTTCTTCTATGCAACTTTGGTAATAGGGTTATTATTGTAATTATAAATTTATTCCCTCTCTCTTTGATAAAATATATACTCTTTTTAATAAATTGTACACTCTCTCCTTAATAAATTTTATAGAAACTAAAATTTCATACTTCTGTCAAAAAAGAGTTCTAAAAATTTTTAGCTAATTTGATAAATAAGTCAAATTAGGCTATGAGCTCCAGGCAAAAAAAATGTTTGATTTATTCTCACTCACGGACAATGAAATCTCGACCCGCCCAAAAAGAAACCTATCATAGTCTGAAACTAACGAGCCTGTGTTTAGATTTTAAAAATTAAATTAAATGGTTTTTCATATTAGGTTCAGATTATAATTTACATTGGTCTGACTTACCTAACGTAGATAAAAGTTAATGGCTTTAAAAATTAATCTATTTTAAGACATAATTTGAAAAATAAAAAATAATTTTTTTAACCTAAATTAAGTTATTATTTAATTTATCTAAAAATATATTATAAAATTATTGTAACTTTAATTTTAACTACGTTGACATCGGCAAATACTAGAAAATTTATGCTTCATATATATTTTTAAAAAGTAAAAATAAAAAGCCATAAAATGCGAAAAAAAAGTTCACAGTTTGAATCATACAGACTTCCGTAACAACGGCAAATAGTTAACAAGAAATTTAAGACACGAAGCCCTACAGAGCACAGACCAATAATTTTTCTTTTTTTTTTTTTTGAGAAAAAAAAGGGGGACACGAAGACATTGAAGCACGCTGAATAAACAATGGCTAATATGTAACATAAAAATTAAGGGAAATGAGAAATTAACAAGCCTGGGCACAAAATAGCACCTCTTTTCTTTCATTAAATTAATCTCATACACCATTTGTACTATGTAAAACTATCACACAAACATACAGCTCAACTATCTTGGTATACACCCAAAAACACGAAGAAAGGAACACGTATCAATAAATAAACAAATAAACAATAGACACCACACAAGAGCTATGAAAGTTTTCTTTTCTTTATCAAGAACCTCCTCCTTCACTTATTTCCTCCAGAAAACTTTAATAGACTGAATTCTTGCTATATACACTATTACAAACTTGAAGTCTCACCAAAAAGAAACCACAATAGAGGATAGGGAATTAATATGAGTCTCTAGCAGTTGATGCCACATTGACCATTGGCAGCATTGGAGGTGTCACTGGTGAAAGGGTCAATCCTAACCCAGAGCAAGGAGAATATGGAAGCAAGGAGTATGGACCAAACAATAACAATGGTTGGGGTGCGGTTTTGCCTACCCAATAGACCCTTCAAGAATGGGTATAGATGAGCAATGACCCAGATAGCAAAGAACAGCTTGCCAAATAATGGACCCCAAGATTGGTAACCACTGTTTATGGCATATGACACACCAGCCACAATCCCTACCAGGTTCACTATAAGCACTGTTGTAGGAGGGATGAGAAGTGACGTCCACTTGAACACGTAGAGCTCGGCGAATTCTCCGTCCTCATCTGATGCCTTTGAGGTGACAGTAAAGTTTGTATCAATCCCAGCAAGCACCTTAAGAAGCCCTTGGAACACGGCGAAAAGATGAGCTGATGTACCACCAATGACCCAGAACTGTTCATTCCTCCACCAGTCTTCTATACTGACCCCACTCCATCTAAGCTCAAGAATTGAAGTCGCGAAAATAGATACGAAGAGGAGAATGAACCACATGCTAGCAAAGTTGCTTATCTGCACAAAATTAACCAAATGTCATCACTTATTAGATTTCCAATATGTAGAAAGCTCAGCATAATAATCATACTGCATCAACAACAACAACAACAACTAAGCCTTATCCTTATCCCACTAAATGGGATCAACTATATGGATCAGACGATGCTATAATTTTTCATCATAATTCATGTTTACGTTTAAGCAATTCAAATTTAAATCTCTTTTAATAATTTTACCTATGATTTTTTTTAGATCTTCCTCTACGTCCAGCTACTGGACAATAATAAGACAGCATCAGAAATTATAAATTTATCGATGAGAATTGAAGCTTTTGAGAAAGCAATCACTTACCTCAGGAATAATAAATTTATTTGTGAGAAGACAAAAAGCAGGAAGTATGCAATAAGCAAGCAGTGGGATTGAAGTAAGGGGGTAGACAATGGTGTTGATGTAAGCCAGCCTTTGCAGAAGCTTCAATCTTCCATTGTAGCCATACCACAAGGGACAGTGCCTGCTTAGAAAGATCTCGATTGAACCCAAGGCCCACCGAAGCACCTGATTGAGACGATCAGAAAGATTGATGGGAGCTGAACCCTTAAATGCTGGCCGAGGTGGCATGCAATAGATGGAAATCCAACCGCGAGCATGCATCTTAAACCCAGTCAAGATATCTTCAGTCACAGAACCATATATCCATCCAATCTGGTGGAATCACAAAAGGCTTGATTAATAGACTAAACACAAGTGTTCCATTAATCTCACTTTTCAGATTTCTTTATATCATAGGACAGGTTCTAAAAGCACAATGATAAATAGCTGCGCTCACCTCTTTGCCCCATTCTGTCTTGTCTTCATAACCGCAGCTGATAACATGGATTGCTTCCTTCAGAAGAGTTGCAGGATTGGTGGAAGGAGGAATGCCACCCTGCTCCATGAATGTGGCGGCTATAAAAACTGGGGACTGACCAAAACGCTTCTCTAAGCTCTTTTGAGACATAAGAAGCGATCTTTCATCATCATACCCTGCAGAAGGAAACAAACAGATTAAATATCACCAAGGATGTAGACATTGTGTGGGAACAGGAATGCAATCACGGTATATTTTAACTTAGAAAATCCACAAGCATAAGCAAATGTAAACGTGAGAGTTTGAACGAAAGAAATTTTCATAAAAACAGACCTTCAACACCCTCTTCTATGTCTTCCACATTAAAGATGGGAATGGTTGATTCAGTTCTTTTTACAGCCCTCTTCTTGTCGATGTATTTCTTATTCCCATGCCTTCCCTTCTTTCTAGAACCGAAACAACTCTTCATAATAATGTTAGGTTCCAAATCTTCCTCAGTCAAAACAGGATCATAACCATATAGAGCCTGCCTATTGAAACAACAACCAGTTCCCACATACACTGGTCCCTGAATACCATCCAGACCTTTCAAGTTGATCTGTTGAGTAGAAAGAATAAATGAGATTCAGCTAAGGCAACTGAGAGCAATTCAAGGAAAGAAAACAGTTTCCATCTTCTAACTTCACAAAATATGAGCCTTACATCGAAGAACACAATATTACGATTAGCATATCTATCGTGCAAGTCAATGCCATCAAAACGCTGAGGGAACTGCACATAACATGTCTTCTTTCCAAGAACAGGATCCATCATGAAACACATGGCTTCTTTAAGAGCTTTGCTGTTATTGAAGTAGTGATCACAATCAACGTTCAAAAGATATGCACCATTTGTCAAGACAGCAGAAACTCGAATCTACATCACACAAGATAAACCAAAGTTAGATATGCTTACATGCTTTTGCTCAGAACATACCACTCTTGCAAAAGGATATCCAAACAACCAATCATATCATACCAAACCATGGCACAGCAAGGAAATACCAAAGTGATTTGACAAAAGGAAGATCATAATTTTCCCTAATAAGTAAAATACTGACATCCACATGGTAGCAAGATCACATTCTAACGCAGCTTTGGAAAATATGTGGGTTATTTTCCACATACAGTTTTCTAACATAGCTAATGAACAAAACCTAATGCAAGACGATGGCCATAAACTCCATAAGCACAAAATAAGACTACTATTCAAAGAATAAATGTATACGTCAGGCATCAGCGAAACCACGAACAAATTAAATGTGAACATCAGGCAAACCATCAAACAACATAAATAAGATTCAGTAACAAACCAAAGCATTCATAGCTCCAGCTTTCTTGTGATGTTGGAAGCCTGGTCGCTTTTCACGAGAGACGTAAACAAGTCTAGGTAGCTCGTTTCCATCTGTATCAAGACCTCCACTATGACCCAAAAACACCTACACACAATAAGACCTCACCATTAAGTTAAAAGCATGACAGACAAAGGACAAATATAATATGTGCATTTAAGAGAAAATGGCAGTACCTGAATCATTCCAGGATGATCCCTAGGATTATTTCCAGGCCAAGAAGTTCCATCCTGCATTGTCCAGCCTTCTTCTGGCATCTTCTGAGCTTTGGCTACAAGGGCATTGATCCGTACTTTGAATTCTTCATATTCTCTCTGCTAAGCAAAATGAATAATATTTAATTCTCTATATCTATTCACCAAAAGAGACGGTGGGTCATGATAGATGATATAAGGTAAAGTTTTAACTGTGTGCTTTGTTGTTAAGAAAGTTTTCAGTTGGCATGTTATATGTGTTGACTAAATATGAACATTTAATTGAAAATGGAATCACATTCTTCATTCTCAAGAATAACCTTCATTGCGCGTCGCTCCTTTACAAAAGAGGGTTGAATCTTGTCCTTCAAGTAATCAATCTTCTGGACAAAATAAAACTCAGGGGCTCTTGGCTCAATATTGTGCTTTTTGCAAAAGGGCACCCACTTCTTTGCAAACTCAGCTGTTTCTGAAAGGGCTTCAAAGGTCAACATAGCTGAACCATCATCTGATACATAGCAGGAAACCTTGTCCACAGGATAATCAACAGCAAGTATAGACAAAACAGTGTTTGCAGTTATGAGAGGAGGCTCTTTGAGGGGATCCACTGTACTAACAAAGACATCAACTGGGGCCAACTGTGATGGTTCTCCTTCACGGTCATATCTAAACAAGACAAACTAAGATTAACAAAATAGCAAAACCCACATCATTGTTAAACAAAAATCATATCCCATCAAACATGGATAAAATGAGATATCCTGAGTCCTGACCTTAAAGCAAGCCTATCAAGGTATGTCTCACGATTAATGGGAAACCATTTTGGAAACTGATCCAAGAGCCAGGATAAGGCGAACCAAATCTCACAAATAACTGATGTCAACCACAGGGGGTATGCATCTTTCACAGGATGAGTTGTACGATATTGTAAGAAGAAAGCTAGAATAATCAACCGGAGAATGATCACGACACGATAAGGAGTCAAGTGAGACGAAGAAATAGGCACCACACGACTCAAAGGTTGTCGGGCATCATCAATCCTGTCATGAACAAAAACAATTAAGCTTAAGAAAAGATATTCAAACTGCTTCAGTATTGAAAGCTCCTATATTCTTTCTGTAATGTATGAAATATAATAAAACATTAGTTCCAGACTCCTAGCAAAAGAGAATAACCCAATATAACTATGAATAACTAAACATTTATGACAACATTGTAAGAAAATGTGCTTCAAAAAGAGAATTTTGTAAAAGTGAGCTCTAATGAATTTGAATGCAATTCAACAAAGTCAAGCTGTTCAATTTTAATAACTAATGACTGACACATAGGTGGCTTACAAATGGCATATGTGGCTTACATTTGAAGTTCTTCTCCATTGGAACCAGTCCCTTCAATGTCTCCCTTCCCCTCAGCATATCTACCAGTCATATGCACAACATTTCTCTCCTGCTTGAGTTTCCAACTTTCAACCCTTTCTTTCCAGTCAACATTTCCCAGACCATAAGAATTTAAGTCCTTTGACGGGTCTACAATTCTCACCGGAACTGTAATAAGAAAGATATGGTTAAGTAAGAATCCATAATAACCATGAAATATAATATGGTATCATCAGCTCAAGCCAAATCCACACCTGGTTGCCTTGGATCAACATATGAAAGTGAGTGAACCTTTTCAGATGGGCCCAAAGGTCCTGATGTAGTTCGAACAGATTGGGTATCAGGTGTAGCGCATGGAATCTCACCAGACATCTGACAATATAAAGAGATGTTTAGCAAATAGTATTGCAAAGTGAAGTACCAAGTATGAGCAGAAGACAATTGACTAAATGTCAGTCAATAAAGCCTACAACTACAAGTAACATGGATGCATTATTTCATGTAATATACTCCATATGAGAACATATATAATATTTATTACAGTGGACAGAAAGCAGAATAGAAGAATTCATCATAACATCTTTTGATGGTTGTTCTTCACTTCTACATCACAGAAAAACTATTACTTCAGGCAATAGCTAAACTCGGAAACAAATTGTGCGAAAAATTCTTCCACTATACCCACCCCTCCCCCCCCCCCCCCCCCAAAAAAAAAAATCAAAAAAAAAAAAAAAACAACTTTTTTTCTCTGTCCCTCTTACACCCACACGACCACAGGGAGAAGGGCAAGAGCATGCATATGCATAATATGAAGTAAGATAAAGGAACAGCAATTACAATTACAATTAGAAGCTAAAATTCAGTTTGATGCATTACCTGCTGCCCATGGGTCAGAAGGGGAATGGGTTGTTGAGGATCACGTCTAGATGATGAAGAGAGGTCAGCATCTTCGTCCCACTGCTGCCTTGCGTTGGTCTTTCCTTGGCCATCACTGAACTCATTCTCCAAATCATCAACATCATCCTCATCATCATCTCCGTCCACTCGAGGACTCCCTGAAATCCACAGATTCGTCTAGTTAACTTCAAATTTTAAGATAAAGGATCAGACCAAAACAGAAAAGAAACATGCATACACAAGCTGACCTTTGTGCCTTTTGTATCTAGTCTTGCACTGGGGACAAGACTGGTTCCCATCCTTTCGCTCATACTCATAACAAGGTCGACAAACTGGGAAGGCACACTCATTACAAGCAACGAAGACATCACCAGTGTCCGTTAATCCAAGAGTATCACCACAAATTTGACAGATTTGGCCATTCAAATTCTTCAAGGGTTTAGGCTACAGAGTAAAAGGCATTATACAAGTTAGAATTACATAAGTAAACGTCATGCCAGACTAGCTACAACAATTTCTCATAAACTGATAAACAAAAATAGACATGTACCATCCACAGAAACGTTTGAGCATGGCAAATTAGAAATTTATAACGGAAACTAGTTTAATTTCATTATGAACTTGATGTATAATAAACTAGTGATAAAATGCATCCGGATCCAAAAAATAAAAACAAAAAAATTAAAGTAATTAAGTATATTTCTTTAATAATAATAATATTACCATATAAGTAAATACAATCAGAGATCTACCAAACTATATCATACGTGGCATATTTTGGTGATAAACACCGAAATTCTCACCAACTACATATAGATCCAACCCATGAATTATACAGTGCCAAATTCTATGTCCTGGATTTCACAACACTAAACTAAAGCATCAAATTAAGCCCGCCGCATGATCGCATCACTAAGAGAAACATCAGATTCAAGCATCAATAGCATCACATCAGTCATATGGAGTGAACACACTACCGACACTAGCAATGGAACTTATCTAAATCTAACCATCATAAAACCATATGCAGTGAACACATTAACCACCAATAAATTGAGCAACCAAGAAAAATAAATAAATAAATAGAAGGACTTATATATTTGGAAAAAAATGAAAAGATAATCAAAAGGATAGATAAGGACCAACACTGACATAGATTAATGTTCAGAGTTGTATTATGACTCATTGGCATTAAAAAAGAAAACAAAACTCAAACTTCGAGGTGAAGCTATAACCTATACTGAGTAACATAAATACTATGCAGTGAAAGTGCCAGATCTGTTGTGAAGACTGCAAGAACTGAAAGTGTTATTGTCTTGTTTAATAAAAACACTAACCCCACTGTCGGAATCATGGCGAATTCGAACAAGCTCGTTCCTTTTATGCGACCCTGCAACCATTCCAGCAGTTGCTTCCATCTTTGTTGTCTTGTTTGTTTGGTACAGATTTCAATGTGAGTTTAAGGATGTTGAGATTTGGAGACAATGACAATGAAACGAGGGAAAAAGCATGAAAAACCTTCGCCCACACTCAATACGCCATCTCTCTTCTCTCTCTTTTCAGTTCCTTCCAGTTCCAGCTATCACATTCACTTCTCTAATAGGTTCTTTCCTCTGTCTGTTTTTATGATCATTCTGCTCATTATTATTTTGTCATGGCGTAAGGTATTTTTACAGGATTCGTCGGTTCCCGGTACCCCAAAAGAGTCCAAGCTCCAGCTGGTCCCGGCTCAAGAAACAGAAAGTCTTCTGTTAGGTGCAATGCAAATTTTCGTATGAGAAATATTTTTTGTACGTACCATTCTCTTACATACTTTGACATCCTCTCTCTATCTCTCTCCTCTTCTTCTTGTTTTTTCACTTTTTTACTTTCTTTTATAATTTTTTTTTTTTATCTTTGTGAGTGGGTGTTGGAGTGTCTATCATTTGTAGTGATACAAATAACACATCTCTTTTCATATAGGAATATTTGATGAGCTCAATTTTAATGAGATTTTTTTTCAATTTGTGTCTTATTTATTATTAAATGGGGTGTAAATCTTATTTGAATGAGATTCACACCCTATCTAATAATAAATAAGGTATGAATCGATATAATGTCTTATAAAAAATAAATTCATCTATTATTATTTATGTTTATATATCATTTATTCTCTATTATAAAATTTAATATTGTTGATATGCCATATCAAAAATGATTTTGGGTCGTTAGAAGACTAAAGGTGTGTACCTAAAAGAAAAAAAAAAAAAACTGAAGTTTATTATTTAAGAAATAATTTAGCAAGTTCTGTAGCAAATGTACTCCTTTTTTTCCATCATATTAAAATTTAGGTTGAAAATAATGTCCACATAATCAGAGTATGTTTTCAGATCAATCAATCATTTTTAAAAATACTTACAAATTATTTACTAATAAAAAGCTTAAAGAACCAAAATCAGATTATAACGATATAAATAATAAGAAATTTGAATAATTTTTTTAAGATAATTTAAGTTCTTAATTAATTATTTTATTAATAAAATAATTATAAAATTTAATTTAAATACATTGACAATCTAAAGTGTGTACCTAAAAGAAAAAAAAATTGAAGTTTATTATTTAAGAAATAATTTAGCAAGTTATGTAACAAATGTACTCTTTTTTTTTTTCCAAAATATTAAAATATAGGTTGAAAATAATGTCCACATAATCAGAGTATGTTTTCAGATCAATCTATCATTTTTAAAAATATTTACAAATTATTTACTAATTAAAAGCTTAAAGAACCAAAACCAACTTATAACGATATAAATAATGAGAAATTTGAATAGTTTTTTTAAGATAATTTAAGTTCTTAATTAATCATTTTATTAATGAAATAATTATAAACTAAATTTATTTTGTAAAAAAATCCGCATTTTTCTCTTGTATTATTTAATTTAGTTTTAAAAACTATGGAGATTTTTTTTGGGGGGCACATTACTGAAAATTAGTTTAATTGTACACATTGATTTTCAGTATCATATTTTATATTTTTAATTTCGTTGATGTATCACAATCAGATGACGCAACAATTGCGGTTAAAACTGAAAGAGACAGGAAGGGATGTATGATTTTCCATACCAAATATGTATATTTCCTCGGACACTGCCAGGCTGTCCGACGAAGTACCGGTTGCTCCCGGTATGCTTTCTGACCGGCTGTCGGTGCCACGTGAGTTAATTGAAAGTACGCCCTATCATTATTCAAATTACATCACTGCCATTTTTCTATTTTTGGCTGTTACGTTGTTGCCAGTATCGCACTTCTATATGCCCACTCGCTTTACTTGCCGGGAAACTGTTACAACCTGCAACCATATAGTTTTTAAAGATTATTTGCCAAAGAAATATGTTTGTTTAAAATTCTTAAAACAATAATATTGCATTACTATTTTTTCCTTTTTTTAGTTCAAATACAGAGTTAATTAAATTCAGATGCAATTTGATGTTAATTTTATGCTAATTAGTATTTGTGTACATCATGATGGACATTAAAATACATTGCCTAAAATCAGAAAAAATGTCTACTATATTTTACTCGACAAATTATATTAAAATTTTTGTCGGAAAAAAAATTAAAACAAATTCTACGAAGTATGAATGTTTTCAGAATTAACATTTTTAAGAATGTTTGCTCGTAAAAGTATGAATTATAATAAGGACGTGAATGAAAAAGTGTTTCGTAAAAAAATTGTGTGCCAATTTTGGGTAAAACATTTTAAGGGACTTTGGACCGTTGTTGTTGTTGTTGTTTTTTTTTTTTTTAAATTAGAGAGTGATATATCTGACATAAAATTTATTAAGGATCACTTTTGTGATAAAAATATGTAAAAGAAAAATGTAAACAACCAAGTGAATGAATAACTTTTTTTATTTATAAAAAAATAAAAGAGCTTACATATTTGCAAATGGTCATTTAAACATGGATGAACCTGTAAGTTTGCATGTAAGCCGTAAATATTATGCCATTTTAACCATGATGAACCTATTCAAATACATATAACTGAGCTTCAAATAGTATATTAAATTGTTAATGGGGTTGACTTATCTCTGGTCAGCCTTTTATGTATGCCCCATTACTTGGGTTCAATTTTTATGTTCTCTCATTAGTAAGTGATATGTAAAATATCTTTATAAGCATTTGATAAGGCTAAAAATATGTCTATATCTTAGACTAAGGCAAATCTTCCCCTCAATTTAAACTTTTTTGTTAATCAAAAAATAGTATATTAAGTTATGCCTAGATTATCTTGTTTTTGTTGTTGAACTATACCTGCTTAATTTTACTTCAAGCCCTCGAAGACATTTCCACTACATTTCACAACTTATATTCTTCGTTTATATTTAGAGTCAATTGCATTGATCTCTCCTAAAGTTTGGTAAAATTTGCTGCGACCTTGTTTATTCGTCCAGGCTACACTGACCTCCTTTTAGAGGAGGTTAGTGTTATATTTATAAAAGTATTTAGTATCACATTTTACAAAATATAAATATATCGGGTATGGACGAATTTACGAAGGGGCAAGGAGGGTTGTGGCCCCCCTCAAATATTTAGAAACTCTCTATATATAGATGTATCCATATTAGAAGGTGAAAAGTCTACTAGCATAGTGGCAATGCCATCCCTTTTATATTCATAAGGTGTTGGTAGAGCTGTCAAAATGGGCTGCAACCTGCGAGCCAGCTCGGCTTGACCCACAAAAATAGTGGATTGAGCCAATAAAATTTTAGCTCATATAAAAGTGGGTTAATTTGACCCAGCCCGTATAACTAGCGGGTTAAGCAGGTTCCGACCAGGTTGGAAGTGGGTTGACCCGGTTACCTTAAAAAAAAAAAAAACTCTCACTCATGACTTAACCCCTCTCATTATACGCCACTGCCCCTCCCCTTTGCCTTTCATATTTCAATTTCATTTCAGCAATCAACATATTACCACTGCTCTCTGACTCTCACTTCCACTTTCGCTCGCTCTCATCTCATCCCACTACTACCGTCGGTGAGTTTATTCCCATCGCTTGCAGATGGTAGATCCATCGATGGTCGTAACTGCAAAGCACCAGGCTATCTAAGTATCACCCAGCCCCTTTCCATGGTTCCACCGTCCACGACACCCAACCCGCAAATCCATCAATTGCCGCTTTGCATCTCCAATTTGTGCATGCGTCTCAGCCACCATCTCTTTTGCAAACCACTGTCCCTAGCCACATACCTATTGCAATCCATCGTTCGCTGCTCCGGCATCTAGCTGCGCCACCATCATCTTTGCCTTAAACTGCTCTCACCATCATCACTGTCCACCGATGGTTTGTTAGTGTTTCTTTTATTTATTTTTTTGTGTATTTTATAAGTGTATCTGTGTAAGTAATTATATATTTGTTTTTTATTTTCTGTTTCTTTTTTCTTTTTTTTTGGCCAATGTAATTCATTTTAAGGCCTTTTTTTAATTAATTGGTGAGCCAACCCGTTTAATCCACTAGCTCGGGTGGATTGAGCCGAGTTGGTATTTTGTTAGCTCACCATTAAAGTGAGTCAGCCCATTTTACCTCTTCTAGGCCATGACCCGTGGTGGGCCAATCCAGGTGAGCCAAGTTGGCTCACTTTGACAAATCTAGGTGTTGGGTTTGAACCCAGTTACCCTCATATTCGTCTTTTTGTCCAAATAATTCACATTCATCACTATTTCTATTTTTCACTTTACCTAACTTAATCCTTCTTCTAACCAATTGCTACAAATGGATAATCTCATCCATTTTACTTATTTCATTCACCTTAGTATCTATGTATATATATAATATATCTATTTTTCAATTAGAAATTTTGTTTGTTCATCTATTTATACTTAGAGGAGTATGATTTATGTCATTGTTGGAGTAAAAAAAAGAAAGTGAAAGTATGATTATTTATTTTTAATATTAAAGTAATCAAACTTATTTATTTCTTTTTTTTTCCTTAGTTTTATTTATATTATTTTACATGTAATTTATTTTTAAGAATAAAAATTTATATATTTTGCAATAATCAAGAGAGAAGAAAAGAAGTAAAAATAAAATAAAAAATGGATTTATGTTAAAAATATTTGGAGTTTAAAAAAAAAACAAAGGTTAATATATTTAGTCTTATAAATTATTAAATTGAATCTTTTTTATCTATTGATTTATTTTAAATGCTTATAACATAATTATTATAATAGTTGTTTATTATTATTTTTTATTATATTTTCATAATAATAGAGGAAAGGGAGAAAAAAAATTAGAGCCATTTATGATAGGAAAACAATGTAAATTTGATGCAAATTTTAATAGAAATGTGATATTTGACTTAAGCAAAAGTGTGATAATATTTATTATTACATATTATAATATTTGTTTGATTATACAACTTATTAACTTTTGGCCCTTTCTTCACATAACTTCTGGATCCGTCCCTGGTATCAGGTGTAATATTATCTAAATCTTAAAGAAGGTCAATGGTTTTGATTGAGGAGGTCACGGTGAATTTTACGAAACCTTAAAAGAGGTCGGTGTAATTAGCCGTTATTTTTATCCACATTATGTTTTAACTTTGAAGAATATTGATTGGTACTTCTGTTTATCCTTTTGTTTATAAACTCCTGGGATCGATTCTGTCTAGTGTGACTTCTTCTGCCTCAAATGGAATCATCTTTGTGTAGTAGAGCCATCACCTTCTCTCTTTGCAACTAAACCTAGCCTCTACTTCATCGGCCACATAGCTCCATCAATGCATCTTTTCAATGCCCCATTGCTTCCAATCCCCATCATTTTTGGCCCCATGGTTGATGGGACCTGAAAACATATTTTGTTGACGGGGATTAAGCCAAACTGCCAGATGATCCCGTTGCCAATAAGGTAGTTTTCCTTGATTGGTAAGTTGCTCATTGATAAACACATAATACACTTATAAATGTTCTTTCTAGGATTAGGGAAAACCACAAGATTTTTGTTGTGGAATAATGGCCAACATGTGTACCGCACTACTAATTAGCATCTTTTCGGTCGTAAAGTAGTGAGGAGTATGAACATTTTGTCAAGGGCACATTGTAACCCAACTGCGTAAAGTTGGACAACATAAAATGAACTGCTACGCTTGGCAACGCTACCCTCAAATGTGACAATATCTCTTCATACCAACTCACATACTCTTAAGGTAGAGGTGGTTTAGTTGCAAATCGAACTTAGACTATATGACACATATCCTCCATTTTCTCTTCAGCATCGAAAAGATGCTCGCCTAACCACCATCATCTTCAACCTTAGGGAAAAAGTTATGGGTTTGTTTGGTTTCAGAAAATATTTTCTGTTTTTATTTTCCCCTTTTCAAAATTAATTACAAAAATACCATATAATTTATATTTTATTTCTTGTTTTCAGGATCTTATAGAATTGGAAATATAATGAAAATAAATATGACATTTTCGTAATTTAAAAAAAAAAGAAAATAAAAATTGGAAATATTTTATGAAACCAAATAGTCTCTAAACATTCTTGTAAGCACCCATTTTTGACCTTTGTTTTTTTAACTCTATTTGATGTATTTCCATTCTTTCTGACTGCTGAGCACCTTAGATCCTTTTAAAGACTCCCACATATAAACTGTAGGACTTAGTCTATCTTTTATTATTTGAATAACAATCTTGCTATCTTAAAAGAAAATGAAGAGTGCATCTTACTCAAATAACAAATTTCATGTCTGATTGCACTAGCCACTATTATTCTATGTGTCAAAACTCAAAAGCAAACATCTGCAATGGCTTCCACAGAACACAATAGCATAGGTGAATGGGTGTTAGTTGGGTGACTTTAGTTATACAAGAGAAGCAGTAGAGGGTCACAAGCCCGTTAAGGCCATAATCATAATTATCAATTTATCACCTCAATCATTACTTGGAAGAATTTACTATCACACATATATTTTACGCCTATTAAAGAAACAAAATAAAGATAAACAAATCTTCAAACAGTTTCAAAGTGCCGATAAGGAACACAATGATCTGGAAACTGGAACTGGAACTCCCGTCTCATTGGCCCATCACATTTTTGTCTTCAGACCATTTAGCAACTATTATTAACGAAAGTTCATCGCGTGCACGACAACACTTATTTTGGTCCTTAAAACCAGAATAGGAGTATCAGCATGAATTTATTTGAAGTTTCTATCACACAACTTTTGATTCAAGAAGGAATTACTCTTAAAAGAGAAAAATGGAATAAACAAAGAAATCAAAAAGCAATTCGAGAAAAAGCCTTGTCAAATAGAAACCCCTGAAAAAGCTTTGTCAAATAAAAGCTGGATCTTCAACAACACAAATCATTCGATAATAAAAGTTAATAATCTATTATATCTTGCATAAAAAAAAAAGTCATTAAAATTTGTTTGTACAAAAGTTCAAAGCAATAAGTTTTTGAACGAGTGGTAAGCAGCTTAATATTCAGTAAGAATGAGAATATAAGTTCAAATCTCAGAAAACATACTTGTTGGGAGAGAATAAAGGGAATAACCGTAAATGCTCAATTCTTTAAAATTGCGAGAGCAATGTCTATCACTATTCTAAACTATTAGGAGCAGTTTAATGGTGAGGGATTTAGATAGTTTATATAAGATTTTAGATTATAACTTCATAGTCGCTAATGTACCAAAAAAGAAAAAGAAAAACTAAAAAATAAAAGTTGAACGGTATACTCGAAAATTGATGTCATCTGCATCCTAATTTATTACTGCAATTCCATTATAATACGGCAAATTTATTGTAGATCGCATTACCTCAAGCTTCGTTCCGTACTATTAATCATAAAATCAACTTCACTTAAATGAAAGCACATAAAATTTTTGTAAAGCCTTTCTAAAAATAAGAGGCTTTCCATTTTTTTTTTAATTCAGCTGAAAATGTTGAAAGCCACTAGGAGTAGAATAATGATAAGAGATTTGTATAGTTTGCATTCAATAATAAGTGCCACCAATGTAAAAACTTAAACATATGCATAAGCAATTAAGTTTCATAAATAATTATTTAATTAAGGACACTAAATATGTTGATATAAACAAATATAAACCATCTATAGAAGAGACTTGTATCACTCTAACCCATTGTTTGGAATGAAAGAAAAATGAAGAAAAGAAAAGTGGGCAGAGAAAAAAGGCTGATTAAAGCATCTCTCCAATGGTAATCCAACTTTAAATCCCATTTTCACTCCACTTCTTGCCACATAAGCGCTACCTAATCGATGCATTATAAAAAATTAAATAGGGTTAAAATTGGGATTCTACTATCCAATATAATAGACCAATTTTGGTCTCACATAATTTTTATATTAAAAAAATATAAATCAATATATTTTTCAAACATTTTGTTATAAATATTTTTATTATATAATTTCATTTTCGAGATGGATAAAAATATAATTTTTAAAATTTTTGAATAATTTTTATTTAAAAATAAATTTTTAAAAAATTAAACTACTTATAACTACGATAAAAAGCGTGGCTACATTTACAATTTAGCCACAATCATCTATAGCAAAAGTGTAACACCCTCCCAAGCACAATATTATACTTAAGTTATAGTACCACACTTGGGAGTTGTTATTGTTACTTAACGAATCTTGTATGACAGCGCTCTTTGGCCGTCTTCAATCTTCCTAACTCTACCCAGTATGATCATCTTCTAGCTCTCTTAAGATATCTGGAGATAATACAAAAATTTATATAGGAGTGAGAATTAAAAATTCTCGGTAGGATTCCTTAGACTACAATATACCGTGTCATTGTTTTTATCTCCAACTGCATTATTATCTCTAGCTACTTAGATTTATTCTAAAAAAGGTGAACATGTTATATAAATTTTTCAATTTTATAGTTTGAAAACATATTGTCCAAAGCAGAGTTCATTATATTCACATGTTTGATAAATAGAAAAAGAATCAAAGCATAAGTAAAGCAAATTGAGAGAAAGCTCATAATAATAATAATAATAATAATAATAATAAGAATAATAGCAAAGACATAACTTGCAGTTTCTTAATAATAACAAGAACATAATGTATGCATATGCAATCACTTAACATAAAAGGATATATCTGTACTTATGCTTTCATTACTTTCCTTACTTGACGTATACATTCTAGAGTATGATCACCATGTCATACTCTATTAGGGTGTGATCACCATGTCACACTCCTTAGGATATATTTCTCATGCCATATTCCAAAGTATGATCTCCATGTCATATCCCACTAGGGTGTGATTGTCGTGTCACACTCCTTAGGATGTGTTTGCCATATTGTTGTTATATTCTCTCTTACTTGGTCTCCTTGAATTCATTCTGGGGCTAGCTTAAGTGATATGGAATCCACATAGTCTTTATAGATCATATAATTATGAGCAATTCAACTTGGACAACATAAGAAGTCATATGCAAAATACATAAGTTCTGCCAAAATTTTGGCAGCATAATAGATCTGGTCTGCTTTTCAGTAAATAGTATTAGCTTACATAGACATTCAGTCACAATAGCAAAGTTGACATCATACATCAGTCTTTCAGTAATATCATAGATGTGCAATATTCAAGCTCTAATTAGAACTTGCCCATCCATTAGAGTAGTTAAATGCTTAATTAACAATTTTGCTCATAGCACCAAAATCTGCCTATTTTTATGTCTTATACCATAATTTCTACTTAAGTTATTAAATTCTGAAATTTTAATATGTTGAAGTGTTGTTTGTTTAGTTTTTAACCTCTTTAATCCCATTCAATTTTGATAAGTGTAACTTAAGATATTGGAAGTTTACCTAGATCTATCCTATGTTGGACAGAATAGAGGCTTAAATTGTAAAATTTTGCCAAAATTTGAAGTTTTATTAAATTTGAGTGAATCTTACATCATTTAAAGCTAATTGAGCCAGCTTTCATATCCAAAAAGTTTCATTTCATTTGAGTGGGTAGAGCTCAAGTTTTGTTGAATTTGGCTTGTCTTATTTCTATCCAGTCAGGACATGGGGCAATTTTGATGAATTATTGGGAGCAACAGAGATCGAATTTCACTCAAAAATTTTATGAAATGTTTCCTTATGTATGAGCTTTCTAACAAAATTGGTTGCACTTAAATTGAAGTTGTATAGGGCAAGTTATGCCCTACATAACCTACTCTGGTCAGGTCTAGAGGCAGAAATCTAGGATAAATTTTGAAAAATCATATCTCACTCAATATTAATCCAATGGCCTTATAATTTATATGGTTAGAAAGCTCTAAATATCTAGTTTCATTTAAAATTAGTTTTATCAAATTTTGATGGCTGTGTGCGAAGCCGTACGCTTTGCAAGTACGGACACCATAGGGTTTTCACTTGATTCAGATTCTATTTTACTACCCTTTTAATTTTTCATTCAAGTTTCAATCTAAACCCAATAAACACATGCTAAATCAACCATCAAAGATCATATAAACATAATACATTACCAAGAAAAGAGTAGAATAGAATTTCTCATCAGTCACTACATCACATAAATAAGTGAGATAAGTTAAATTCTACCTCAAATAGAGAAGATAGTTAGCTAGAGTTGGATTTCTTGATGGAAGAAGTAACTAGGGCTTGAAGATGGGATGAAGTTGAGATAAAATAGAAGAAGAGAAGATGGAGAGAGAGCTGCTATGTTGTTCAACCAAATCAGAGACAAGAAAAGGAATAATGGGATTTTATAAAGCATTGGTAGTTGAAATCTTGGGTTTTGATTGGTTGGTGTTTGTGTGGTGCTCATTTGGCCAAGTCTCCCTATTCTTGTGGCTGAATAGGGTGCCAATTAGGTGATGATGGTGGATGGATTTTAGCCACCCAATTTAGGGTTTCGTAGTATAAAATTCGATTAATTCGGTTATAGCAGTTTAAAATACCGAATTTTAACCAATTTTCTTCAAGCCAGCAAACTTTTACTAACAATTTTGTTAAGATTTTCTACATGTTTATCTAAATTTCTCCTAACCTCAAATCTCTCTAATTATCCTTGATTATGCAATAAAATCAAATAAATCAATTAATAACGTTAGTTGGACGTTTTAAAAATTTTCAAATGTTATAAAAAGGTAATTTTCAAAAAATTAAACTACTCACAACTATGGTAAAATGTGGTTATATTTTCAACTTAGCCACAATCACCGGTAGCTAAAGGTAAATTTTTTGGGAACTAAAACAAGTTTTCAAAATATTTAGAAAATATTACATGCTTAACAACAACAATAACAACAACTACTGCTTTGCATAATTTCAAAAATTACATTATAAAATACATACATAACCAACAACATTGCATAATTTAAACGCTACATAACTAAAAGTGTTACTTAACAAGCATCGTCGAATTTCCAAATATGTTCCACTAAGTTTGCCTATAGTTATTGATGCTTTTGTCTATCATGATGTTGGATATTGTTTTGGATATATCTCTCATGCATAGCTAAAGTTTTCTTGACCAACTCTGGTTGTGTTATGTTGTTGGTTACGTCATCGTATGAGGGGAGTTAAGCAAAGTTTCCTGTGTACATGTGTCTCTCATCCTCAATAATCATGTCATGCACTATGATGCAGGCTTTTATTATTTTCACAAGTTTCTCCTTTTCCCAAAATCGTGTTGGGCCGTGTATAATTGTGAAGCAAGCCTGCAATAATCTGAATGCTCACTCCATGTCCTTTCATTATCCTTCTTGATATTTGGCAAGCAACTTCCATCTATTTCCTTGTGGTTAAGAGATTATTTTGATGAATGTTGCCCATTTAGAATATATACCATTTATTACATAGTACCCCATAGTGTAATTGATACCATTCATAGTGTAGTTTACCTTTGAAGCGTGACCATCCAGAACTTCATCAAACATTGGTGAACGATCTAACACATTGATGTCGTTGTTCGAACTAGTCTAGAAAATGCATGCCATATCCAAAGGTCAAATGAAGCCATAGTTTTGAGTACTATAGTTGCAAGCCCACTGTAACCACTCGGATACACACCTTAAATTTCTATGTTTTCCGATAGTTTTCCACTATTTGTACATGCAGTCAATGCTAGTCATCATTATAGAGAAACCATGGTCCTCCACAGAGGGAAGAGGAAATATGTTGTAAGCAATTACGGAAGAGTGATACTCCATATTTGTAAGCCTTTTTTCCACAATGTGTAACGTCCGCGACTTCCAACTTTCGAGCCATCACTATTCCCGACCTCCGAATTCATCTTCAAGGCTGGACAGACAAGGATTTCCAATTTCCGACCTCAGTGAATTCTAAAATTTCGGTTTCCGACCCTAGGAAGGCTCAAACGGATTGCCTTGCATTTTCCGATTTCCGACCTTATGAAAGCATGTATGAATTCCGACCTCATCAGTAATAAATTTCCGATTTCCGACCTTATGCACGTAAATATGCGATTTCCGACCTTATGCTCAAGTTAGAATAAACACGATATCCCGATTTCCGATTTCGTTAGTTCAAATGTAGTGGCTTGTGCTTCCAATTTCCGATATCAAGTTTTGAGTTCCGATCTCAAGTTTATTAGCAGAAGCTTTCATTTCTCTTACTTCCGAGTTCCGAGATCGAGTTGGAGTGCCGAGATCCTATGAGTTCCGATTTCTTGGTACACTTGATTAATGTTTTGAATCCCGATATCCGGTGTCATCCTCAGAATCGATTTGAGTTTGCTATGTCTCCCGACTTCCGGGTTCGGGTATTTCGGTTTCACATTCTGGCCCTTGACCTTCGATTTGAAGGTAATTGTATCTTAGGATTCCGAAGTCCGACTTTACCTTGTGAATGAACCAAGGCAATATTTCTGAGTTCCGACTTCATCTGAATAGATAGGCACGAATTCCGACCTTAAGAGTGCGAGTTCCGACTTCATGCTCAGATACGCAAGAAGTGAGTTTCACTTCTCTGGCGTTGTGGAGAGCAATTTTGACACAAAAGAGGGAGACATGACTGAACATTGCCCACAAAATTTCACCCAATCAAAGCCACTCATTTTAACTACCACTTCGAAGCCTTGTCTATATATATCCTTCTCCTGCCTCTTCAGCTCATTTTCTTACGTTGCTTTCCCTTCCTCACTTCAGCTCTCTTTCCTCTTCTCAACTCTCCCACTCTATACAGCCTTCAAGTTCAGCCCAGCTCTATTTTCAAACTCAAAGCAAGAGGTAGAGGTTTTAACTCCTGTTTTGATTTTTCTGATTTTGAATGATTATCGGTGGTTTGATTTTTCAATTGTGATATATTGACTTAGTGATTCATAATGAACTGTGGCTGGTTTATTAACTGTTTGTGAAATTAAAGTTGAATTGGAAACAAGAAAGGATGCAGATATGGAGGAGTTGAGAGGCTGGGAAACTCAAAATCCTCGGCAGTCCGTACGGCGGAGTGTACGGCTCCGCCTCCCGTTGTTCAAAATTAATGAAACTATTTTTATGTGAAACTAGACATCTAGGGCTTTCCATACATATATCATATAAGACCATTGGATTAATATTAAGAGAGATATGAATTTTTGAAGTTTGACCTAGGAATCCAGACATCCACCCAGGCAGTATGGGTTGAAAAGGGTGTAACTCACCCTATACAACTCCAAATTGAGTGAAACTAATTTTGTTAGAAAGCTTACACATAGGAGAATATCCTACCTTGAAATTCCGAGTTTGTTACCATCCTATTTGTTCCCAGTGATTTGAAAAAGTTAACCTATGTCCAAACCGAGCCAAATCAGAGCAGTTCAAGAAGGTTAAGTTTCGGGGCTTATAACTCGAGTCCTACCAAGCCAAATGGGATGGGACTTTTTGTAAATAAAACTTTACCCTGTTAAATTTAATATGAGTCCAATTCCATATCATTTGAGTCAGTTTTCGATTTTTAATGGATTTTTACTTTTAGTTGTCTGACTTTGGTAAGCCACTGGGCATGCCGGGGTAAAATCTGAATATCTTGAGCTATAGATATCAAAATTAGATGGGACTAAAAAGGTTAGAAACTAGACATATAAGGCTACAACATATCCAAAAATCAGGTTTAAAGGAGTTAAATTGAAATAAAGGTGGGCTATACTATAATCGGGTTAGTTGATTATGCTAGGGCAGAAACTCTGCCTTAATGAATTTGATGTTAATATGAGTTCAATATTGGGATATGTATATGATGTTGGGTTCTTTATGACAAATTGATATTCTGGTATGCTGGCACTATTCATGGGGAAGCGGACATGTTCCGTCATGCTGCCAAAATTTCGGTAGAACCCCCGCACGAGTTATGAATTACATGTTAATCCATGCACAAGTTATGAATTTCATGATAATACATGTGCATTTCAAATGAAAGTTATGAAAGCATATTAAGACTCATGTCACTATGAAAGTTCCATGCTACTTGGGCCAGCCCCGGATAAGAAGTTAAGGGGAATAGATCAGTGGGAACGTCCGGGAAAGTAAACCCGGCAATTCCTGTATAGGAACGAGCTCGATCCTGATAGGCAGACTATTTCCCAGGAGTCTAAAATGGCCAAGAACTCCCAGGGGACCAAGTAATGGAAGAATTTATGAGTAATGAAGAAAGTATATGAGCAAAGGAAAAGTTTATGAAGGAAAGTTCAAGAGCAAGTTTGCATGATCGCATTAAGTGCATGATTACAAGTCATTTACAGTTTAACTATTATGCTTACTTACAGCATGTGTTCACTTATCCTGCCCATTATTACGTATTCTTGTTAGTAGTTTAGACAATTTCTTATCTTTGTTTAAAGTAAACTGGACCTTGCCTCGGACCAGACATTTTCTTAACCTTATTAAATATGAATGGTTAAATTTGATCTCATGTTTTCATAATTAAATGAAACCCGAGGCAACTGAGAATGAAAGCGACGTCAGTTAAACGCCATGCACGACCCTATTGAGAATTTCCTTAAATTCTCACCTCGTTTGCATTTCCGCCCCATTCTCAGACGTGGACGATGGACACGACAGCTACCCTCTTCATTGAGGTGCCAAACTTGTAGCTCCACCATGACCCTGCGAAGAGGTTCATTGTATATAGCCGCTCTTGCCGATTAGTCTCTACCTTTTTAGTGATAGGAATTTTGCCGTCCTTTTGCACCATCCCGCTTTTGATCCTGCTTCCCCTTACTTTGCGGTTCCGTTGTACGCAGCACACCCTCCCCCAGCACCTCGTGCACCCGCAGCACCTGCAGCCCCGGCCGACCCTGCACCAGAGTCACCTCCGCAGGTCGTATCTGACATCCCGCTCAGCTCCGATAGCGACCCTTCAGAGGCCACCAGCTCAGCATCCTCCTCCTCCGGACCCAGTACTGACTACTCGCCAGCCGGGCCTGATATGGCCAACGGCTACCTGACTGAATAGGTCAGCCACAGGCAGGATTATATAGCATGACCCCTTTTGGCAAAGATGCGACTTTGGGTCATAGACTAGTGATAGGTTTTTGAAATATCCTGTGAGGACCACATAGGATCAGGTTGACTGACATGGGTCTTATGTCTTTTTGGTACACGACCCCACTCATGTATCCTATTTTGATACTTTGTATATAAACTAAAGCAGAGGCTTTTGATGTATATACTTTGTATATAAACTAAAGCAGAGGCTTTTGATGTATATATAAATATATACATAAATATATATATAGGCACATATTCAGTAATGTTATTGTACTATTCGCATCTTTATGATATTCCGTTGAATTCGTTTCACTTTTAACATAGTAGCGCGCCGTTTCTTTTGTTTAAAAAAAAAAAAAAGAGAACGTTAATGGAGCATTAACATAGTAACACAATCTACTTAATATCATGCTATGACTTAAGCATAACATTAAATTAGTAGGGTGTTACACAATGACTAGTTTGTCTGGTGACTTGTTTTGTAACAGTTAGTTTTAAAAATTATGTTATAAAATACATTACATGGACAACAATATTGTATAATTGAAACATAACATAAATTAAAAATATTTTGTCTTAATTTCCTCTATGAGCTTAGTATGAAAGGATTATTGTTCTTCAGTCATTGTAGAGGTATTTGCATAAAGGATTAACATGTCTGTTTCTCTTTCCTAATCGCCATCTCCTTTTCCTTTAGCACTATATCCCTTTCCTTGGCTACCCCAGAAAGAAGGACAAGATAGATAACCCCCTACAAAATCATGTCCACCTATTTACCTAAGTGATACATCCCAATACATGACAGTAATTTACTGATATTTAACCATACCCCCACATGAAGTTACACCCAAAAATCATTTCAACCATAAACATGTACAATAAAGAGATAAAGTATAAGAGCCTAATCATCAACAATGAGTCCAAACTACGCGATCAATACTCCCACAGCACTCCAGCTGATATTTGAAGCAGTTCAACTGAACTAAACACTGCTATATTACCCATTGAATGACCTCGAGCAAGCAAGCCAAAACACCCCTATAACACCCTACCAAATATAATACTATGCTTAAGTCATAATATTTGACTCGACAGTTTGCCACGTGCTCATAACTCTTATCTAGTTTACCTTAATTTAATAAATTTTAGCAGAGTAAATTTTTAAACTGAATGTGAGTCATTGGCTTGGCTTCATTTCATCTATGTGATATGTCTCGTACAAGGTGAGTAGCGACATAATAGAAATTAAATAACTCAGGCAAAAATAAATATATCACAGCATCTGTGACAGATATAGATATACATAGTCTCATATATTCATGTACATATACAGGAAGTGAGTATAATAAGCAGGACCATCAAAACAAAAGAATCTAATTTATGATCATGAAGTGCATCTCTATAGGGTCCTTAAAAGGGCATTTCATCTAGTGTGGATACATGGGAAGATAAAAGAAAACTATGCCTATGGCCCAAGTCATATGAGACATTAAAAGGGTGCTGCTCTGTACAACTATGGTCTCCAGGGACGGATGGCTCCACTAGATGGATTTCAGGAGAGTAATCCATTTGCCATGCCAAGACCAACTGTAACATCCCAATTTTCTTTGCGCTAAATTATTCCACTTTACCTCCACAACGAGTCCCGAGTTCCGAGTTCATTAGTTTTATGATTTCCGACTTCGTACTCGAATTCCACATGAAATGGAACAATTTCCGATTTCCGAGTTTGTCTTCATGTCAATATTCCGACTTCCGACCTTATCCCAGCATGTTCCTCATTCTCGACTTCATGTCGTGTCCAACTTCCGAATTGGTCTGCAAAATTCCGACTTCATGGACTTTCCGATTTCCGACTTAATGTTCTAGCTTCGAGTTAACTGGAGTGGCTTCCGAGTTCCAATATTCGAGTTAAAGTATAGTGGGTATAATTTTCGACCTCCGATTTCAACTTGAAATTCCTCATTTCCAGACTTCCGACTTGGACTTCAAGTCCGAATGACATGACGTAATTCCACGATATCCGACTTCATGTCTCAAAGAAAATTTACCTGAGTTCCGATCTAACCTTAATGGTGTACATGTTTTCCGACCTCAGAAGTTATAGTTTAACACATTGGTGCAAGTACCGACTTCCGAGTAAAATGTCATGAGGTCCCGCATTAAAGTGAAATTCAGTTAGAAAGGACTCGAGTTCGGATCTTTGAGCTGGTTTCCAAATCATCCACGAGTTCCGATTTTATCTCACGAAGTGCACGAGTTCCGATGTCATCTTCAGAATGTACTGGAAATGAGTCCCACTGTTAGAGCGACGTGGAGAGCAAAATGTCACAAAAGAGGGGAAGGTTGGCAGAATTTCAGCCTTGTGTTTTAAGGCCAATCAGAACCCTCCAAGTTGACTACCACTCATGCCTATATAACACCTTCTTCTCCCCTCATTCAGACCCATTTTCTGCGCCCTCTCTTCTCCCTCACTTCAGCTCTCTTTTCTCTTCTCCACTCACCCAACTCCATCACTCCTTCAAGCTTGGCCAGGTCCTAATAATTCAAGCTTCAACACTTGACTCAATATCACACTCCAAAGAGGTAGGATTCTACTTCTCTTCTTGAATTATTTGCCCTAAGGCTGTATGAACTTGTATTCTCCTTCATGTATTTGATGAGTTAATAGCTGAATTATGATAGGATTATGATAGGATTAATAGGAAATCTTGAGTTGAAATTATGGTTAGAAGAGGAAATTAGAAGGAGAGAAGCATCAGGATGCTGTCTTGGTGAGGAATCCCACGGCAGTCCGTACGACGGAGTGTACGGTGCCGCCTACAATCGGTCAAATCCAATGAAACCATTTTTAGATGAAAGTAGACATTCAGGGCTTTTCATAGATATATCATATAAGATTATTGGATTAGTATTGAGAGAGATATGAATTTTTGAAGTTTGACCTAGGGTTCAGGACTTTCTTCCGGGCAGGGTGACTTGAGGAAGACATAACTCACCCTATACAACTCCAAATTGAGTGAAATCAACTTTGTTAGAAAGCTTACACATAGGGGAACATCCCAATATGAGATTCCGACTTTGTTACAGTCCCAGTTGCTCCCAGTAATTCGAGGAAGTTACTCTATGTCCGAACCAGGCCAAAATAGAGTAGTTCAGGAAGGTCGAATTTCAGGACTTATAACTCGAGGTATACTTACGCAAATGGAATGAAACTTGTGAAAAATGAAAGGTTGTCCTGTTAGCTTCAATATGAGACCAATTTCGCATGATTTGTGCTTAGTTTCGATTTTTAGTGAATTTATACTTCTAGGAGTATAATTCGGGCAAGTGACTGAACAGGTTGAGGTAAGATTTGAATATCTTGAGTTATATGGATCAAAATGATATGGGACCAAAGAGGTTAGAAAGTAGACATATAGAGCTATGACATATCAAAATTTCAGATTTAAATGAGTTGAACAGAAATAGAGGTGGGTCATATGAAATTCGGGTAGATCTGAATAGATGGGCAAAAGTGACCCAATTGATGATTTCACAAGTGTTAGTAAAACATATAAGGTATGAGTTGAAAATTGCCAGTTTGACATTGATATATATGTGTGTTAAATTGATTATATTGCTATGATTGAATTGTCTGTGAGAACTGGCACTATTCATGGGGAAACGGAGCTGATCCGTTATGCTGCCGAATTTACGGCAGAAGTCTAGGAAACTAGGAAATGTATACACGCAAGGATGAATTTTAGGCATGATATGAGTTATGAGAGCTTTTGCTATGAGAGGTTATACCTCGAATATATTACATTCACATGAAATGTTCATGTATGTCATGCATGCAAGCATAATTAGAATATGATATGAGAAATAAGACATGAGGCATATTCATGTATGCACAAAGCATCTGTACGCATGATAAGATATGGAAAGAAAAGATGATAAGAACTTTCAAGAGGGACGTACTAAGCTACCACGCCAGGCATGGCATAGACCCAGCTAGCGTGGGCCAGAGCGGTACTGTCTAAGACTTGGGCCACCTCGACCAGATTAGTGGGAATAGACCGGTGTGAGGGTCGGGGAAAGTAAACCCGTCACTCATGTATAGGTACGAGCTTGGACCTGAAAAGCAGGCTATTGCCCAGGGGTGAGAAAGGCCATTCACCTCCGGGGGACCAAGCACAGAAAAGTAAGATCAAGTTGCAAGCTAAAGAAAGATATGAAATAAGTCAAGTGCACTTGCATACAGTCAAGCATAAGCATCTATAAGCGCATCCTTGGTTATCTCATTAAGTCATATTATTATTATCATGATTCTGGTTGAAGCATATCATACTAATCATATTTCTATGTCTGTAATATAATATGGTAAGTGATGGTTAAAACATAACCCGCTTCGAGAAACGTATTTCCAACTTAAAATTGAACCACTATTTGTTTATATATGCTCATATTTTCATAATAAACCGAAGCGGCTGGAATGTTTATGATGACATCATAAGTTTTGTTCAAATTTACCTACTGAGAACCCTAGGTTCTCACTGCCTGCTTGTATGTTCTTCTTTTCCGTAAACATTCCAGTACCTAAGTTGGACATCCAGTGCAAGACGGAATGCAGGGCCGCTCATTGAGCACGACTCAGGCGCTAGCCAGATCAAGAGACCATCGAAGCTAGCTAATGATTAGTTGGAAGTACGCACTGTTTACTCTGTCGGTCACAAATTGCTTTTAAAGTGTAATTGTTTTATTCTCTATGTATTAGAGTTTAGTAGTTAATATTAAAGTGGACAATAAAAGGGCCATGTATTATATTTTCCCTATTTTAAAGAGCTTTTCAGCACTGTGACAACCTTTTTATGTAATTCCATGACTCGAGCATGGCTTATATGATAGAGAGTGTTACACCAACGGGGGCATAGCTGTCATCAGGGGCTAAGGATGAGGAAGAAGATGAGTCCACCATCTCCGAGGGGTTGCTCTCAGAAGAGGCAGGGTGTGCTAGCTGGGATGGTGCTACAAGTGGTGGAACCTGGTGCGGTGGTATAGGATGGGCCATGCGTAAGGGGATTACTAAAAAGGGAGCTACTGGGTCAAAAAGAGGAACAAGAAAGTCTCGGCGGAAAAAGATATATAAGCAGAATCGACAAGTGGCAATCATACACAGTGAGTCTATCATATGATCATATAGCCACTGTAGCTCTGGCATCTCAGCGAAGACGATGATCATCGCCGCAATATCCTTTGTCTGAGAATGACACAGATATACAATAGAATGAGAATTTAGAAAATTCTCAGTAGAATTCCTTATCTAACTTATACTGACATTGCAACCATTCTCAATTTGCTTCGGTTTAGGTTAATTATGAAAAATGTGACCAGCAAGGTAAATGTCCCTATTTATAAGTATTAAAATAGAGAGATCCGAAGCAAAATTCTACTTTTACTTAAGAATTGTTACAAAGACAAGAGCACATAAGCTAAACAAAGTAAACATTACAGATATTAAGTCACAAATCAAACGAAAGTACAGTAAATTACGGACTACATATAAAACTGCACAAATAGAATGTAATTGTAGATGCATTTTACTCATAACTTTTCTTGACTTACATCTCATTATTTTTCCATATTTGGTCCCTTAGGAGTTTTAAGTCATATAACTCCTGGGTAATAGCCTACTTATTAGGACCGAGTTTATTCCTATACAAGATTGTCGAGTTTACTTTCCCCACCTTTTCTACCGACCTATTCTCCTTAATTTCAATCCAAGGTTGGCCCAAGTGATATGGAAATTTTCATATGTCTCATAACATCATGTAATGTTGACTAACAAAATTAGAGGCAATAATGTATTACTCAATTATATAGATAATCTGCTGAAATTTCGGCAGCATAATGGCTTAAAATCCGCCTCCCCAAAATTTGCAACAGTGTAATTTCAACTAGCTAGTCTAAGCAATAGAAATGACATAACTATGTATCATCATAACAATTTAATAGAGAGTTTACATAGATAAACTCAATAATTAGCAATTCATAATTTAAGAGTACTCAACCTTTGAGAATTGTACACTTGCCTTAATGCTTATGAATCTGCCCTATTTTGTATATAGTACCATAATTTCATCTTAGCTTACCTAAATCTGAAATTTTGATATGTTGTAGCATTATTTGTCTATTTTTATTCCTCTTTAGTTCCGCTAAATTTTGATGAGTATAAATTGAGTTATTGAGATTTGACCCTAGGGGTACTCTTGTTGGGCAAAATTAAGCATTTAATTGTAAAATTCGCCAAAAATAAAATACTTATTAGTTTTATCCGAAATTTATATCTACTTAAAGCTAATTGAACTATCTTTCATTTCCCACAAGCTTCATTTCAATTTGATAAGTGGAACCCAAGTTATGAGCACTTAAAGTTGGAAAAAAAGGAGCTTTCTTGTTCTAATCCAGAGAGGACATAGAGCAACTTTGAAAATTTTCTGGAAGCAAACTAAATAGGGAATGAACCTATGTGTTAGCTTCCTCACAAAATTAGTTGCACTCAATTTGAAGTTGTATAGAGCGAGTTATGCCCTTCACAACCCATACTGGTTAGAATAGTGAACAAAAGTCTAAGGTTAACTTCAAAAATTCATGACTCTTTTATTTTAAATCCAATGGCCTTATAATTTATATGGTTGGAAAGTTCTGAATGTCTAGTTTCATCTAAAAATAGTTTCATTGAATTTTGGCAACTACAGGCAAAGCTATACACTCTGTTGTATAGACACATCCTATGATTTCACTTTTAGCAATTCTATTTTGGTTTTCTCTTAAGTTTCATACAAATTTTCCAATCAAAACCAAAGTTTCCAAGTTTTATCAGTCATAACCAGTCATAAAATCATCATAATAAAGAGTATAATAGAAACCCTAGTCAACCACATCAACACTAGAAAACAAGAATAGTTCATGAATCCTACCTAGTATTTCAAGCTTGATTTCGGAGGAAGCAAGTCTTCAATTGAGGAGCTTGATAATGGATGAAGAAGAAAGGTTGAAGAGATGAAATGAGAGGCAAAATGGAGGAGGGCTGGCCAACTCTTCTGTTGGCCAAATAAGGAAGGAGAATTTTGGAATTTTGGGTGCTGCATCATAAATGAAAGAAAAGGACATTGTGAGGTTTAATTGGTGGATCTTTCCTAGCTTTCAAATTTGGCTTATATTAGCAATCTAAGGCTAAGATTGCACCAACTCAAGAGTCATGGTAGTTCAATCCTAACCATTCAAAATTAAGGTTTTAACAATATAAGTTTTTATGGACTTGGTTCTTGCGGTATATAAATGAAGAAGTTAAGCCAAATCTTCTCAATTTAGCAAATATTGCTAAAAATTTTCTTAAATTTTCTACATAACAATTTCAAATTTTTTTTAAACCTTAACATTCATATTTCAATCCTCGTTACTCTTATTTCTAAAATGCAATAAAACAGATTAGGTGATGATGCAAAATAGACAATGTTGTAAGTTTGATGCTCTATGTTTTCAGGATGTTAACACGCCCCACATACAATATTCGTAATCATCAACATCGCCCAATGCTAACAACAATAAGATCATCAAAACGTCATAAGACCACATGTATATATTCTAAGTATAGTACTATGACATAAACCAGATATACAAGTCACAAGTTGGGCCGCGACACAAAATCACAATGAAACACCCTAATTTATCGATACCAATAGACAAAACATGAGACCACCCTACTATATACCAATGCCAATACCAAAACTTGTACAAAAAGACGTTACTCCATGATCCAATCAATTTGTAACCAACCATAGCTTATAGAAATCTCTGATGTTTGTCAAATTGACCTTTTATATGCACATATCACATAGTTAAAGATAGGTGACAGTAGAAATACCAGAACAATAACTTGCAAATATATATGGAACAGCAAAACAAGAATCTTCGTATACATCCAAACCCAAAATGATAGAAGACATGGTAATACCTTGATGGATGTGACCTATTAAATGAAATCCTTTGCAATGTGTATCAACCACAATACTCAATTTTTACACTCATTTTATTCTTTCATTCTTTTCCTTTCCTTTCATCATTAATCTTTTCTTTATACTTTCCTTTTTCTTATCATTTATTTCCTTTTCCTTTTCCTCTATTTTCTTTTTCTCATCTTTCTATCTCTATTTTCTTTATCTTTTCTTTTTCTCACCTTTCTTTCTTTCTTTCTTTCTTTTTTCTTTTTTCTTTTTCTTTGCTTTTTTTTTTCCTTACTTGGAGGTTTAGGGGAATCATTTATACAATCTCTCTCGTATCCCACTATCCTTTCCACCCTGTACTCCTTTCATTACAATCCACCAAACTACTTCAATACCACTTAACATCTCTTTAATTCTGTGAATTTTCTTTTCTTTTATCCTCCCCACTCTTTCTATGACATCTACTAATGCACGAGACCACACCACAAATGAATAACTCATATCCATTGCCACCAAATACATCTTCCTACACCCCAAAACTTATAAACTACACCCCACCACCTTGGATAATCATATCACATCAAACCATCCACCCCCCAAAATGACTATACTTGTAAGCTTAGCCAAGCAAATAGAAAAGCTCATAAAAATACCCCTTACAACCATAAACCCAAACCATAAGCCTGCACCATACATTCAACTAATCCATGCTCTTGCTCTTGACCCAAACTACAATCACCAATCACTTGTGGTAAAGACAGAAGATACATAGATATTATGATTGTTTCATTTTTCCACCCTCCACCTCCTACACTAACTTGCAGATTCCCACACTTTTATCTCAACTTTTCTTTATTTTCCTTCATTTTCTTTTCCTTTCCTTTTCTTTTCTTTTCTATTCTCTCTCTTCTTCTTTTTTTCCTTTTTCTTCTTTTCCTTCTTTTTACACTTTTCCACCTCTTTTTTTTTTTAATCTTTCTTTTCTCTTTGCTACACCATATCAATAGCAATAATCATTTTCTTCTTTCTAACAGCATATGAAGGATTTTAAAATATAACTTTGTACCCCTAAGGCACGTTGACTGCTGTTATATATTTCAACATCCAAATGGAATATCCAGCATGGTAAACCTTCACTAAAACAGCATAAAAGAAATTTTAAATCTATCCATTGGGTCAATTTTATAACCTGAACCCTCCACTCCATTTTGCTTGGAACATAGCAACTAACATTGGTTACATAATTGAACCCAACCTTGCATGGTCAAAAAACTTCAACATCACACCATTGTTTAAACTAATATTTTGCCATTTCTAGTGCCTCTTCTTTTGGAATGATTTTCTTTCCAAAAATTATTAAATTCCTACATCTCCATAAGGTCCATAACACCACAAAAAATGCCACCCACCATCCCTTTTTCCTATGACCACTAAACTTAAGAATCCATCCACGATTTAAAGCAACTTTTCTGGTCCAAAGTAGTACCTAGCATATGTTCCATGTATTTAACCAAAAACACCACAAAAACCACGCATAGTCACAGTTGTAAAATAAATATTCAAGTGTTTCATCAAGATTGTTACAAAAAGTAACAAAAAGTACAACTAATCTGACCTTGAAGGAGAATACTTATCTTATGCAATCTAGCCTTGGTATTAACTCTCTCAAGCAACATGAGCCATATTAAAATTTCAACCTTCGGGAGAACCAACCCTTTCCAAATTGACTTTGTAAAGCTGAAACTGTTAAAATCATCAGCTTGGAACCACTTTTCCATCAGCAACTGAGATATGGATTTCACTGAGAATATTCAATTTTTACCAAATTTCCTTATCAACCTATCCTTAGCATATCTATTGAGATTTACCCCAACTAACAGATGGTGCATATTATCCATCAGTTCTAGCTCCCATTGGAATAGATTTTGTGTCCACTGGAAGTTTCAAATCCATTGTAACCCATCCTAAAAGCCACACTCACTAATTCAACACTCTTTTTAATTTGACAAAGAATATAATCTCGAAAACATGTTTTTCAAAATACCATCTTCCAGTCATTTGTCTTCCCAAAAATGCACTTTGGTTCCATCTCCAACTTCCAACCTTTTTCCTTTGGCCATAGATTCCAATAGTTCATTATTACCAAAGTTGACACTATAAATTCCAGCCTAAATACTACCATTTTGCTTAACCCTATGTTGATATAGTGGTTTAACTAATTGAATATGATTGCATGAACAAACCACATCTTTCTATAATGGACATTCCTCCTTTGAGAGCCTCCACCACCACTTAAATAATAATATTGAGTTTTTAACCACCAAGTTACCAACCCCCAATCCACCCATACTCTTTGGGGTTTTTTTATAACCTCCTAACTTACTAATGGTATTTTGCAGCCCCCACCTTTTTTCCCAAGAAAAACTTCCTTGGTAATTAGAGATGGCAAAACGGGTTTAACTTGCCGAGTTGACTCACCAAACCCGCCAAAATGGCGAGTTGGGTTGACATATTAGGCCCACCAAATTCAACCCACTTACGAGTTCGGCCCACGGGCCGAGATTTTTTTTTCATTTTTTAAAACTTTTTTAAACATAGTTTTTTATTTTTTGTTTAAACTGAGCCCACTAGCCCAAACCCACCACTAACTAATGCCACTCTCATCTCACACTCTCACTAGAGTTTTCACTTTTTATTCCTAATTTCCAAATGGCTAAAACACACCCACTGACACATACAAGTGAGAAGTGACAAGTCTCTCATCTTTTGTTGTTTATACTCTATTGCTGTCTCACATCTTCATCTCTGCCCAAAAAAAAAAAAAAAAAGGAATGGATAAAGAAACCAAACATCCAAACGCTTCTCTACTAGATGCAACTTGGAAGGTTGCACATCTCACTCAGCTGGCTACTCCACAGTGGTTTCTAATGTTGTCTTCTCTGCTGGATGCCAAACAGAAGCAAAGAAACAGAAGTTGTGGACACTATGAACAAAAGCAAAAGTTGCAAACATGTTTATTTGATTGACTAGTTTTGATTTTAGAGGCAGTAAAAATGTGATATCTATTTTTGGAATTTATTTATAAAACAAGTTTATTTATTTATTTTTATTTTTTAACGGGTCAACTCGCCAATCCATCCTTAAATGGGGCAGGCTAGAATATTAAGCCAGTTTTTCTAATTTGGGCCGGGGCGAGTTGGGGTGGGCTGACCCATTTTACCATCTCTATTTGTAATGAAATTATCTTCTTTGCTACCACAGAGGGCATCTTGAACAAACAAAGGTAATACAAGGGAAGGCTATTCAAAACTAATTTTATAAAAACAAGTCTACCCACCTTTGATAAGATTCTCATCTTCCATGAACTCAACTTTTTCTCAATTTGATTAGTGATTGGTCTCCAAGTAGCAACTTTCTTCGGGCTTGCTCCTAGGGGGATTCCTAAATACTTCATTGGTAATGTGCCATTGTCACAACCCAAAATATCACACATTCTCCTAAATCAATCAGCATTACAATTTAGTAGAATAATTGAAGAGTTGTCAAAATTAATGCTTAAACCCAACATAACGTCAAAGCAATGTAAAATTCTCTTATAATTCCTAATAGTTGCCTTACTTTGTGGATAGGAAGTTATAGTGTCATCTGCAAACTAGAGATATGACAAGTCAATATTCTCCTTATCCAATTTCAATGCCTCAATAAACCCTTTATCAACAACATAGCCACCAATCTATTTAAGACCTCTGCAACTAAAATAAATAGAAATGGAAAAAGTGGATCACCTTGCCTAAGCCCTCTTTCCATCTTAAAAGGCTTCATAGGCGGCCCATTAATCATCACCGATATTGCTGACGAATTCAAACACGATTTCAACCATAATCTTCATTTCTCACCAAAACCCATTCTTTGTAACACCAAATCCACAAACCTCCATCTAACTTGATCATAAGCTTTATGCAAATCAAGTTTAATGACGCATCTGGGTTTCTTCTTCATTTTCAACCAATGGGTCACCTTACAAGCAATCAAAGCCCCATTCAATATTTTTCTACCACTAACAAAAGCACTTTGGGACTCACCGACTAAATTTGCCATCACAATCCTCAATCTATTGGCTAGTATCTTGGATATTACTTTACAAATGTTACCTACCATGCTAATAGGCCTATATTCTTGAATCTCCTAAGCCTCATCATTCTTGGGGATTAGCATTTTGGCTTTTCCCTAATTCCCTCTAAAGTAAAGGAATAGCTTTTTGCTTCAGTATAATTTAGGGATTTTATGGAATTTGATACAATTTAGCTAATTTAGTTGGATAGGATATGTTTAGTGTTCTTAATTGGGGAAAAAAGCTAAAGACTATTTATCTGCATGTAGGATCCAACATGGTGATCACATTGTAGTCTGTGTCACATTTAACGACTCACTTTAGCAATTAAGTGCCACATAAGCATTCGTTAGCACAATTTCAAATGGTGGCCAAAAATAGAAAAATGGATTGAACTAGACAAGTCAACCAATTTAACCCTCTACAACTGGCAAGTTGGGTTCCTTTTGCAACATGTTTCCTTATGTAGATTATTTTAACCCACATTGCATAACCCACTATTTATGAGATGAGGTAGATTGACTTGTTGGGTCTTTTTTTTTTTTAACTTTTCTTCTTTTTTTTGGTTGGTTAAGCAAGATGAACCCCATAAGTTGATCCACTTAACATGTCTTATTTTATTCATTCTTAAGTTTTACGGGCGGGTCAAATTATTTTTTTACTTTTAAATGGGTTGATCCATCAATTTGCCAACTCATCATAAAACGGGGTGGGTTGATGATTTCAACTCATTTTCTGAAATAGGCTAACCCATCCTGTCTCACTGTTAAGTTAACTTGTGGTGGGACAAGTAAATCGAGTTAACCAATTTGCTATCTTTACTTGTAACCAACTAACGGATTAAAGTGGTAACATTTTCCTGATTTAAAAAAAAAAAAAAGTGGTGATGTTTTATATCTTTAATGAACTTATTATTTGGTGATAATAATTTTTGGAGGACTAAAAGCATCTCCAATAGCAAAGACACATTTGATTCCTCTTTAGTCCAACTATATGCCACATCAACACTTGTGAGCTAATGTGTTATGAAAAGCAAAAGTGTACCAAAAATCGGACTCTTCTATCCAATGGCAAGGTGCCAACTTTGATCTCACATATTCTTTAAATTAAAAAACAAATATCAACATATTTATCAAATACTTTGTTATAAATATTTTTTAACATACAATTTTATTTTTGGATTGAACAAAAATATAAAATTAAAATTTTTTGAATAACATTAGTTAACAATTAATTTTTTAAAAATTAAGTTGCAAATAAAAATGTTGTGCATTTATTTTTTCAAAGTTAAAATATAAAAATTCAAACTAAATTTATTTAGGAACCAAAACTAGTCTTCAAAATATCAAGAAAATATCGCATGATTAACAACAACAATAACATTGCATAATTTTAAAAATTATATGATAAAATAAATTATAAACCCAACAACATTGCATAAATGAAAAATTAAACAAGTAAAGTGCTGCTTAACGAGCATAGTGAAATTCCCATATATGTGCCACGAAGTTTGCCTATAGTTGTCAATGCTTTTGCCCATCATGAAGTTGGATACTATTTTGAATATATCTCATACGAAGCAAAATTTTCCTCATCCAACTCTGGTTATGATATGTCATTGTCCACATCGTCATAAGAAACTGATCAAAGTTTCAGGCATACATGTCTGTCTTATCCTTAACAATCATATTATGTAATAAGATGCATGCTCTCATTATTCTCACAAGACTCCTCTTCTCCTAGAATCGTACTAGGCCACATATAATTACGAAGTGAGCTTGTAGAACCCCGAATGCTTGCTTCACATCCTTTCATTGTCCTTCTTAGTATTTTGTAAACAACTTCCCCTTATCTCTTTATGGTCTAGAGATTGTTTTGACAAATGTTGCCGATTTAGGATATATGTCATCTGTAGAATAATACTCCATTGTGTAATTGTTACCATTCATAATGTAATTTATCGTGGGAGCGTGGTCATTCAAAACTTCATCAAACACTAGTGAACAACCTAACACATTAATGTTGCTATTCGAACTAGCGACCCCAAAAAATGCATGTCATATCAAAAGGTCTGATGAAGCCACAACTTCAAGTACTATAGTTGATACCCCACGATAACCACTCAAGTATATGTCTTTCCTTGCTTGTAGGCAGTTTTTCCACTGCCAGTGCATGCAGTAATGCTGCTTATCATGCCAGGGAAGCCGCGATCCTCCCTTATTTGTAGTAGGCATTGGACATCATTTGAGTTCAACTTTCGTAATTATTCAACCTCAAATACCAAAATCACATCTTCGACAAACTTCTTTAAGTACTCAATTATGATACTTTCACCTATCAAAACATAATCATCAATAGTATCAACTGATACTCTGTATGCCAACATATGCATGGCAGTTGTGTAATTTTGCAGTGGGGCTAAGTCTTTCTTGTTGACAGCGTCGACTCTTTCGTGGAAATATGGATCAATATTTGAGAAGTCTTCCACAATGCAAAGGAAGACATGTCTTCCTATTTGGAACCTTCGTCGGAATATCTCAAGGCAGTATACTGATTATGTGCAAAGTAGTCCCCAAATAGACATTCGTGTCCTACTTCACAGTCTCTGTTTATCCTCTTACGACGTTTGGAAGAAGAACTTTGCCCATGCAACTGCAAAATGAATTGAAGTTAGCACTCATCTGAATTATCGAATAGAAAATCTTTAATCCAGTTAGTCGAGGACATGATATTGTGTTAGTCTAAATCACTAAACATAATATCGTTAATCAAGTCATCCGAAGACATATTATTGGCTTCATTAGAATTTCCAACCTTCTATAGTAATGGATATTTTAGTAGTGGCTATGAGTGAGAAAAATGTTTTGAGTAGATAGTGAGTGCAAATGAGATTTAATAATTCTAATGGAGGGAGAAGGAAAGATGTTGTGAGCAAATGTGAAAAAGTAATGCTCCATGTTTATAAAATAGTTTTCTAATGCCTAGTTTTTTGACAATTAATTTTGTAATAGTGAGTTTTTATAACAACTAGTTTTGTAGTGGTTAGTTTTTTGTATTTGTTGAAAGTTTAAATCTAAATAACATTGCATAATTTTAGATATTACATTACAAAATAAACATGCCATTGCCGACAACATTTCATAATTGAAACATTAAATAAATTAAAAATATAATCAACACTTAAATTAAAAATACAATTGACACTTAAATTAAAAGTACAATCGACATGTAAATTAAAGATACTTTGCCTTAATATTCTCTATAAGCTTAGCATGAATGGGTCATTTTTCTTCAATTGTCAAAGAGGTGTCTATATTAACAATTTACGTCATTATCTCAATCTCCTTGATCGCCATCTCCTGTTCCTTCACTATTATCACTTTTTGTTTTATCACCAATTTCCTTTCCTCCATGTTCTTAAAATCCTCCACGAGAGATAGTTTCCTAGCTGTAGTAGATTGGAGTGTATCAATCTCTTCTTCTAAGGCTAGTCCACCCTCGCATGCTTTTAATTTTTCGTTACCCTACCTCTTGGATACTCTGGTGCCTTGTGGGTGAATTGGAGACTCCATACCAACATCCTCACTCGTTGCGATTTCCAGATTTGACAAAGATGAGTATGCTCCAAATGCACTTATCTTTGTTCTCTTGGAGCCTCCACTCTCAATTGAATGAATTTTCCATTTTTATTCCCTTCGCAGCTGGTTCTAGTGTCTCACAAAATTACATTTCTCTTTATGCTTTGTTAAAGAGTTTACAAGCAAACTCCATTATATCATCATTGTTTGAACTGCTCCCTATATTTCGAGATGCTTGATCATAACAACTACTGAATTGTTGAGCTCCGTAGCTAATCTTATGCCATCATTTCTTCATAGCACCTACCCCTTTCTCGATCAAGCCACGGTTGCTTTTCTTGCAATACTCAACATCCTAATTCCAAAATACATCATCCTTTTGGTCAGTATCAACCACAGGATCCTTTGAAACATTTAACCATGCATTATTATTAGCTTATCCTCTTCCTATTGCCAATGAATACTATTTTGCCACCATCTTCAATTTGCTTATCATTGAGATCAATAGCATCTAGATTGTCGTGGCCCAAAAATTGTGAATATTGTGAATTCGAGGTCAAATATATGGGTGTTTAATGGGATGGGTTAGATTACCCCTAATATTGGTAGATCCCGATACTGAGCCCCCAAATTGGTTTTGAAATGGGAATGGAGATGGAAATTGAAATGTTTGTGGATTTTAGTTGTTTGGAAAAAAAAGGAATTTGAAAATTTGAGGAACTTAAAAATTTGAAGGAATTTGAAAATTAGTATCTAGATTTGGGAAGAAGTTTAGAATTTGAAAATTAAGATTTGGATTTTGAAGATTGGAGGAGTAGAATTTGTGTAGAGAAAATTTGGAAATATTGGAAAAGATAAAAATGAATTTTGAAGAAAGAAGTGAGAAGAGTTTGACATTTACAAAGTAAAATAAGAATAAAATAATAATAAAACAATTTGACCATTAAATCAATAGTCATATAATCAGAAAGATAAAAAAAAAAAAAAAGCTGCTAAACGCCACATGTTAAACTCTAGTTTATTTTTGAAAAAAAAATGCTCTTGTCCTTCTATGCCGGGACTAGTCCCAACTTTCTCATCGCATTTCATTTACTCCAATGGGCAATGAAAAGTGAGATCGACATGCGTATTCCAAGGCAAAATGCGACGTTACTTTACCATATGCGGGAGGTGTTCTAATATAATAATGCCCACAACTTCTATTCTCTAATGCCGCATGCCAACTTCTCATAGTATTTTATTTCCACTCAAAACACTTTCTTTTTTCCTACTGGAAACCTCTTCTATGTTCTACTAAAACTAAAAATAAATCAAAATAAAAGATAATAAAATACTCAAAAGCTATGTGAGAAACTTTTCACAGCTACTCAAAAGCCTTTCAACCTATTCTATAAAACTTTTCAATTCTATTCTTACAATATAGGTTATTCTTACTGTAATATATATTATATTAAATTATTATATATTTATTATATATTTATTTATGTTATTATTGTATTATAACATTTATTATTATATTATTACAATAAGATTGCTTTTAGATCTTTACTGAAATATATTAACACTTCTACTTATTTTTCTAATTATTTGTTTCCATTTTCATCTTCTACACGAAGAGTACCATGCAGTGCTCATTTAGTGTTTTTTTCTCTCTTCTAGCCTTTACATTTTATACTCTTTTTTTTTTCCTGACATTTTTGTGTTAGTATTATTCACAAGTTTCTTATATTATTTTTACTTAGTTTATTTGTTTAGCCTTTTTTTTAATAAATATAATGTTTTTTTGTTTTTCTTGCCCTTAGAAACTGTTTGTTCGCACAATGCTCTAAATGTCTTTAGATTGCATACCATGGTAGGTTTTTATATCATAAATGACATTTTGAACTTTAAACATTCTTATATCGTTTGTGCTATTAATTCTACATTCCATTTTTTTTTTGACCATTTTCGATTGTGAATGCTTCAGTTACTTTTTACTATTACTGTTATTATTTAGTAATAGTATATATGCATCACTTGAAATATACCCACTCAAGATATTAGTTTCTATCAGTAGGTAAGCCTTGGACATCTCCACTTCTTTAGCCTCCATATTTGGCTTTTTCTTTTTTTCCCTTTTAAGAGTACAATCTACTTTGTCTTTAGAAACTATTTTCTCACACTATGTTATGTTATTATTTTTTTCACACAATGTTATGTTCTAATTATATTTTGATTACATATCACTCCATATGGTGTCTCTTTTGGCATTTGCTAAACCCTTTGATATAATATTGTTCTATGTGTAGAATCTTAGTGTCATATTTTTTACGTATAGTTATGGCTCGCAATGTGAACTAGTTCAAGAAGTTAATGACTTTAAGGAGAGTTGGAGGATGGTATATCAAGAAATATCAAAATGGCAGTTCCATAGAAATCATTTTCATGGATGAAAAAGTACATTAATACTTGTCAATTTATACATTTATATTATTTCAAGTCTATCATTGTATATCCATAAGAGTTTGTATTGATTGTAACAATTTTGTTCCTTTAATCAAGGAGACAAAATTTAGGCAATTGTAAAAAATTTTGAAGCGGAGAAATGAAAATTTGAACTTAACAAGGGCAACACACACATACATTATCTAGAATTTTGAATTTGAAACTAATAATAGGGAATATAAAATATCCATATAGATAGTCTTTGTAATATCCTCCTCTATACAGTACTATGCTTAAGTCATAGTACTACACTCGAAAGTAGTTACTGTTACTTGAACGGACCTTGTTTGACAGCTACCTCTAGCTGTCTTCAATACTTCTTGAACTATCTGGAGATAACACAAAAATAGGAGTGAGAATTGAAAATTCTCAGTAGGATTCCTTATTCACCATATACTATGTCATCGTTATTATCTCCAGCTGTTTCGGTTTATTAAGAAAAAGGTGAACATGCTATGTAATCTGCCCAATTTAACAGTTTGAAAATATATTGTCTGAAGCAGAGTTTGTTTTATTCACAAATTAATTAAACAAAGAGGGAGTAATTATGAAATAGTAATAGGTAAAGTCAATAATAATAAGAACTAGCTAGCAGATAGAGATGTGTACAGATGCACAAGTGTTAAATCATATCAATACATTGGAATTATTCACTCACTCATAAAACAAAGTAGAAATCTAACCATAAGTGTAGCAGACTATATATATATATATATATATATATGGAACCTATTAGGCTCCTATTGTAACACCCTCCCAAGTATGGCACTATACTTAAGTCATAGTACCACACTCGGGGAGTTATTACTGATTACTGGATCTTGACTAACAAAGCTTCAAATTGCCTTTGCAACTTCTTGAACTATTTGACAGTTTGAAAATATATTGTCTGAAGCAGAGTTTGTTTTATTCACACATTAATTAAACAAAGAGGGAGTAATTATGAAATAGTAATAGGTAAAGTCAATAATAATAAGAACTAGCTAGCAGATAGAGATGTGTACAGATGCACAAGTGTTAAATCATATCAATACATTGGAATTATTCACTCACTCATAAAACAAAGTAGAAATCTAACCATAAGTGTAGCAGACTATATATATATATATATATATATATATGGAACCTATTAGGCTCCTATTGTAACACCCTCCCAAGTATGGCACTATACTTAAGTCATAGTACCACACTCAGGAGTTGTTACGGTTACCTGAGCGGATCTTGACTAACAGCAACTTCAGTCGTCTTTGCAACTTCTCGAACTATTTGGAGATAATACGGAAATAGAAGTGAGAATTTTGAATTCTCAGTAGGATTCCTTAACTATTCATACATACTGTCATCATTGTCGAAAATATATTATTCGAAGCAAAGTTCATTTTATTCATACACTTGGCATTTGAGAAAGCCCATACAAAGTCAATTCATAAATTATACTATGAATAATAACTGTAACATATCAAGATACTGTAGCATCAATATATTGGAGACATAACATCTACACATGACTTTACTTATACTTGAAGTTATGCAGATATATAAAATTTACTTTCCTTTCTTCATCTTCTGCTTATCATGCCATATTATAGAGTATGATCGCCATATCATATCCCATCGGGATGTGATCGCCATGTCACATTCCTTTAGAATATGTTCTTCCTGCCACGTCTCAGAGTATGATCGCCACGTCATACTCCATCGGAATGTGATCGCCATGTCACGTTCCTTAGGAATATAGACTCATCATCATATCTTTCATCATAAAATCTTTACATGCCACCATAAATTTCCGGTACTTACACTAGCTGGGTCATGCCATGCCTCATGTAAGCCCCATCCCTTATACTTACACTAATTGGGTCGATGCCATGCCTCATGTGAGTGGGGGTACTTGCATATGTTTTAATTTTTAGTCTTTGCTCTTTAGCCTTTATTGCCCATGGGTATTCTGATCTGGGAGTAAGTTCGTCAGTCCAACTCGTGACCGTCGTCACACAAACTAACCTACAAGGGGACCCACTGCCTCTAGGTTAGAAGGACTCAGTTGGCCATCTGCCTCCAACATAGAGGGACCCAAGTTTTAGCTGCCTTCATAAGGAGGGACCCAATGTGCAACTGCCTCCAGGTGAAGGGACTCACATCTTTATCGTTTAACTGCCTTCACAGGGAGGGATTCAATGTGCAACTGCCTCCAAGTGAAGGGATTCACATTTAATATATTTATATCTTTTCATTCTCATGCATAATCAAGTATAGACATGCTGAATACACTCATACATATGCTTCATCATTTATTTTCATATACCTCATATCATACTTATATCATTCTTGCATATAGAATTTGCACATACATATTCATAATTGTATAGCTGTTTATATCATAAATTTCTTGTAATATAAACACTCATAGTTTCATAGAGTTCTGCCGTAAATTCGGCAGCATAACAGATCAGACCCATTTTCTCATGAATAGTGCCAATTCTTACGAATAAATCAGTCATAGCAGTATAATTAATCTAACATATCTATCAAGGTAAGACTTACAACCGTCAACTCAAGCCTCATATGTTCACTAACACTTGTGAAACCATCAATGTGGTCATTTCTACCAATTCTATTTAGTTTTGCCTGAATTTTGTATAATCCACCTTTACTTCTATTCAACTCATTTAAATCTAAATTTTGGATATATCATAGCTCTATGTGTCTAGTTTTTAATCCTTTTGGTCCCATCTCATTTTGATATGTGTAGCTCAAGATATTTAAATTTTGCCTCAACCTATTCGGTCACTGGTCCAAATTATACTCTTGGAGGTAAAAATTCACTAAAAATTGAAAGCAAATCCAAATCATATGAAATTGATGTCATATCAAAGCTAACAGGACAACTTTCATTTGCAAGAAGTTTCATTTCATTTGCTTTAGTATAGCTCGAGTTATAAGTCCTGAAATTTGACTTCCAGAACTACCCTATTTTGGCTTGGTTTGGACATAAGGCAACTTGCTCGAACCACTAGAAATAAATGGGATCATAACAAACTCGAAATTTCATAATGGGATGTTCCCCTATGTGTAACCTTTCTAACAAAGTTGGTTTCACTCAGTTTGGAGTTGTGTAGGGTGAGTTACACCCTTCTCAAATCACACTGCCCAGATGAAGGTCCTGATTCCTAGGTTAAACTTCAAAAATTCATATATATCTCAATATTAATCCAATAGCCTTATATTATATATGTATGGAAAGCTCTGAATGTCTAATTTCATATAAAAATAGTTTCATTGGATTTAACAGGCTGTAGGTGGAGTCATACACTCCACCATCCGGGCTGCTGTGGACATTTCACCCAGATAGCATCCTAATTCTCCACTCCTTCTAGTTTTCTCCTTCTAACTTTAATTCCAACTCAAGATTTCATATTAATCCAACCATAATGTATCATATACATCCAATATATCATCAAATACATGAAGAAGAATAAAATTCCATGCAGCCACAGTTCAAATAATTTAAGAACAGAAATGGAATCCTACCTCAAATTGATATAGAAACTAGTTAGAATTGAGCTCTTGATGGAGGGAGTGGATGAGACTTGGAGTTTTGAGGAAGATGAAGTGAAGATTGGAGAAGGGAGAGTGAGAAATGACCAGCTGAGGAAGGAGCACAAGAATGAGGAAGTTAGAGGGAATGAATAAGGTTTTGTGAAGCATTGGTAGTTGGCTTTGTGGGTTTTGATTGGTTGAAATTTTGTGATTGAAATTCAGCCATGTCTCCCGCTTTTGTGGCTAAATTACTCTCCATGTCCCCCTAAAAGTGGAACTCGCTTCCATTCTATCTAAAATCGGAACTCGTCTCGATTCTGCTTAAAGTCGGAACTCGTGTTATACAATCGAAGATGAAATTGGATATCGGAAACCTTATCTAGTTTATTCGAAGCTTGGAAGCAAACTCGGATGTCTGAAACCATGCAAAACTTATTTGAAACATAAGGTTGGAGGTCGGAAATTATACAGCACACAATCACCTTAAAATCGAAAGTCAAGGACAAGAGTGTGAAACCCAAAATACTTAAACCCGGAAGTCGGGGAAGTTACGTAAACTTGGAAGTCGAGAACTAGGATGCTTTAAAACTCTTATTACATGAAATTCTAAAACTCGGTCCAGGATCAATCTCGGATATCGATTCTAAGCATAACACCGGAAATCGAAAATCAGACCTTAACTTATATAATCTCGGAACTCCCAATTCAATCTTGGAAGTTGGTCATAGGCAAACTCGGGAACACCAATAGAAACGAAAAGCTCTTGGGAATAAACTCAGGGATCGGAGCTCATGTAAAATTTTGATTGAACTTGGAGATCAGCTCAAAGATCTGATCTCGCGTCCATTTCTGGTTAAGATCAACTCAGAGATCGAAATTCGTGAACATTCCAAATCAAACCTAAGGTCGGAAAATGGAAGTCATAGCCATTTCATTTGAGACTTGGATATGAAGTCGGAGGTCGAACATCATGTAACATTAAGTCGGAAGTCGAAAATTATGTAATATATTTGGAACCCAAAGTATTAGATCGGAACTCAAAAACCACTTGATTTAATTTGAAACTTGAAGATGAAGTCGGAAATCGGGACTCATGGTGGATGTTACACCTAACAAGCAGATAAAGGAATTGAAGCATAAGTATAGCAATCTAAAGAATAAATGAATAATATGCAAACATGAATGCAACAGGAATTCTTGATGTAGATGCTTCCGTTTCTTTTTAACTTTCTTTTCTTGGCACACCTAGGCATTACGTATTGCCGTCCCTAGGGTGCTTATTTTTATCCTTATCCATACTTGATCCCCTAGGAGTCTTTGGCCATATAACTCCTGGATAATAGTCTGCTTCTTAGGATCGAGTTCGTTCCTATACAGGAATGTTGGGTTTACTGTCCCCAACCTTCCCACCGATCTATTTCCCTTAACTTTAATTTGAGGCTGTGCCAAATATTATGCAACTTTCCTCATACATAACTCTTATAGGCTTCATGCAAGCATGCTCATGTATCAATGTGCATCTCATAACTTATACATAATCCTTGATGAAATTTAGGCAGCATGACGGATCGTGTCCGCTTCCCCATGAATAGTGCCAGTATCACAAACAATCAATTATTCAGAAAAGCCACAATAACATATTCATTTTCAATATCATTCAATAACATTGCTAAAGGCACAACATTTTTGCTTAAGCATAAGCTTATGTCTATGTGCTTCATTTCTACCTAGATTTTGTAAAATAAGTCATAAATTATGTTTAATTCATTTAGACCTCAATTTTGGATATGTTATAGTGCTATGTGTCTAGTTTTTAACCTTTTTTGTCCTATATCATTTTGATTTATGTAACTCAAGTTATTTGAATTTTACCTTAGTTTATCCTACAACTAGCCAGAATTGCACCCTTAGAAGCAAAAATTCACTAAAAATAGGAAACTAGGTGAAATCATACGAAACTTATACCAAATTAAAGCTAACAGGAAATTTTTTGTTCCATAAGCAGAGCTTAAATTATAAGCACTGTAAGTTGACCTTTTTGGACTACCCTATTCTAGTCCAGTTTGGACTTAAGGCAACTTCATCGAATTATTGGGAGCAATTGGGACCAAATCTAACTCTAAAATTTTTATGTGATGTTTCTATATGTGTAAGCTTTCTAAAAAAGTTTGTTGCACTCAATTTCAAATTATGTGGGGTGAGTTACACCTCCACAACTCACACTGCTCAATGGAGAACTCATAATCCTTAGGTAAACTTCAAAAATTCATAACTCTCTCAATACTAATCCAATGGTCTTCTATTTTATATGATTAAAAAGTTCTAAATGTCTAGTTCCATATAAAAATAGGTTCATCAAGTTTTGATGGCTGGATTTTGATCCGTACACGACGCACGTATGGAAGCCGTAGGGTTTTACCCAAATAGTATTCTGCTTTTTTCTATTTCCTAATTCTCTTCTTCCAACTTCAATTCTAATTCAAAGACTCAGGTTAATCCAACCATAAACCATCATCTACAGCCAATATAGCATTAAATGAATGGAGAAAAAAATGAGATCTCATATAGCCACAATCTAGAAAAATCAAAAATATAATTTGGATCCTACCTCTAGATTGAAGGATAGCTTGACTAGATGGAGAGGATTGATGTTGGGTTTGCTTGGTGCTTGGAAATGGAAGAGAGGTGAAGTGAGGAAGAAGGAAAGGAGAGAAAATGATGGGGAGGTTTGCAAGGGAGAGAGGGAAGCCAAAAATTATCAAGTGGGGAGGTAGGATCGTTGAATGGTTCTAATTCAAGGTTGGTAGTAAGGTAGCTTCCTATTGGTTGAAGATCACTTGGCTGAAAATTCAACCAAGTCTTCTCCCTTTTTGTGGCCCTATGGGACGCCACTTTGAGGGACTTATGGGCTGAAATTTTAACTACTGTAATTAGGGTTGTGTTGGTATAATTCTATTGCTTCAATTTTGGCAATTTAGAACACCGAATCTCTACAGGTTTCCTTCAAATCGGTAAAATCGTTTGGAAAATTTTTGTGAGGATTTCTATGTGTCTATTTTAATTCTCTCAAGTCTAATCTTTTTAATTAATATCTAATTAATTTCTAATTAGCCTCTAACTAAATATCTAATTGATTTCTAATTAATTTCACTTATTCGTTAAAACTAAATAAATCGATTAAAAATAATAAAATTTTTTTGGACGTTACAGTCTTAATTAAAAGGATGATAGTGTAAGAGCATGAACTTCCTAAAATCCCTAACTATGGTTATAAGTTTACTAGCTTTGAAGATATTATATCTGGGCATGCTTCTCCTAATGTGTTATTAGGTAATTTGTGATTTGAATAATTTGCAATTTATGATATCGCATGTTATTGTTTTAACTTCTTTCTTTTAACAAATGTCATTGGTGAATTTGTTGATATACAGCAAAATCAATATCACAATATACCCAAGAAAGTGGTGATAGTTATGTAGGACAAAAAGTAAGTAAATAATGATAGATTTATTACATTTTTAAAAATATTTTCTCTTTCTATTAATAATTATATTATTTTATATGTTGATTGGATTTTAACAATGAATGAACAATATACTAAAGTGTATTCTCTGGGATAAATATGCAAATCAATTGTTGAGCTTATTACAAAATCATGAATCTAGACATGTTATTATATTGCTCACACTCGCCAAGATCAAAGATTCAAAAGGTTTATCTTTTAAATGTCGTTTAATGCTTTGACTCATATGATCTCCTTGCATGTTACTTTAAGTGATATATATTTTCAACTTTATTAGGTAAATATCCAATAAGCATACATAACTTTATGTATGCTTCAGGGCTTCTTATCAATAATGAAAATTAAGAAATTTAGCAATATAAAAGCAGGTAAAATAGTATTTATTTTTTATCTTATAATCTAGATTTGTTAACATGTGCCAACACATTAAACTTTTCTTTTTTGTCAATTGAAGCTTGTATTCTTCAAATGAGACATGCACTCAAAGAATGACTCAATTGCCTTCATCTTCTTAACATTATTTTGAAGACTAATTCCTTCATAATGCAAAAGTTAAATCTCTTTTGGAAATTAAAAAAGTAAGAGTAATACCCATTTTGGTCATTGATAAAATTTTCAAGGGATAAATTAATCTTTTAAGATTTAAAAATTCTCGGGTAGTCCTTCACCATTCAAAAAAGGGGACACATTATTCCTTCTATATAGATCCGTACCATTCAGAAACTTTTGTAAGGAGGGACTAACGTATCCCACTTTTTGAATTATGAGGGACCACCCGAGGACTTCTAAATCCTAAAGGACTAATTTGTACCTTAAAATTTTTGTCAAGGACTAAAATGGATATTTACTCAAAAAGTAAAATAAGTATTGATCATAATTTAATTTTACATATCTACTTATAACTCTTTTTTTGCTTTTGTATTGTATTGTAGCTACTTGCCAAGTGAAAACATGTAAATTTAAGCACGAATTTTCTTTTTCAAATTAGAAGTGCAAATGTCTCATAGTTAGGAAAATTGGCAAATTATTTGTTGGAAATGGTTGTAGCTATGAAGGATGCTCAAAGTGTAATAAGAAAACTGCTTCCAATAGTGCTACATTTATATGTGCAAGGTTTCGTAAAATGAACTCAAAAATAGTTCCAAGGTTGCCACTGATTATTATGTGAATAGCATTGGATTATTTCTTTTATGCAAGTAAGTACTTGGTACATTTTATTAACCAATTTAGGATATAAGTTGAGTATTTCTAGAATCAAGAAAATGCAAAGTTTATGTTATGGGATCTAGAATGCATCTAACTATTGAATCAAACTGCTTATGAGTTGAGAAAATATCATATAGATGTATAAAACCAATTAATTTGAAAAGCTTTATTTATCTCAAAAGTCTTACTTTTAGTCAATATTAATTCCTTTTTTCAACTACGGGAAGGTGAACTAGATCCAATGTCCATTCTTAAAGCAATTGATTCTCTTTTGGGAAAGACTTAAGCTTTTAAGATCAAGGTGCAACCAAATTACAACCATCATTTTGTGAACCAAATTTCTGATAATGCACAAATCATTGAATCTGTAACACCAGCTAAACCTATTTCCTTCTTCTTTCTCCATTTTTTCTTACTGTATCTCACTAACTCTTGGTTTGTCTTTGTTCCTTCAAAATCTATTTGATTTGTGAGCTTGTTTCCTATCTCTAAAACTATTTAGAAGCAAAAAATCTCTCCTCTTTGGGTTATATTCAACCTTAGCTAAGAAGAACGGTTTAAGCGTGGTTTATGGCTCTAAGGGAGTTTTAAAGGTGGTGAAGGCAAGATTTGAATCTCCTTAAGTTTGGAAGTGAGATAGTGGGCAATGGCGGTGATTGGCAACGGTGGCGATAGTTTATGGTGACCGATGACAATCAATAGCAACTAGTGGCGGATGCACGGCAGTGGTGGACGGTTGACATGGTCAATGGAGAAAGAAAAGATTGGTGCGAAGTGAAAAGAAAATAATAGAAAGAGATAAAATTAAAAAAGAAAAAATTGAAATGAAATAAAATCAATTTAAAGTTGGTTCTTTGCAAAACTGGTTTTATATTCAAATTAATTTGGATAAAAATTAATTTTAAAATATTTAGATAGTTATCAAACAACATTTATTAAAAATTAGGCCCTATTGTAACTAATTATCCGATTTTTATAGTTTACCAAACACCTCCTTAATACTTTGATCAATTATCCCCATTTCAGCTTGTAATAATTACTAGTTACTCTATAATGGGTTATTATGTTATAATACAACTACGCAGTACAAAATGTATTTCGATGCAAGAAAATACAAAAAGGATGGGTTGAATGTAAACTCCATTTTTTACAGAAATCAGGATAAGTTGTGTGTTAAAATTTTTATAGCTCGGCAATACGAATTTCGTTTTGTACCAACAAGCATTTTTTGCTGTATTATATCTATACTAATATAAAGGGGATAAACATGTTCAATATTTACATTTTTTTTTAATTCATAAAATACCCTCTTTGATCATTAAACTGAAAGAAAATAAAAAAGAGAGATTTTTTTTAAAAAAATATTATTGAATTTAGAATAGCCTTTTACCTTAGTATCATCATTTTTTTTTTTTTTTTTTGATTATCAATTTACCTTAGTATCATCAATTTGGAAGGGTGTTAATTCAGTTACGCGGGTTATGAATAAAACGGAAGTAAAAGCCCACTAGGAAGAGGCCCAGCCCGACCCGGCCCAAACAAACAAGACTAGAAGGAGGAGTTCCCGCTCGCATTTTAAATGCCCGCCCTTGCACACTTACGTTATACGGCAGTCGCATTTCACGCGCCACACGCCTTCTCTCTCCGCGAGAAAAACTGATGAGTGTAATAATTAACAAAATAAAAGTAAAAATGAAAAAATAAAAGATAAAAAGTAGAACCAAAATAATCGTGGAGAGTGTGAGTTTCATTTTATTCAGAGAGAATATAGTAGAGATTCTGTAGAGAACAACAGAGAGTGTATGTGATGCAGTGTAGGGTTAAATCGAAGAAGAAGACTAAGAAGAGGATATTGTTGTTATGATCATGGAATCTCCAGAACCTTCCAAGAACATTGCCAGTTCTTCTGCCTCCGCAATCAACGCCGTCGCCAACACTGACTCCCCTCAAGTCCAAGTAACTTCACTCCCTTAATTCCTCACTTTTTTTTTTTTTTGTTTGGTCAAGTTTTTAATTTGTTTAATTTTTTTCCCCTTCCTGTTTCGTTTTTTTTGGGGTCCTGTTCTTTAATTAGGGCTTTTAAGCCTTAAGAATTTGGGGTGGTAAAGTACTGTTTTGACTTGCTGGAATATTGGTGACTCAATCTGGTTGAAGGGTTTTCTCTGTTGATTTTCTAATTGGTTGATTTTTTTTTTTTTTTTTGGGTTTTTTGGGTTGAAGTGGCATAGCTATTTTTTTTTAAAGGTTTAATTGGTGGTTTTTGGTTTTATTGGTAAGGGCTAGTTTGAAGAAGATTTTGTACTGTGATGCCATTTAATTTGATGTTGCCTTTTTTTTTAGTTTATTGTTTGCTGACTATGCCATCAGGTTAGCTGTGTGTAGTGTTTAGTGGTTTGATTCTGCTGCTTTTGAGTAGATTTGTAAATCATTTTCTCGTTTGGTCATGCCACTTTTGAATCGTTGCAGTTCAATTATTCTAATGAATTATGTTCAATTCTGAATTTAAAGGGTTTCAAACGCTGAATGATTTTTAGAAAGTGGCCGCTTGTTTTTGGTTTCCATCTGCGGTTATTAATAAGCCCATCGCGCCTAAAACTCATTGAAGGATTAATGTATGTTTGCATTCTGGTGCCGCAATTATTGATTGTTAGTATATGGTCTTAGTCCTGATCCAAGAACTTTCTTTTATGTTTAGAGATGTCTAGAGTATTATTTAGTTAAATTTTTGTATCTTGAGATTATTACATTTCATTTGCGGTATGATGAATAATGAATGTTTTCTTTCATTTCTGTTTTTTTTAAATTCCAGGAATCACCCTTTTTCAGATTTGTGAACAATTTATCTCCAATAAAGCAGCCTGCCAAGGCTTGTCACGTGGCACAAGGCTTTGTTGGACTCAATTCTCCACCTCTTGTATTCACATCACCGCGTATTAGTTGTCACCGTGAAACACAGTTCTTGGAAAGGTTTGTGACTTAAACTGTGCTCTTTTTCTGACCCTATTGACAATGCACTGGCTGTTTGTTCACAAATTGTCCATATCAGGCCTCCATGCACTCAGTCACCCACTGGTGAAATATCTCAAAGCAAGAGTATAATTGAAGCTCCTGGTGATTCAGGGAAATCAGCTGCTCAACTGCCACCACCAGGGAAGTTTATAACTGACGCTGAGAAGGATTTTGGCGTCAAGAATGATGCAAATACCCAAAACTGCAGTCCTCAACCATCTGTTGATGAATATTTGGCTGATCCTGTGGATATTGATCAAATGTATTCAGTCAACCCAGATGTGAAACAATCTAATGATGCTGAATCATCACTGAGTGACTCAACTCAGTCAAAGAAAATTATATCAGAAAGTGATAGCAAAGATGGTCCTGCTGATAAAGCAGACAAACCTTTGCTTTTGTTAGAGGAATCAAATAAGGTTCCAAAAAGGCCAGCATATGTCGAAGAACCAGGTCAAATAGAAGGGGAGATAGAAGTTGTTGAACGGGCTTCCCAAGAGTGCACAAAGGTAGAGTCCAATTCTTCTGCTGATGTTTTCAAGAAACAACATAGTCATGATTCACTTGCTCAGAGAACCATAGGTTCTTCCTCTCTAGTCTCTATATCATAATGTCAATGTCTTTCAGTCTTTCTTGTTGTTACTTTATTATTGACCCCACAAGGTTTTAAGCTTCAGTGTGCTGGAAATGAACTGCAGGATCATAATGATTGTACACCTCAGTCGATACCTGAACAGACTCTGCAGGATGTTAAAGAATGTGAAGATTGTGATGAGATGGTGTCAACCTCACAGGCAGGTGCTGAGAACATCTCGCAAGATGCTTCTGAGGTATTCATCAGACTTCTTTTTTCTGGTTTCTTGTAGTCCTCTGGAGGCAGGTTAACTTTTGTGTGAATTTTTCTGTCTTTTCACGCTTTTTTCTCTCCCTCTCACTGTGTGTGCTTGTTTATGTCTCTATGTTTTCTATGAGCCCGTTTGTTTGTACTTCTCTACGGAAAAAAAGTACTTTTTTTCAAAATTTTTGAAAAAATGTACTTCCAATATTGTTTGTTTGTGTTTCTCAAAAAAAGAAAAAAAAAGAAAACAGAAGCAGAAAATAATAAGCTTTTATGTTTTTTTGAGAAGTAGATAAGGAGCTGCTTCTCCTAAAAGTAAAAGCAGTAGAAGAGAGAGAAAAGTGGTCTTCAAATTTCAAACCCACTACTTTTTCACACTTTTACCAGTCTATCTTTAACTTTTTCTAAAAAATATCACTTTCTATCTACTAATATTGTAATTTTATAAGAAAGAAATACTTTTATTTTATCACATCCAAATATTTTAATAACTTCTGATTCTCATAAAAAGTACTTCTATAATTACATCCAAATGTAAAATAATTTTCTACTTCTACTTTTACTTTTGCTTCTGATTCTGCTTTTAAAGAAATACTTCTCCCAAAATCTTAAACAAATGGGCCCTATACTTTTAAGCTGAGTTGGCTCTTGGAAGGTCAATGATTATAATCTTGAATACGTTTTTATTTCTTTTATTATTTTTGCTGCCTATTATTACCAATTAAGAGAACATCATATGTATTATATTGACACAATCAATCTTTGAAATCTAATGCTTTAATGTCTAGTTTGTTTATGGAGCTTTGCATGCATCATGGCAGGATTTTTTTTATGGAAATTAGCAGCAATGGTATACTCCATATCTCCATATCTCTGGGGCAGATGGGTAACTGTAATCAAACATCTCTAGATTAAAAAATTTCCCCATTTTTCTGCTTATTAATTTTTCCTTGTGTTGGAACTTTGAAAATTTTGTGGATGGATAGTAATTAAATTTTGTTAACATTTTGAGTCTTGATGAGATACCACATCATGTTTTCGGGTATATCTTTAAGTTAAATATTTTCTTCATTTATCTTTGATCATATAAAATATTGTCAACTTAAGGCCGTTTATCAATCATATGCTTGCTTAATAGGTTTTAGTCATGTAGGATGAGACTGGTGTAGTCTAGTGGCATTACCTACTTGGCAAATGATTAATCTATCATGGAAGTTTCTTAGGACAATGAGTTGCAGTCTGATTTTCAGGAACTTGCATTTTCATTTTTGTTTGAGTGTTTGAAGATTTCCTTTGTGCAATAGAATAATTATTACAGTCAATGTAGGCTAGTCTAAAGCACCATGGCCTTCGTAGACGCTGCCTACAATTTGAGGAAGCTGCATCAAATGCTCTTGGAAGTAATAAGTCTCTTATGAAATCGAATGCAACTCCAAGCAAAATGAAAATGGTCAAGCTGTCTGAACCTGTCACTTCCTTGTTTCCCCAACGATGTAGTGGAAACTTGCCCGCGACATGTTCCAAGCCATCGGGTATTGGGTTGCATTTAAATAGCATTGTAAATGCTATGCCACCTGGTCATGCTGCAACTACAGGTATGAGATCATCAGATGGTTTACAGGGGATGAAATCCTCATCTTCAATTACCTTACATAAAGTGGAGAACATGAAGAGATGCTTAATTTCATCAAATATGGATGGGCAAGCATCAATTGATATTGGAAACGAGAGCCATGCAAATGATGCCTCAATACCTGCAGATTCTTTCATTTCTGAGTCTCCTAACATTACAGAACCTATTGCTTTATGTCCTGAAAGTCTCCATGATAAGAGGAAACTAAGCCCCACAGATGTTGGAAATCCTGAGGAATTCAAGCAACCTAGCCCCAGCAAGAAAAAGTCAGTTCTTACGTTCTTTCTCATACATAATATATATATATATATATATATATATTCTTTTCTTTATATGTTTAATTTTGTCACCCGATTTTACATATTTCTGTTTAGGAAGAGAACATTAAGCAACACTGATGACAATGGTTGCAAAAGGTGCAACTGTAAGAAGAGTAAATGTTTGAAACTGTAAGTAAATTTCTATATATGTTTTGGTATCTCACTTGATATGCAGTATCTGTATATTCTGATTTGATGGCTTTGCAGTTATTGTGATTGTTTTGCTGCTGGAATCTATTGTGCCGATGCATGTTCTTGCCAGGGCTGCTTAAATCGACCTGAATATGAAAATAAAGTTCTTGAAACAAGGAAACAAATTGAATCCCGTAATCCACTTGCATTTCTTCCAAAGATTGTACCGCAATCCACTGATCTTCCATCAAATAATATGGTATAAGATCATGTTTCACTTTTATATGTGCCTTTTGATTTCAGAAATGTATTGATAGATTAATGTGCCCTCTGCAGGAGGATGCAAATCTGATGACACCGTCATCAGCTAGGCACAAAAGAGGTTGCAATTGCAAAAGGTCAATGTGTCTGAAAAAATATTGTGAATGTTATCAGGTTGCGTATATTATATACCTTATAAACTATAATAATTTCATACCAGCTTAATCTCCTGTATCCACTAATTGACTTATTTTTTATATTTGAAAAAGGCTAATGTTGGATGCTCCAGTGGATGTCGATGTGAGGGATGTAAGAATGTCTATGGCACAAAAGAAGGTTAGAACTTATATTATGAATAAGCTATTCTTAATTCTTAATGCATCACAATTCACAAAATTTAAGTTAGTTTTTGTATATAATAGTAAGTATGATATGACTTGATGTTATGAAGTTTTGATTGAATGGCTTTGCTTTTCTTTTTCTTTTTTTTTTTTTTTTTTTTCAATGACATACTTGGAATTGATTCATGAAACTCAACCCAAACTTACTCACTGTTAAGACCAGGTGGCTTGCTAGTGAATATGTATGGTCATGATGGCATACAGATGTCACTACTTTGCCTTTGGTAGCCGTAATAATCTGCAATGCACTTTGGTGGGTTTGTTGTGAAGAAACTATTAAATCTCACTAACTGGTTAATTGAAGCAATATTTATGTACAAAAGTGTGGGGGGAGAGGATACAGAATTACATATCATTAAGGTATGCAACCAAGAATGTTGGTTAAAGTGATATGCATTTTTTAAATTTCAGATTATGTTGCAAGGGATCATGCTTTCAGTAAAGAAAAGATGAGCAGCAGGGTTGAAAATGGATCAGATAGCGCTTTTCTCAACAAATTGGAAATGGTGGCAAGCAAGACAGAATTGTATGACATTCGCCACCTCTCACCGATAACACCATCATTGCAATGCTCTGAGTAAGATTGCTTTCACCATAAATCCTTCTATATATTTGATAGGATTAGAATTTTATAATCCCGATTACATATTTTCTGACATCTCTGCTTTGTGCTTTGATTGGCTGTATCCATTTGTTCAGCCAAGGAAAGGAGGCTGCAAAATCCCGGCTTCATTCTGGAAACCATCTACCCTCCACTGAATCTGATGCCAATATGCTTCCATCTAGTGCAAATCTGGAGACAAATGAGATGTTGGGAACTGCCTCCTATGATTGGCAAGTGGATTGCAACAATGTGGACATAATGGATCAATCATCACCAGATAATTCAGTTGCCAACATACTTCAGGTTACTCCTTTGTCGAATCCTGAGTCAATGTCTAGTGCTTCATTATACACGTCTAGTACAAAGGAGTGGACAAACATTCCTCAATCGCGATCCCAAGGATGCATTCGCCAGTTATCTGGCAGCTCTCTTCATTGGCATAGTTCACCAAATACCCCAAGGACTAGACTAGGTGAAAAACAACATCTGCAGTCTCTTGATTCAGAGGGCAAGCTCTTTGACATTATGGAGGATGAAACACCAGATATATTGAAGGAAGGTTTAACTCCCATCAAGTCTGTGAAAGCAAATTCCCCGAACCAGAAGCGAGTTTCTCCTCCCCATAGTCATCTACGTGGACTTGGTTCAAGCTCCTCAGGAGGCTTTAGAAATGGCAGGAAATTTATACTAAAATCTGTTCCTTCCTTCCCACCATTGACCCCTTGTGTTGATTCCAAAGGCAGCAACAATGAGGATTTAGGTAACAGTGGCAGCAAGTGACAGACAATCCCAAAGCTAAAAGTTGCCGTCAATGTCTGTGTCGTACTGGAAAATTTATGTATTCTGGTATGATTGTTGCCATCTTGTCTGGTACGGGTTTGGTAACAAAGTTCTGTTTTTTTTTTTTTTTTGGGTGCTATGTTGCTTGTTATTTTGTATCTAATGTTTTAGAATATTACCATTAGTGACACTCTTGATTGTAGCAAACAGGTACAAGGTGACTTGTTTTATGAACTATCAATGCAAAATTGAAGTTATGACTGCATCGTCCTCCCATGTGTACTATACCTCTATATTTTTAGGCATTTTGAAAGTTCTCGTTTAGTTGTTTCTCCTTGGAACAAATGCTGTTTTATTTCGTACCTTTTGGTATATATGCTACTGCATATCCTCAAATGAATTCTCATCCTTCAAGGGAAGTTGGCCATGTTAGTTTGGCTAGAGCGAAACTTCATTGTGCTAATCGATACCGGCATCTTATTGGATTCTTGCTTAGCTTTGGCCATTTTATTATTCGTTAGTGTTGGCTATGGGCTAGTATCCTGCCTTGGCAAAGGCCTAGGTGGGATTAGAGTCAAATCCAATCATAGTTCATGGTGATGGGTTTAAGTAATAAGAATTGCGTTTTGGCTAACAATTATGGTTTTTGGTCTAAAGTTAAGCAATTGATTTTACATTTGGTATCAGAGTCAAGGTTATGAGTTCAACTCACAAGTAGGCACAAAAAAGTTGCTAGGCAAGTGCTAGGGGGTAGAAGGCATGTATTGTGGTGAATTGTTGGCTATAGGCCAACATCTTGTTTTGACAATACTTAGGTGAGGTCAAGGTCAAATCAAAATGTGGCATTCAATAATGGGTTTAAATAACAAGCATTGGGCTTTGACTAGTAATCATAATTTTTGGTCTAGCATTGAATGCTCAATCATACAAGTATAATGTGTTTGTAAAAGGCAAATTATGATATTAGAAGAATTTTTTTTTTTTTTTTGGATACACAAATTTTGTAGACATTATTTGCATATATGAGGAATCATACATCAATAACTGAGAATTTTAGTTATGTTACTGATAAATTTACCTATGAGGAATCAAGAAAAATCGTGCATTAATAATTGAGAATTTTAATTATTTTTGTTGGTGAATTTGGTAAAGTGATTAATAATATATGCAAAATCCTTTCACATAATGCTTCTCCATTTATTAACATATCTCTCCCATCATTCCCCATGATGCTCTTAATTAATCTCCAGGAGAGTATAAAGTTTTGCACTATTAATTTATATAAATTATTTTCTTTAAGTAAAGCTCTCTTCTGAATTTTATAAATTGGAAAAAGAATAATAATTATACTATGATTTTTTAAAAAATTATTTTAGTTTTAGATTATTTTAAACATCCTCCAAGCCAAAAAAAAAAAAGGTGTGATGATAGCCATTACATATCAATATTTTATTCTCATTACTTGTCTTCCCTTTATATTTCTCTCGTGTTCATGCGTATGTTCTAATTTTTAGTTTTAATTGTATGGAAGAAAAAACCATTGCGCACAACTGACACACGAAATCTTAGGGGTTGTCATGTTTTAATATGCACCGTGTTAAAAATGGCGCACCATGTGATCCAATGGGTTGGATGTTCAGGTGTATCTATACACCTATTTCTTGTAGTATATAATAAAAATTACTCTCTCTCTATATGCACGCTGTAGCCTCAGCCATCCGTCACTAGGCTTCTTCACAAATCCTTAGCCTTCTTCGTCTTCGGATTCACCTCAATCTTCGTTCCCAGCACCTTGTCCCTTTCCAAAAAATCCATCACGAACAGCTCTGACGTTCTACATCCGATCTCGATGACCGTTCCGACCTCTAGTGGCTTCTCCGCATCTCCTCCTTCGACATCCGACCTCAATGACAACCCGAGAAAGACATCAATGACGACAATGACAATGACCTCGGTGACGACGGCAACAGTAGCAGCGAGGATGGCGATGGTGTCCTTCCGGGGCTCAATCACCAACAACAGCAATGGAGCCCAGTGAAAGGAGGTGGCGGTGAAAGGAAGAAGAAGTGAAAGGAAATTGAAAGAAAGAAGGAATGAGGAGGAGGAGGAGAAGAAGAAGAAGAAGAAAGGGCAGCTATGGTGCATCATATGTGGTGGGTGTACGGTTAGTCTACTAGTTTAGATGCAAGACAACTCCAAGGTGCGTGATGCACCATAATTAACACGGTGCATTAGGGACGACATCTTAGGTTATGGGTTTTCTATGTTTGGTTGGATTTTGAGAACATTTTCATGAAAACATTTCTTAAAATAGCCATAAAATTGAATTGCTGATTTCACGTCTTTTCCATTTTCTTTGTCAGCTGTTGGAAACAAGGAAACTGGGAAAATACGATGGCATGATTGTAATTATAGTGAAACATGCCTTTCTCTTTTAGTTCCTTTCAACGCACGAAGTGTTCCCTCATCACTTGATGAAAGTTGAACCTTTGACCCTTCCATCACATCACCCTTCACCCATCGCAAGATGATCCACACCACCATCAGCAGGAGTTGACAGGATTGAAGGCTCTGTTTAAAATTGACCTATTGAAAAGTGGTCCACCAATGGACTACTCATCTATAGTTGTTCACAAAGGTTTGGAATAGATCAATGATTGAAATTTAATGTTAAATAAATATTAAAACGATCTATTTTGTGTTTTATTTTGTGAATGGATCCTTGAAAAGAAAATAAATTGGTGGATTTCTTCTCTCTACAAAGAAGGGTTATTTGGTAAGTAAATTGCAAATTAATGACTCCTTTTTTTTGAAGCATAATCCCTTAAAAGTAATTATTTACAAGAAGATTGTACTGAGAATTCTGATTACTGGAATTCCTAGTTGGTTAACTCACCAGAGACAACTCTAGCTGGCCATCCCCACTCCCTATTGTTGCAACACCTAGCTGATGAAGAAAGGTGGAATAAGGTCACCTCCTAACCTTGAACACTACCATACAACAGCCAAAAGCTTCAATCCACACCATATCCCTTCAAGCCATGCAACCATTGTAACTCACATCATAACTTAAGCTGTAGATCCTAATCATCACCACCACAATCAAATTGGCAACCCTGCTCTCCCCAGCCACCCAAATTTGCCTACATCTTGTAACCTGAAAAACATAATGATGCAAAAACCCAAATCAACATCATTTTAATGACCCAGAACCCTGTTCAAGATCCATGGCTGGCTTGTAACTATGGGGTGTTGGGTTCATGTTTTTGGTGTTGATTTTGTTGGGTTCATTGTATTTCAGTTGAACTTATGGGTCTTGAGCGTTTTTCATATTTAGATTGCTCTTATGTGTGTTTTGGCTAAGATTGAAGCCCCGCATTGCCTACGGTAGCTCCTAAGGAGCTTTCAGATATGAAGATGCTTTATTTGTAGGTACTCTAAGGAATTGAGATGGTATCGTGGGTTGGATCTAACTTAAGTGTTGCTTTACCCTATCTTATCCACAAATCAAAGGTGAAGGATTTGTTGCTGCATCCATGTTGTGAGTAAATAAATTTAATGAATTTAATATGTAATATAAACAAACTTAATTTTAAAAATTAAACAAATTAATGAATTCTCAAATCAGCCCTTTTCCTTTTCCCTCTCTAATTCCAGCCTCTTAGCCATCCAACACCACCTATGCCCTGAAGAAAAAGAAAAAAAAACATAAGAGTTGGTCAATTTTGAGTGGCTTTCTAGTTTTGCTACGTGGGTCTAAGGTCTGTGGAGCAGCAGCGCGGTGTAGTGGTGCTATGGTGCCATGAGCGGCGACTTCCCAGTGTGATGCTGCTTTGCAGTGAAGCTTTGTGGTTCGGTTACAATAGGGGTGCAAAGGCTTTGGACTCTAATAGGCAACGTGATGATGACAACAGTAACAACAATGATTGGAGATCTGGGGTAGATTTGAGGACTTGTTCATTTTATTTTTTATTTTTAATTTTTCTAATCTGATTTTTGGTTTTGCTTGAATGGTTTGAGCTATACCTGTCCGAAGATGGTTGTTGGGGAAATTGTTGCCATGTTCCATGATAGTTTTGTAACGTAAAGCTGAATTTTCAAGGAGATGATTGGTCAAATGGAGGGAGTGAAAGAAAGAAGAGGAAGAGGAAGAGAAAGAGGAAGAAAGGAGTGAAATGAGGGAGGGAGTGAAAGAAGGGAGGAAGAGAGTGGGTAAGTGTGTAGGTCTGGTGGATTGGAGGCTATAGTTGTGGTGGAGAACAATCTTGGGGAGGGTGGATGGAAGGAGAGAGAAAAGAAAATGGTTAGAAATGAGAATTAGATATAACAAGGTTAAATTAGTAAATTTGTGAGTAGAGTAATATTGCTCTATAAGTTGAAGGGAGTAAGGAATCCTTCACCTAGATCAAAATCCTCTATCTCAAACCTTGTCCCCCAATCAATGTTTGCCACCTTAATTTAACTTTCCATATCACATGTTCCAAAACATCTAATGTATCTTAATGGCATTACACTTTTATTATAAATCCTTAAAATTTCTGTCCAACTATTCTCATTCATTCCAAATATACAAATGCCACAATAAAAAAAAAAAAATGAGTATACAAATGGTGATTTTTTTTTTCTACAAACCAATCATTGATCTCATTCATTCTTAGCGAGGTTGATTTCTTTAATAGAACCAGTCATTGCAACTATTACTTGTTATCACCCTCCCCCATATCACCATCATCTTGTGTTGACCAATGCAATAGGAAAACTCATTGCAACAGGAAGACATTAGACAAGATTAAAAAAAAAAAAGAGAAAAACAAGAAACACATAAGGGAGAGACAAGCAATAATAAAATTTTTTTGGAGGCAAGCTAGAGGTGGGTATGCTAGCTAACTCGAGCCGCTTAGCCTGGCCCACTGCGGACCATATTTAAATGGACTGAATCGGATTGGTATGCAAAATAAATGGGTTGTTGCTATATAGGTCCATGTCTGCACCACATAAACCTATGGGCTTGCAGGCTTGTCCGCAGTGCAAATTTTTTTTAGGTCTCCAAGGCTACAAAGTGAAACTCTTACCATCAAGCTATGGCTGTAAGTTATGACATAAGTGTTAATTGACTTGAATATATTTTGTTTTTCTATCTTAAAAAGGCACATAAGCAGGTTATGGGTCAATCCACTAGCCTGCAAGTTTAGCTCATTTAACCCTGTAGCTAAGTGGAACCAGCCAGAAAATCCGCAAATTTAACAATTCAGGAAATTAGCTAGTCCTAACTCGTATGGATTGTGGGTTGAATGGACCCATGAATCGCGGCCTGTAATTGGACTTTAGGGCAAGGTGATCTTATTCCCTCGAAAGGAAGCATTGTTTGACATGATGTATTGTCACATCTTGCTTTGTATATTATTTTAAGCATTTTTTTATTATTTTTAATTGTTTTCATTGGTTTGGGATTTAAAATTTATCTTTTCTTCTAGATTAAAAATTAGAAATTAAAATATTTGCTCTTGAATTCATGGCCTAGTGAATTTCCAGCACTACTATACAAAGTCATTTGTTTTGATTATGGTAATTGGTTGCTATTAATGTGAGAGAAATAAGAGAAATCAAGACCTTTACAATGTGCAACACCATTAAGATACACTTGATTTTTTAGAATATGTAACATGGAAAATTAAATATAGGTGGAAAACATTGAATTTTTTTGGCTGGGGGGGGGGGGAAGGTTTGGAACATATATTAGAAACAGAGGACTTTGATCCCTCATTTGCACGTGCTCTGTTGGAAACAAATTATTTAATAAGCAATAAGTGCATGTCTTTTCACCCTTTTTTCCTTGTTGGAGTGGAAATTAAGCAATCTCTGCATCTTACATTTCTCAAAAACTAATAGTGACCATTCATCCAAAAGCACACCTTTCATCCGCCATTCTTCACCGTTTGCCATTGTTATGGTTCATCCTCTTCCTTCTCCACTATCATTACATCAATGAGCTCCCACACGTTCCCTGCTACATATCCAACTATGGGAACGAGATTTTGCTACTCATTGTACCAAGATCTTTGTGTGGATGAGTTCTTGTAAAGACCGATATCTACTCTTAGAGACCACTAAGCATTGCTCTAAGTAGGGCGAAGATAAACCCTTAAGAGCATTGCGTAGCAGGATGCATGGTATACTTGTTCTTTTCCTTGCTAGAGACAAGTTATTTAATAAGCAATGAATGCATGTCTTTTCACCCCCTTTCCTTGTTGGAGTATGCGTGGAAATTAAGCAACCTTTGCATTTTATATTATCCAAAAACCAACGGTGACCATATATCTAACAACATACTTTTCATTTTCCTCCTTTTACCATCTGCCATTGTTACTATCCATCTTCCTCCTCCTCCATTATCATTACATCAGGAAGCTGCCCCACATTCCTAACTACATATCCAACCATGGGATGAGATTTCACTGCTCATTATACTAGGATCTTCATATAGATAAGTTCTTGTGGAGATCTACATCTACTCTTAGAGACCACCGAGCATTGTTCTGAGTAGGGCAAAAATAAACCCTTAAGAATAATGCCTAGCAAGACTTGTGGGATAACCACTCCTTTCATTTCTTTGTTGCTTTGCTTTGTACTTGTTTTTTCTTCTATCTTGTTTGTTTCGATAGTTAAAATACCAATTTCATTCCCATATCTCCTATATTTTCAACACTCATGGAAAAGAATTACAATGGTGGTGGTTAGGATAAGGGTTAAAGTGTAGCAACATTGAGATTTATTTGTATTAATAGAAAAAATAATAGTGTGAATATGGTGGGAGCAAAAAGGTGTAAAAATGGACGGAATTGGGCTTAGAAAAAGTGGGATAGAGGTTGATGATGGACGAACTTGGGTAGGGACAAGGCGATAGATGATGAAAGGGTTGTGAATTTGGAATCAGGGTGTGGGTTTAGGTGGAATTGGGGATAAAGAGGACCATGTTCATGGCTGTACACATGGTTAGGGTGTAGAGCTCTATGTTTTGGGGTTGGTGAATTTTGGGCTACACTCACTCGGTCAGGGCATGGATCTCTCTATTATAGGACATATGTCTTCTTGGTTGATCATTTCCATGGCCACACACGTGGTTAATGTTGATTTGGTTTTGGATATTGTGATATATGGCTAAATTAACTGTAGTTTACTATTTTAGCTAAAGGGTGCTCTCATAAATTAACTAAAGGGCCTTATTTTTAACGTTGAAACTTGTTTTAAAGTGAAAAGTGATCCACCTAAACTGCTATTAGGAGTGAAAGGAAGGCCTTGCTCTTAATTGCCTTCTCTAACTATAGCTTCCATTACTACCAAATGCAAGAGACAACTACTCATTTCTTTGAACTAATAATGTTTGTTTAAGCCCCCTCAAAAAGTTAAACATTGGCACACTTATTTCAAATAATTTTTGGCATTCACTTTGATACCTCATATTTTAGAGAGAATATTGTACTTACTCATGAAAAGTTACATTTCAAGATAGAAAAATCGTAGTCAAGGCAGCAAAAATTTTAACCTTAAGAGTATTTGTTACATCCTAAACGATTTAAACTAAACATGTTTGGATGGTGATAAATCCTACATTACAATTTCAGTCCACACCATTGAAATTGTAAGAAATACTCCTAATATAGTAAATTTTAGTATTGCTATAATTTTTAATCTTAAATTATAATTTTTTAAAAGGTAGTACAATACTCCTTTCAAGAAAGGGAGTACCAAAGTAGCTTCCATCATTTCATTTCTTCTTCTTTTTTTATAAGTTTCAAACTTTTGCAGTAAAATGGACCTTTTGGTTCTTTAACTTATTTTCATACTTCATTTTGATCCTCTAATTACTAATTTTCAGTTTATTTTAGACCACTAATTAATTTTTCATTCATTTTGATTTCCTAATTCTTTACCATTAAGGGGATCAAAATAAATAAAAAATTAGTTAATAATAAAGAGTTAAGGGGCCATAAAGAATAGAAAATTAGTTAGGGGACCAAAATAAAAAAACAAAAATAACTTGAGGGATCAAAAGTTATATTTTGCCAACTTTTCCTAAAAAGTATTTTATTTTTTAGTAGGTATGTAAGAACATGCGAGCAATCAAATAAATATATTCCAATTTTGTAAATAATTATTTAGAAAAGCATAATTTAATCAATAAAAATTTATAAAACTATGCAAATTCACTTAAGTTCGGAATAAAGTTAACTAAAAGTACTTAACTACCACAAAAATCAACTGCAATCTCAAGTAATTTTTTTTTTTTTTTTTGCAATATTAAAAATTTAAATCTTAAAGTCAATTTATCATTTGAAGAGGGTTTTACTTATTTACTAAAATCTAGTTTAAAATTATGTGAGCAATTTTTAAAAACGTAAAAAAAAAAAAAAAACAAACCAATGCCATTATTTTTCATTTTAGTAAAATAGTTCAGTCCGTACTAAATATCATTCTTCATATCCAATTACGTAAATTTTACTATAATTAGAGTGAAAAAAAGAAAAAAGGACCATGACTTTATTTGGACCAAAATATGAAGTTAGGAATACAGAGAGCAACATATCGATTGCCAGTTGACCTCTTGAATGAAACAAACAAAACTTGTTTGATAAGAAAAAATTGTCCACGTGCTCCCACCAAAGTATTCCCAGAGCAAGAAAGATAGTGAGCCCTTGGAAAAAGATGTATTTATTTAATATCTTGAGAAAATGAGAGAACAAGAAGCGACTGTACGGCCATGCCAGTATACCCCCCACACCACTATCTATTTTATAGTGCCACTTTCTTACTTAGGAAAATGTTAATATAAACTTGACTTTATGGTGAACCATACACATGGCAGTATATCAACCGGTAGTTTATATAATATCGATATCTTTGTAATTGTAAATTATATTTTGAATGGTTGATATGTTGTCATGTGTAAGATTCATTGGATACTTGAGACTATACTAACATTACTCTAAAAAGTATGCCTCTATATCTGCTTCCTGGTTGAGGTTCACTTCTTTAGTCAAAACGAAACCCCTCAAGTCCCAAATTTGCATTTAGCCAATTGCAAACTTCATCAGTCTCTTCAAGGACTGTGCAGTGACCTAACCTATGCAGCCAGAACACACTAATCATTAGACTATTGCACGGGAAATAGATTATCCTATGTAAAAATTTTATATGATCTAATTATATATAGATTTTTACTATCGATTAAACTCTCTTGTAGGCCCTACCTTCTTGATCAATAATAAAAATCTATACATAATTAGGTCATGTGAAAAATTACGGTTGTCTATAAAAAACGAAGTTAAATACCCATCGTAGCCCCTAAATATAAGATTTCGGAACCTAGCTGAGTTTAAGGTCTGTGCAGATTTCTCTCCATGTTTATATGAGACCACATCATCACCTGAAAAAGGTATTCAAGAGATAGTGCATTAAACTGAGAAGAATTATGTTCCCTAACGTGTAAATGAAAATTGTATCACACCACAATTTCGATGTTTGAACTAAAAACAAGGAAGCAAAGATAATTATGATTGCCATTGCAAGCTAGGAAAAGAATAGGCCAGACACATAGACTATTGTTAGAACTTATAATTATAGTTAGCAAGTATTATCATCCTGTTATCTTTTCATTTGCTTCTGCCAATAACGCAGTTCTTACACAACTTTTGTCAATGACTATGTCTATCATGATCCAAAATCAATTCAATAGTTGAGACTTATGTCTTCACTTAACAGGAAACAAGAACCAATTAAATGTTTTAACAAATTATGTGCATCTATCACCTACAACAAGGGCAACATCCCCTCTTAATATATTTTTCAAAGTCATCAAGTGCATTAAAAGTAAGGAACACATAATTTAACAATGTATCCATGTACAAGTTTATGGCAGAATGTAGAGAAACTCATGTAATTAGAAATATTAATTGTTTGAGAATCATGGCCATCAAAATTGGCAAGATGAATTAGAGTTAACAGAGACAACCAAAATATGTCAAAAAGTTACGCTAAATGAAGATGCTGTGGACATGGTGATTAAAGGAATCAGTCAATATAGACTGACTAGTAAATGCAACAGCTAATAAACCAGAGCAAAATACAATAAGGAATTCTGTCCATGTGAAAAATGTTCCTTTTTACTCTAGTCTGTATTAAATAATGGTTAAGAGTAGAGAGAAAGAAAGAGAAGGGTGTATCTGTTGCTATAGGAACTATTATTTATACTAAGCAAAAAGATAGACAGATCTATAGATTATTAACCAGTGAGAGCCTAAAAATAGTATCTAAATATGATATACACATATCAAGAGTTAACTGTATGCAGGCCTTTACACACGCGCGCGCGCGCACGCGAGCACACAGAAAAAAGGGTCAAAAGTTTTAAGTACCTTTTCCATGGCATAGAAGTAAGGGCAATGATACTGCACGCCCTATTCCGTCACGAGACCCTTCAATTCGATCCTTCAAGGTCCTGCATCAAACAATAGTTTCTGAATAATTTATATAGCCTAAATGAAAGGAAATTGTGGGAAGATGTTCTTTATTAGTAGTGTATTTATGTATTTGCCAGTGTAGATATGGTAGCAGCCAAACCTTGAACAAGGAAGCCAGCCATTTAACGCAACAACTGCAGTTAAGTTGACAGGGTAAATATTTTCATTTCCATAGTGCCCCAAAACATGGCATGTAGCTGAGTAAAGTGCAGTTGCTGCACCCATACTGACGCCCCCAGCACCAAGTCTAACTGTACAGTGAACATTAGCTTCTAAGTCAAATTACATGCATCTCGAATTTGGTAATAAGTAGTGACCATTCCAGGTACATGATCCAAGTTTTATATGGTTTTGCTCTAACAGTGCAACAACAAAAAGGTAAAACAAGTTTTGCATATAAAAATGTTGTCTCAATGCCAAGCAATTATTGATGCAATTAGAATGAATCATGGTGCCAACAGCGCATCCTGAAGGAAAATCAATGCATTGATTTAACTGTTAGGTGGAACCTATAAATGAATATAGATAGAATAAACCTGTTGATTACTTCAACAATCCCCAAATCTCTTTGACAATTCCATTGATTAGTCGTCCAATACTGGCAAAGCCTTTGCTTTCAGTTATTAGAAATATATATTGTATAGTTTTTTCTGTTAAACTTTGCTGCGGTTAATAGTCACACTACATGACCATGTGCAAAAGCTGAAGTGGTCATATAAGGCTGATGAGTTGACCATGGAATATGTTCAAAATCTAACTACCACTTCTTTGGAGATTTATTTTGTATCTGTGGTGTTAGTGACTGATACTAGTTGCTTCCATTTGGGCACTTTCCTGTTAAATATGTAATTAATGTAGTGAATCATGTCTTTAAGAGATAAAATGCATGGACAGGTCATGTAGACATGAGTTTCTTTTGTGATCAATGAAACCTACTATTTGGAGGTACTGTTGACAAAAGATTGGCAATGTAGGCTGCAGAAGCATCTAAACCCTCCAAATCATCTGAAGCATCTTCTGAGATCTCTCCAACATCAAACCCTGGTAGAGATCCCTCAATCAAATTATAATCTATTCTAGAAATTTTCTTTTTTTAGAAAAAGAAAAAATAAGCAGGAGTTGTAATTCTATACCAAACATATAATGAGTTATCTTAAAAAATAGAGCAATACTACACAACCAGTAAACTTTTGCTAGAATGCTTGACAGAAATCATGAAGGTGGTTGGATGAGATGAAGTGATAGAATCCACTCATTCATCCTAGAGTTAATAGAATGTTCAATTCTAGCAAAAATTTCTGGCTCTCAAGGTTTTTCCGAAAAATTATACATCACTCACCTTTTAGTAACAAAGTTTGCAGTCAAAGGAAAAGAAAGATGGTGCCATCAAATGAATAATGTAGAGTTTTTCAAGCATAGAATCTTGCAAGCAGTGCAAGGGAATCCACCAAATATGGCCACAGGTCGGGTAGGAGCAGTTGGGCAAATCCATTTAATCTGTAGCATAAATTTCAAGAAAACAAGTGGCATACGCTTATCAAGTATGTACATGTTTTATGAACATTGGAAAAAATGTAAGGGGGAAAAAATGCTTATCCTTACATTTGGAAGAGGAAGAGTTTCCAAGAGTTGGGAACAACTGCAAAAAACAAAATGAAATCGATTTTGTTCACTATCGGCTATGAGTAATGATCTTGAACACTACAACTAGGTCTGCGGGAAAGCTAAGAAGAAAAAAAAAATAGAATATCTATGGGCCATGAGTTCTGCCAGCAAAGGGTTGAGTATTTTGAAGTTTCTCCAAGGAAAGATGCACTAAAATTATATCATCCTCTACTTAATTTTGGGACCACATACTAATAAATAACATAAAATTATAGTATGAATATTACCAATCAACCTGATTTCAAAATTATAAAGATCAAGATTTAATTGCCTATGCATTGGAACAATATGTTCATGTATAGTGATTAGTATATCTATGCTATGCCTACCGAACTTTTTAAAAAGTTGAATTTTACATGTGACTTTTTTTCGCAAAAAAATAAAACGTATTTGCTTTGGGCTCCGTAAGCCCAAAACATATTATTTTTTCTACTTGGCTTCCCAAATAATTTGGGCTAGCTCCACTTTTGCTCCTATGTTTTTAGAACAACACAGCTTATGAAGAAGTGGTCCCCTGTTCTAGTGTTTGGCACATACAAATCTCAGAATCAAGAAGATGAAATAAACTGGTTATTAGCAATTTTGTCTTTTACAGTACCACTGTGTTATCCCCCGAAATCAATTGACAAGAATCTTCCAAAAAGATGATATGGAGTTTTAAGAACCTAACAAATAAGCAAACTTCTCCACCAGAAGATGACAAGATATTGATATTCCCTTACTCCTTCCTTAAATTTATTAGAACAAAACATTCCCACCATTGTTGTTGAAGGCATATTCTCAAGCAAGAAGACAAGTCATCTCCTCAAACAGGGTTTGCCAATAAAAATTAATCTCTAATAAGATTTAATATAATGAAAAATAATTTTACATTGTCAACCAATATAATTTGAGAAAAATATCAAATTATGGTGAGTAACTATCTACATGATTAGTAATTTTTCTCAAATTCTATTGACTAACGGTATAAAATTATTTTATACTTTTAATTTATAGAAATTAATCTAATAATAATAATAATAATAAATTCAAAATGTCACAAACTTCAAACCGTTCAGTCATGCACATTGACAAGGACACTCATTGAACAAAGGCATGGTATTTTATTTTATTGTTGCAAATATAATGAATTTTCAAAATATATAATCATTAATTCCATTAACCAACCATCTAAAAAATAAGAAAACTTTTTTCCCTAAAATAAATCTCCAGATGCATTCCAATAACAGTGAACTAGTGTAAAATAAGAAAGTGAAGATATCCACTCTTAAATCAATAAAATGTATTGTAATAACTCACTAAGGCCTAGTTTGGTAGTGCTTTTCGAAATGATGTTTTGGCTTATGAAAAGCATAAGCCAATTTTTTCTGTTTAGTAAATTGAAAAGCTAGAGTGCTTTTGCTCCTGACTTTTGAGAGCCAGGGGTGCTCTCAGGAGTCCTCATGAGGTGTTTTTCAGAGCTGGCTTGTGCTCTCCAAAATTTAAAAGACTAATATAACCTTACTATATTTAATGACATTAAAAATAGAAATTATTCTCTTTAGTATTTATAACTATTATAGTCATTTTAGATATTAAGAGCAATTTTATCAAACATTGCTTTTGTGATTTTTGCTTATTAAGAATAATTTTTATATTATTTTATTTAATGATACTACTATGACTTTTTGAGAGCAGCTTTTATATAGCCGAAAGAGCTTGGTAGCTTTTAAAAAGCCACAGTAATACCAAACCGAGCCTAAATAATGTAAGGGTGGATACCTCTTCAATGTTCTCAATTTAAAGACAAATTTACTAACTTTTTTCCCAGATAAAAAGAGTATAAACCTTTAAATAAAATTTGCTACTTTCAAAACTCTGAAAAAAAAATAAAAAATAAAAAGAAGATATTCAGTGTATAAACATACCTGTAGCCGTTATCGCCAAGGCCATGCAGCCAAACTATAGTTGCCTGGTGCCTCCCTTTGGGTCTGACCACATAGGTCCTTCCAAACTCCAATGTCCTTCTAGCAGTTCCACTACCTGAAAAATATTGCAGCAACAAACTCATTATTCCCAATTCTAAAAACCCTTTGATGACTTGCCAGGAAGCTTCACAAGAAAATATTCCCAGTATATATTATAATGGTGACACCACGTGACAAAAAAGTACTAACCAGAACTCATTGAAGAGTTGTTATAGCTCATATTTTTCTACCCAAATAGCTAAACACTCAGGGCAATGTCACAATGCCTAAGATGAGAAATTGCGATGAAGGACAGTGGCATTGGCAACCTCCATTTATATACACAAATGGGTGATTGGCAAAGAAAAGGAATAACATCATCAATGAACCTGCATCAGCTACCCTGCTTAAACTACTAGCTAATGAAGAAAAAGGAGATAGCAACTTAAAGGGACCACAAAGATAAATAAAAAAGTTCCAAAAGTTGCAACCCTTTATGGGCAGAGAATCCACAACAGAGGAAGAGAAAGAGAAGGAAACAAAGGAAGTGTTATAAACTTAGTAAACGTAATGCATTGATGAGAGTAAGAGATTGGAGAATCTATGCAGCAATGCATGTGGAGACTGGGCAAAGTAAGTAAAGCACTTCGACTATATGACAACAAGAAGAATATTGCCCCAATTTTAAAAACATAGATATAATTTTTGTTGCCGTTTTCCAAAAGAAAAGAAGTAGTGTCATGTATACTAACATTAAAGGAGTAATAATACACGTAAGTTCGGCTCATATTTCTTTAAACTAATGCTTATCATTAATTTTTGCTATTCCTACATAAATTAAAAAATATTTATACACTCAGGAAATATCTACACATGCAGAATTTTGTTATTTGTACACATATTTTTAGTATGTCAATCGATAGTGAGAATTGCGCATGTAAATAATTGAGATTTCACGTTGATAGGTGGGAAATCGAGAGAGTTATAGATGACAACATTATCACTTAGAATTTCAATCTACCCGATTCCCTACTCATCAATATGAAATCCCCACTATTTATATGCACAATTCCTGGTATCGATTGACACACTAAATAAATCTATACAAATAACTTTATTCTTTATTAAAAACATGCTGAAATATTTTTGAAAGTTCACTTGTTAGATGAGTTACTTTGTATAATCATATCACTTGCAGAGCAAATCTGCTTAGGTATAAATTTAACTCTACTTGATCATGTTTTAACGATTGAGATTATTGAGTATCATCGTCATATGAAATTTGTAATTGAGAAAATTTGCTTCCATTTAATAGTATAATAATATTTCTTTTGAAGTTAAATTTGATTACATATATAGGAGGGGAAAATGTTCCTTGCCTAAAGGTCAAATCATGCAGGTTCTCTGATGTCTCAATGGTGCACGACGATAGGGGTACTTGCAAAGACACTTCGACGCTCAAGTCAGAAAGAATCTATGAGGCTTAGCTTTTATGGGAATGGGATCTTCTCCTACCTCAAGGGCGTCAAACCCCTATATTCTCTAGGGTTTGAGAGCACCATACTGGTGGGGATCCTCCTTGATTGTTAGAGGGAGTGAATTTGGGATTCTCTTTGCGAATATTGGGAAGATATGGTTGATGTAGATCGATTATCATCAATGTTTGCAATCATGGAGTGGTTTCCTTATTTAGCGGAATTTGTTAATGCTGCAAGAAATACATGAGATATGACAAGATAATAATGATAATAACACATGAATACCTGGTGTTAGCTATGGTCAGAGGTTGAGCCCCTGGGCGAGCTCATGCTCGATGAGAGGGTGTCTGAGCACTAGCTTTCCAAGCTGAGTAGTCTAAACGGGGCGAGCAACTAGGCCTGGAAAACTAGTCCAATCCAGTAAATATGTTATATAAAACAAACATACAAGTTTAAATTTTAAAGAAATAATTTTTCTAAGGACCATGATTAGTTGAATTCTAATTAATTAGCCTATTTAAACAGGTTAAATGTGTAATACTATCTCAAACACAAAAAATATACTCTCTCCATTTTGAAATAACTTTCTAATTTTAAATGCACGCATAACTTAAGGAAATGATTAAAAAATCTCAATATTAGATAAATTTAGGTCTATTTTATAAAATTACCCTTACTATTTAATTCTCTCTCTTTGTTAATTATCCCTTTTTCATTTATTCTCTCCTCCATTTAATAGGGATATAACTAGTAAAAAAAATTAATATTGTCTAGAATTTCCTGAAAGGATAGTTATTTGTGAAAAAAATTAAAATTTTAAAAATAGATAATTATTTTAAAAGGGAAGGAGCATAAAAAAAAATGGATACTCATAAAATTAATGCTATTATTTGATGATACGTTGACATATTGTAAAACAAGTTAGTTTTATTTTTGGATTTAATTTGTATATGGTTTTTCACACCCTTTTCTAGTAAGGTTTGACAACGTGCAGGTTATTAAGATTGTCCCACTTCACAAACACTAACTCGTAAAGTCAAATTCTTCATATTACATAAAGTTCTCAAACTCAAACTCACTAAAACATTTAGTTATTCCTTATGAATAGAAGCGGAGTCAGGATCTTGATTTGAGGGCAATCAAGACAAAGAATTATATATATATAACACGTTGAAAAGATCAGTAAATATGAATAAAAGATGCTCGAATGTAGTGAGCCATGACATGACACACATGTGCCCCTTGGTTCCGCCCCTACTTATAAATAAACATTTTAGATAAGAATAAAGATAGATAATATGATCAACGTGCTTTACCTAATAGTTTAAACTTTTGAAAGAGATAGTTTATGAATAATTTTATATCTTAATAATGGGATTGATCAGAGTGGTAGATATTTTGACCCTTTAACCAGAGATTTTGGGTTCGAATTCTGGGAGTTGAAAAAAATACTCACCAAGAGAGAGGTCGATGTGTTATGGGTTGAAAATATTCATTGTCACCTGATTCAAATTGCTGAAGTAATATTCAAGCAGTGATTCATCAAGACTTCAGCTTATTTTAAATTGAACATTAGAGAAGTTGGTTTCTATAACTGTCTTTCTCACACCTGTGTATATGGAATTAACAGAAACCCATTAATTTTCCCCTCTTTAGAATACAAAGAAAAACCGTACACAAAACAAAAAAGCAAGAAAAACCATTGTTAGCGTGAGCGTAACCGATCACATCAACTTTAGCATGGTGCGTGAACACTCACATTGGAATTGTTATAAAACGTTGAGAGGTTTCGTTTTGCATTGATGTAGTAGCAAGGGAAGCTTCTAAGTTGCTCGCAAATATGTTAAAGTAGTATTTGATTTTTAGAAGTTCTTTATTATATGTAATTGTTGAAGAACCACAGATTCTGAAAAATTCTACACATTTACGGATTAACTGAAAGCTACATTTCCGGGGGACGAAAAAAAAAATCGGTCCATGCAAGAGCAAAATTAATAAATTTAGTCTTAATAAATTACTCATACATTTTTCACATTGAAAACAATAATTAAGCACAAACCTCGGGAACAATTAGAAAAAGCTCTAGCACGTCGTACCATCCATAGGCCAAATGCTCAGCTGCACTCGAGCTTTTAGTAGCACAAGTTAAATCCCTCCATAATTTATTTATTTATTTTTGATGGATAATCCCTCCATAATTGACTCTCATTTATGTTCTTCACATTACAATTCATATCACCTGAAGGCGCTGGCGCAATCCACTTTGATTATTATCAACCAGAACATGCATCTTTCTAGCATCAATAACAGCAAATCTTACATTCTAATATTATCCTAAGAATCACCAAGCACAAATAAATAAAACTCAATGATACCTGTGATTATAGCCCATTTTACAACGAAGTGTAGAATATGAAATTGATATGCGAAACAAGAGACCGCATTGAGCCATTAAACACAGATGCAGATAAACAAATTACCCAATCAGTAAACGTCAACCGGTTTCTAATGTAATATATCGGAATGCTAACCAACAGTTTCACACCAAAATTAGGTTTAACCCGCAAACCCAGCCATAAAGGATAGGCCGAAACTTCATAAAATTCAACTCATTATGCTATATGTCTACGACACAATAAATGGGGAACAAGGGTAGCCAGATGCGAGCCGTCTCCATGCAAATAACTCTCGTTCCAACTAAAACTGCACTCTAGTGTGACATGTATCGACTTAATTATTCTAGTACTACTATCTTCCAACATGCCAATTCGATTAAACTAAGATAGATGAAAAACCTAAACCATGGTTTATGAAGAAAAAATGTGACATTCATGGATTCCAGCAAGCAAGCAAGCAGATGAAGTTAAAAATTGAAGCCTCCAGCTCACTAAAAGAAATGGTTCCACTTGACACTCCGCAACACCGATTTCATTTTTGGCTTGAGTCAGGAGAACCATCCCCATATGAGACCAGGCCTTTCTTTCCATCTGGGCTTCCAGATGATGACCTTGACCTGTTGTCTCTGCTTGCTTTTCGTGGAGATTGCGATTCCACCGAAGACCTGGATCGTGATGGACTCCTGCTCCGGGATGACGACATGCGCCTCTCCACACGAGGAGAGGCACGAGGTTGATATGGCTCGACCGGTGAACGACTATGAACAGGGCTACGGCTTCGGCTATATCGTCGACTGCGGTAACGAGGGCTGCGTGATACAGATGGTGTCCTGCTCCTCCTGCCCCGGTATCTGCAGACAAGTTTTCACAAAATCATATGCACTCAAATCAACAGGCATGGTGCTCAGATTATTAATCAATGGCATAGGTCAAAAAACACTTGGCACCAGAAAATTGTCTCCAAGGAATTGAAGATTGAGAAACAAATCATGCCTCACCCTCAAAATACAGGAATTACTAAATTTCAAGAAATGCAGATGTTACAGAAATTTTTTTTTATTTTTAAAAAAAAAAAAAAAATAAACCTTGGTGGACTTCTTGCCCGTGGTGGTGGGCTCCTGTAACGCCTAGGGGAGTACCTTCTATAACCTGAATATCTGAGAGCAGAAAATGCAAAAGAATTATGACATTGAACTATCATAATCTCAATATCACCTTAATATGATGACTATTTATAAACTATACAACTCTACCTGTCACGGTCACTCCTTCCATTGTAGCGGTAGGACCTCACAGGAGAACGAGAAGGGGTTCTATACCTTCTAGCATAAGAGTATCGTTCACTAAAACCCCTTCCCCTTCTGATACGCTTTGGTGAAGCATCAGGTGACACACTCCTTGACACACTTCTCCCACGAGGTGTCCTTGCTCTACGAACAGGACTGCGACTCCTAGAATAGCTGCGGCGATCGCTTCTGCTAGGGGCTCTGACAGGGCTTCGGCTAATGCTTCTCACAGGGACCCTGCCAGAGCTTCTGCTCAAGCTTCTGGCTGATGATCTAACTGGACTCCTGCTTATGCTCTTTCTTGACACTCTCACAGGGCTTCTACTGATTGTTCTTCGTGATAATGGTCTGGGAGAACTCCTGCTCGGGCGGCTCCGAGAAAGCGATCTTACAGGGCTCTTGCTAACACTTTGAGGATCACGGGTTTTCACTGGGCTTCTACTAATACTTCTACGATAACGAGTTCTCACAGGGCTTCTACTGACACTTCTCCGATTGTGAATTCTAACAGGGCTTCTGCTGACACTTCTCCCCTTCCTGCCCCTCACTGGGCTTCTGCTGATGCTTCTGTTTGGACTCCCGCTTATTCTTCTTGGAGGACTCCTGCTTATGCTTCTAACAGGACTCCTAATCAAACTCCTCCTTGATGGAGCCCGAGGGCTTCTACTACCACTTGGACTTCTGCTCAACCCCCTCTTCGGACTAAAGCTGGGACTTCTGCTCCCACTCCTGGGACTAATACTCATACTCTTACTCATGGATCGCTTAGGACTCATGCTTCGACTCCTGCACATCACCGCTTAATAAAATACCAAATCTAGAAGAAATGGTAAGCACAAGAAATAACTGTGTGACAAGATTGGAAAGTAGACCTAGATTTTCCTGGATGATCATCCACCACATCAGGCTGCCTTTCTTCATTTCTGTCAGATCTATAGTTGGTTCCAATTCCGTTGCTACGCCGGCCTCCATTTTCTTTTGGAAATTCTTCCTCCTCTAGCCTATCCACTTCCTCCCGCTTTTTATGATGTACGAGAGGTAATTCACCTTCCACATTTAATGGAGACTCATATTCAGCTGCGATGCAAAATGAAGGCAAGACAAGGCAAGACATTACAAACATTACCCAAAGAATGTAAGGTAAGGGAAAAATGAAATCCATGCAATAGTATTGTCCACTTACACAAGCTACAAATTTACAAGTTTAAGTGACCAACATGATCAACAAAAAGAGGACCAGGCAAAAGCAATTTCACTTGCACAAATAGCAATTTCTTAATTTTTTTCAATTCTAGGGCAAATTTTAGATGACTTCTTTCATAACTTGCAATATGACTTCATAAAAGGTGAGAAAAAGGGATACACGCAAAAACAGTATCATCAAGAGAAAGATACAACGCTATGAAAATCAGAAAGCAAGTCCTTCCAAGTAGGTACCTGATTGCCTTAAAATTTTTTTCTGGTGCTGTTGCCCTACTTATAAGATGCGTTTGTTTCAGCTTTTAAAAGAAGTGGTTTTGAAGCTTAAATTTTATATATAGCTGAAAAAAGTTGAAAACTGATTTTTTTCAGAAGCTACTCTTTTCAACTTGTACACAAGCTGAAAACAGATTTTTTTGATAATTTGGTTATTTTTTAAAAATTATCCAAATATATGAAAACTGATTTTTTTGATGAAAAAAGTGATTTTTTGCCAAAATAAATCTCAAACAAACACACCCCGGTTTCAAGATTTTGCTTAATCAACAAGTAATGTATTAGAATAAACTACAATGAATAAATGCACATAAGATGAAAGTTGACTGAATTAAAAAGATTACCATTTTTCTTAGAATGATCTTTATGCTTCTGATCTTTCCCTTCAGCTTGAATTCTGCTATCAGAGCTATTGTCACTCTTACTTTCACTATCTGAATCAGTAAGACTACCCGATTCCCTAACATTAAACAACAGAATCTTAGTGGCAACCAAGACAATTGTTGAAATCAATTAGGACTTATTACATGAAAAAAAAATTACATTCCCTTCAATGCATACAAAGTGAAGTGTTGAGCAAAGTGGCTATTATAAGTTCTTCTCAAGTATAATAACTATGGTATTGATATAATATCATAGTTATTAAAAGTTCTTTCAATGTATTTACATACTACTAGAACACAATAAGCCCCAGGCTATAAGACCAAAAGATCTAAATCATAACTAGATCTTTAATCAGATTCAGTACCTTCTTGATCTACGCTTTGATCTCTTGTCTCGTCTCCTGCGCCTCTTGTCTCGGCGTCTATCCCTTCTTTTTCCCCGTCTATGTTTATCTTTCCTTGAAGATCTCTTTCTCTTCCTTCGCCTGTCATCGCTAGAGGAACTTGTGTAAGACGATGAAGAGAGATCTGAATCAGAATCACTATCACTTTCTGAAGATTCCATGTCTGAATCAGAAGAACTCTCTGAATCCGATGAGTAGTATTTTCTCCTTTTCTTACGGCCTCTTGAAGATTTTTTGTGCTTTCCCTTCCGCCGTGCTTCTTGGCTATTGGCTTCAGAAGATACATCCCTTCCCATCTTCGATTTATTCATCTTCTTTCCATCTACAAACATCAAATCAATAGATTAAAAAATAAATGACATAACTGGCCACAATAGAGCACATTCACTTGAAGAGGAAAAATAAACACTCATACACTATGGCATGTTAAGAATTGGAGATAAAATGTTCAATAGATGGTTTAGGATTTAGGGACTGTTTGGGTAAATAGCTTATTTAAGCACTTATGCGAAAGTAACTTCCAAAAGTAACATAAGTTATTTTGTGTTTGAATACGTAGTAATAGAAATCCTTGTTTAGAGTGTCTTAAAAAGTGCTTTTTGAGAAGCTAGATGTTGAAACTTCTTAAAAGGCACTAAAAATAATGTTTTGGGAAGTGATAAGCTATAAAGCCAAATAGGACAAAAATTAAAAATGTGACTTTTGACTTCCAAAAAAGTTGAAAAAAGTCATAAGTGGTGTTATTCAAACAGGCCCCTAATCATCATCTTCCATATTAATGTTAGAATTTCGAATTCTTACCCTCATTGTATTCACCACAATTAATTATTTTAACAGTTACAGTTGGACGTCCTTCCTCATCACCCACATCTTCAATTTTCTTCAATATATTATGCCCTTGCACAAGCTTGCCAAAGACTACATGCTTCCTGCAAGATGATCCCACAACTGAACAAGATAAGTAAATTGTAGATTTAGTTCCACTCAAAGAAACAATGGCTTGATATCAGGCAATTTACCGTCTCCCACTCACCATAAAAATAGAACACAGTGCAAAGGCCCCATTTGGATAAACAGCTTAAATATTAGATCTTGATATATAAGCTCTATTGCCTTAAGTAATTTAGAATAAACTGAATAACATTCGAATACATGCTTTGGGAAGTGCTAATGCAAAAATAGAATTTTGACAATTCCATATTGCTAATTTAGTCAGAAATTATTATAAAGGCTTATTTTCATAAGCTCTAAGTTTTAGCTTATATAAATAAGCTCACTATGGGTTTCAAATTCTGTTTTAATAAGCTCATCTAAACTGTACTAAAACATTCCATAAGTGTTTATTGCTGTAGACTGATAGGGACCGGGCCTCTAATTACTTAAATGCTACCAAAACTGAACAAGATAAACAAACCTGTCAAGATGGTGATCAGCTTTCAAAGTGATAATAAAATGAGAGCCGAGTGTGTCACGATCAGCAATTGCCATGGATAGAAGGCCTGCAGCATCATGCTTCAGCCTAGGTGACTCCTCTGAAACAAATCATAAGTACAACTTTAAGAACTCATAAACTTCAAGACATAAACTGAATGCAATACAGTTCTCAACCCATGCTGTGAAATATCAGCTCAACATCATGACTTAACATTCTCACCTGGGAACTTCGAACCATATATGCTTTCCCCACCAGTCCCTGTGAAACACAAAAAAAGTGATGCAGAGTTTAGTATAACTTACAGCATATGATGCATTCACAAAGCCACAGAACGGATAAGGGAGGGTAAAGAGGATCTAAGACGAGTTTATCATTCATCCACTCAACTAGAATGCAAGAGAATAGGCTATATGCCATTATTCAAGACTCCTTTTAGCTTTGTAATGGATCAAGATAAATTTGGAAAGAAGAAAATTAACAACCATGACCTGACATGAATTTAACAATTACACATTAAAAACAAGTGGAAGAAAACAGATGAAAAAGTTGATAAATAGATAAAGCAAAATATAGAAAGAGAAGTATTATGACCATAATTTCAAAATCGCTAGTAGTGAGCCACAACAGAGAAATATTAAAAAATTAGCCCAAACAGAAAATACAATCTCTTTTGTAACCACTCCCCCCCTCCTCAATGACGGGGCAATCTGGGTTCATGCAAACGAATTTGTTTAGCTAGGTCCCTAATTGACTTAGAAAAGAAATTACCATTGTCACAGGAAACATGAAACAAGGCTTGCAACTCGGACAACTGAATGATCAAATGATAAAACATAAAGAAAGTGACTACATATATCATATCAAATTGCAACCTTCAAAAACTGGAGAAGTAATTCATAATAGGAGGCAATATATCAACAAAGTACATACCGTTTCGATTGACAAAATCGCCACCCTGCAAAAGGAAAACCAATGATTAATACATCTAACCACGTGCCAACAATGCATACAAAATTGTCATGGTCATCACGAGGGTTAGAATTACAAGGATGAATAACTTATTTAGTACAACCTTGAATCTATATCACAAGAAAAGCAATCGTGACCATCAGCCCTGTATCCTACAGAATAAACCAGGGTAACTGGCTAAAAGAGGGACAACTACTAAGCCATGTTTAGCCAAAAAAATCAAGAAGACATATATGGAACTACTGAAGTACAATCAAGATGTAAGAAAGAAAAAATAAAAGAACCAACATACCCGCACAATAGAGCCTTTCAAAATGTGATGGAAGAAAGAACCCTTGTAGTGTAATGATTTCCCAGTATTTGGGCTGACTCCCCTTTCTCCTGAATATACAATGAAATTTCTCAAAGAAAAGTGGGATGGGAATCAATGACTTGTTAATTAGGAAGATAACTTTCAATTAAAGATATACTTTTTCTGTTAGGTAAACAATTTCATGGGATAAGGTAATCATAAAACTTTGCCCAATGTACCTTGCAGTTCGGACTTAGTGTTGACCATAATTCATGAACCCAGTTACCATAAGGAACATATCATGAATATCTATGAATATTTTTGATTTGTTTCTTTCTCTTGTTTGAGTGAAGTTACAAACATATAGGATCAATCTTTTACAGTGAAAACAGTTGAGATGAAGTTGTTAATAATAGACTACCGAGAGACATACGTAAAAGAAACTTCCACCCATGATTTATTAATTGGTCCATTCTTAGCCTAGGCAAAGTCCATCTTGCTTTCCCGGAAGCAAAATGCATAAACATATCCAAGAACTAGTTTAGTTAAACAAAGCAGTTGTGCAAGGAAAAAAGAAGGGACCAATAAAAAATGTCAAAATTGAATAAATTTTCCAAATAAATCAAATTAATTTATTACCTGTACACAGTGCACGAAAATTTTCTGCAGTCTTTGGTGCAATGTCATAGAAAAGCTGTGGAGACAGCATGACCGATCATTAGGTTAAATATTGCAGACATTACATTGTATATGTCATTAAAAAAAAAAAAAGGGAAAAATATAAAGAATTACCTCAAAAACAATCCTCTCAACAGGATCCCCATCTACAGACACATCCATAAACACCAGGGGATTCTTCTTCTTTGCCATTGTCGGTCTTATTTATCTAGATTTAAACCAGAACAACCACAGATCTGAAGCAGCAATTAATCAATTAGCAAAAAAAGTGAATTCTCTTAACACAATAGAACTATCCAACTGCACTTTCAAGCTTCTACAAGATACCTTTAGCAAAATTTAAACAAATTCATGTTAAGTTAATAAGATAGATATACTGTGGCCCTTGTGAATGTAATAGGATATTTCAGGAACCCATACCCAAAGTCAGCTTTTCTTTTTCCCCCCAGAGGGGGGGGGGGCGTTATTAATTGCTTCATCGCACAGTCAATAAGTCACTATACACCTAAATTTTCTTCACGCTAATAGTGTTCAAGTCCAGACCAAATTGCTCATAACTAAGTCCTTCAAGTGTGAAGATTTTCGAAGATTGCAAACTAAACTTGACATGAAGAAGCAGACTTCAAATTATGGGGAGTTTTGATCATCTTGATGTTTAAATGACAATGTGACCTGTCGCTAGTGTGAGCTATTTGTAAATATAAGAATAATTTTGGAGCTACGTAATTAGTGTGACTAATGTTATGAGTTAATGCAAATTATTTTTATCAATTGTGAGAGCTAAAGAATAAGTGGCTTTAACTTTCATCAAATTTCCATAAATATCCTACATATTTTAGAGTCTGATAAGCAAGTGGTATCACAAGATAGAAATCACATCAAACTCTGCGGGATTCTTCTTCTTTGCCATTGACTGTCCTATTGATCAAATTTTAAACCCACGTAACCACCACTGATCTGAACTTTGAGGTAACAAAGCATCATCAAACAAAAACCAACAATTCATTGAGCTGAAGCAACAACTCTAGTTACAAAATGGAACACTACCCAATTGCACTGTCAAGCTTTCACACGTTCTCCAAAACCTAAATGAATTCTAATTCACAGTAAGTAACAGGTACCCAAACTAAATTCCAGAAACAAATTATGGGCTGCATCATGGCACAAAAATACGCTACTAATACTATACGCCCAAATGTTATTCCAACGAAGACACTAAGTGCATGTCTAAATTAACTTATTATGTTTAAAACAGCTTATAAATTATAATCAAAATCATTCTGAATGAGCTTTGAAAGAAAAAAAAAATCCCCTAACAATCGAGCTAAACCAAACATGCACTAATAGTGCTCACCTCAACCCTTAAAGAAAAGGGGTTGAAGGGAGCAAGTTAGAGATATCACATGAAACTCTATTTTCTTAGCAGAATCAACGTGACACAGGGCTTAGAACACAAAAGGAACTACAACTTCATCGAGCAGAGAATTTTCACACCCTAGAACCAAATCAAGAACCAGTTCATCTCACTCCGAGATAACAAATCCAAAATCAACCAAGAAAATCACAACAAATTCCGCTATAAACTTTTGTCCAGTGAAGAAATTCAGATTAGTAAACAAACATTTGGTATAAAATCAACTTAAATGTAACAAACAACATGAATAAACAGTAGATACATCAAATTCGAGCTTCAAACCCTAAAACCCTAGCTACAGTCCCCAAAGCACGCAACAAAGTGTTAAGGATTAAGCCAAAAAACACAAACTGAAGAAAGAGAACAAAGCATTTTACCAAAAGCGGTGTAGCTCACGCATAAAACGACAATCGGAACGGTGTGTTCAATTTTGGGAGTGGGTTTAAGAGAGGAAAACAGTGTTGTGGATCAGTGTAAATGCGTAGATTCGCCAAAGGTTCAGAAATGAAAGAAGAAACTCACTAGTGTTTGTGCGAAAAATGACAAGCGTTTCGCTGGAAAAACGATGAAGGAAGCACTAAGGTTGAGCTCACCTGAGAAACGCCGAGCCACCCAGAATCGAAAAGGGTGTCGAAGTGATGAGATGAGAAGGGGAAACTGCGAGCAGCTAAACCTAGGCTTTATATATGAAGGAGCTTAGCCTAGAAGCTGCTCCCACCGAAGAGTGAATTTACTGGACTGCCCCTGCTCCTCGCCTCAGTGTGATTCCCTCAATACCATGATGAAAGAAATTTTTGAGAAAATGGAATTAGGAGGCGAATAAAGGCGAACAATAATATGCTAACTTGGTACTAGAAGCCACATCGAATCAAATTGAGTAAACTAATATTTTGACTTTTAAAATATTAATAATTTGATAAATTAATCTTTAAAAGATATTTTATTTGCTAGTAATATCCCAATAATAAATTTTGTTATTGCTAATAAGCTTTATTAGTGTTAAGAAATGATATTTTAGGAATTAATTTATTGGGAGAAGGTCCAAGAAAATATGCAAGACCAAAGAGACTTATGAAAAAATGATGGTCAATGGCAAAGATCTAGGATAAGGACATCTTAAGTGAAGGTTATGTCCATGGGTTATTTACACAACTAGAAGGCGTGTGATTCTATTAAGCTACATCATTAACAATGATTGCTTATTAGTATGTTTGGTTCTACTTTTGTAGAATTGATTTTAGATAGAATTGATTTAGTTAAAATTGATTTTGAGATAAAGTGATTTATATTTAGTAGTTCCTCTAAAAGTAATTATGATAAAAAATAAAAAAATTTCACTTCTTTCAAAATCAATTCTAGATGCAAAAATTGATTCTAGAAATAGGAAACCAAACAACTAAAAAATTGATGAGAATCAATTTCCACCTCCCACAATCGATTCTCCATGGCTCAAACATGTAGCCAAACACACGCTATGTTGATAAGTAGAAATGACGATCAAGTGTTCAATGGCATATTCCAGACTTGCACTAATAAAATAAAGAATTTGAGGTGTTGAATCTTTATGCAAAAAAAAGAAAAAAGGTGGGCTTGAAACATATGGGTGGAATAGAAAAACAAAATAATTGTCAAAAAGGGCACTTATCACTATTTCAGAGTTTAGAATTGTCTATAAATAAGATTAGAGAAGATTAGATTGGGATGGTTGGAAAAACACTTGAAACACCTCACTAATCCTGCTAGTCACTCTAACATTCTAAGGATGAAAGAGGAAATCAAGGAATATTCACTCATCTTTCCCATTTGTTTTTAGCTTTTAGCTGTTTTCAATCATTGTTCATCTATCTTAATCATTACAAATTGCTAGTTATTACATTGGATAAAGCTTACTCTTATGCAATTATATTCTCTCTGCATGCATGTGTCAGGCTAAATCGTGTTTGATGACAAGCCTAGTCATTTTGGCTATCCTAACACACATTCAAGGGGGCCTTAATGTTATATATGCCTATGATGTATTTTGGGATATTCTGACATGTATAAAATCTGAATTATGCTCCATTAGCAATTCAGCTTCCTATATATCTTTTTGGTATTATGAGACTCATGTATATTACCTTTGTTGTGCATTCTGAGAGAATGCTTTTGGATGTTAATATTGGAATATGTGATATTAACTAGTAAGAATGGGATTATGTATATTTGGAATGTCTAGTATGTCAAATTTTCTATAAGAATCTCATTTAGGCTTACTAAATAGCTAGTCCATCCCATGTGCTAGTTATAGCCCTAGGTTTGGGTTGTGACATTAGTGGGCTTGACTTCTCGCAACCAAGTTTTTTATATATGGAAAGATGCATAAGATTTATGCTAGCCCATAAATCACATAATGTTCATCCAAAATATTTATTCCCAATAATGCACAATATTAGAAAACTACATATTGGATTCTTGAGTTTAGGAGAGAGTTTCTTTTGCAATATAGCACAACATTCCTTAATAAGAGCCACAATATCAAAATCATGTAACTTCCTTTTCTTAGACAAAATTTCCTTCAAGAACTTGACATAACTAGGCATTTGCTTCAAAGCTTCAACAAAGGGTATGTTAATATAGAGCTTTTCAAATACCTCAAGAAATTTTTGAAATTGTTGTCCAATTGTGTCCCTTTGAAGACACTTCGGAAATTGTGGAGGTAAGAAGAACTTAGAGCCAGCGAATTAGGTCGAAACCCTCAAGCCAACCCTTCTCAACCCACAAAAATGGTGGGTTGAGTCAATAAAATCTCAACCCATACAAGTTGGGGTTCGCTCGACCTGACTCACATAACCCTCACGTAAAGCAAGTTCGAGCCAAGTTGGTCAATTTTCTGAAAAAAAAAAAAAATCTTTGTGGAGGGTGGACATGTTTTGAGTATTTCATGCATCAAGTACATCAAGTCCCAAATGGCATAACCCATTTTGAAAGAAAAAAGGAACCCTAATTCTCTCACTCACAAATTCTCTTCTTCCCCTCACCCTCAAGTGTTGACGTCAGCCGCTTATCCTCCAAGACCCACCCACTAGCCACTACCATCATAATCAGTTGAAGTCCACCGCACCATAATCAAGTGATGCAACCTTGTTGGGTTCCTCTTATAGAGCAGCCACCGCCACTGCGTTCCTAGTTCAAGTAAGATATCGCCATCCAATCCCTATTCATGCCTTCATATTTGCCTTTGTTGTCCAATCCAGTTTGTGCTTTCGCCATCACAACAACTTTCACGACCATCGCCAATCTAGTTCATGTGTAACGTCCCGATTTCCGACCTCCTTACACACATCTTCCCGATTTCCGACGTTATTCAACTCCAACAACGAACGTCCGACTTCACTTTCAAGTTTGATCAAATCTCATTCCCGACTCAATCTTCAAATTTCAGATAGAAGGGATTAATTCCGAGTTCTGAGTTCATCTTGCATAATTTCCGACTTCATGACCTCCGATTTCCGATTTCATCTAATCTTGACTACTTCTGATTTCCGACTTCTCTTAATATTCTCCGATTTCCGAGTTCGGCTCACTATGTCTACGATTTCCGACTTCATCTTCCAACTTCACATAAAATGGATTGTATTCGACTTCCGATCTCGTCTACAAGTGTTGGCATAGTTTACCGATTTCTGACTTAACCTTCAAATCCGAACAACATGAACGTGATTCACCGGTATCCGACTTCAAGACATTATACCCGATTTTCAATCTCATCAAATGTAAGATACCGACTTCCGGGTTTAAGTACTTGGGTTTGGAAATGTGATTCGAATCACCCGAGTTCCGACCTTAAGCACCCTCATTCCAACCTCATACCTCATGCTTCATCCGACCTCAAAAGTTATAGTTTAACACAATGATACAAGCACTAAACTCCGAGTTTCATGTAACGAGTTCCGGCCTTGGAGTTGAACTCAATTAGAATGGATCCCAAGTTCCGATATCTGAGCTTATTACAAGGAGTCCCGACTTTGAATTGGGAGTTCCGAGATCAGTTGATTGTCAGCTGCATGTCTTCCGACCTCCGACCTTGATTCCAAGTCTCAAAATAAACAAGATTTTCTCAAGTCACGAACAACATGGTATGAACTCCGACATCCAGCTTCAGCTTCAAGCAATGTAAAAGGTCACGAGTTCCGACTTTAAGTGGAATGGTACGAGTTCCGATTTCAGATAGGATGGAAGCGAGCTGCACTTTTGGAACGACGTGGAAAGCAGCACAGCCACAAAAGCAGGCGACATGACCGAACTTCAATCACAAAACTTCAACCAATCAACACCCACAATTCCAACTACCCCCATCTATTTAAGTCAGACTTCTCTCTTCATTCCCAGCTGATTTACGTCTCCCTCTCTTCTCTGCTCCAGCCTTCGTCTTCCCTTCCTCTCTCAAATCCAACTCCATCAAAGCTCCAAGCTTTGGCAAAGTTCCATCAATCCAAACTCAAATTCAGCAAAGTCATACTCCAAAGAGGTAGGATTCAATCTCTAGTCTTAATTTCTCTAAACTGAGGATGCATGAAAGATTCCTTTTTATGATTATTTGATGATATATTGGATGTGTATGATTGGATTAATATGCAATCTTGAGTGGGAATTAGGATTAGAAGAAGAAAACTAAGAGAAATGGATGGATTAGGATGCTATCTTGGTGAAGATTCCACGGCAGTCTATACGGCGGAGTGTACGACTCTGCCTACCACCAGTTAAAATCGATGAAACCATTTTTAGATGAAAGTAGACATCTAGGGCTTTCTATAGATATATCATATAAGGTTATTGGAGTAGTATCGAGGAAGATATGAATTTTTGAAGTTTGACCTAGGGTTTAGGATTTTCATCCGGGCAGGGTGACTTGAGGAGGGTATAACTCACCCTATACAACTCCGAATTGAGTGAAACCAATTTTGTTAGAAAGCTTAAACGTAGGGGAACATCCCAATATGAAATTCCGAGTTTGTTATGGTCCCAATTGTTCCCAGTGATTCGAGGAAGTTACCCTATGTCCAATCCAGACCAAAACAGAGTAGTTCAGGAAGGTCGATTTTCAGGACTTATAACTCGAGCTATACGATAGCAAATGGAACGAAACTTATGGCAAATGAAAGGTTGTCCTGTTAACTTCAATATGAGGCCAATTTCGTATGATTTCAGTTTAGTTTCGATTTTTAGTAAATTTATACTTCCAGGAGTGCAATTCGGGCTAGTGACTGAATAAGCTGAGCCAAAAGTTAAATATCTTGAGTTATGTAGATCAAAATGATATGGGACGAAAGAGGTTAGAAAGTAGACATATAGAGCTATGACATATCCAAATTTCAGTTTTAAATGAGTTGAATAGAGATAAAGATGGATTATACAAAATTCAGACAGAACCGAATAGAATTGGTAGGATAGCCAAAATGATAATTTTACAAGTGTTAGTGAAACATATAAGGTTTGAGTTGAGGATTGCCAGTTTTACATTGATATATATATGTTAGATTAAGTATAATACTATGACTGAATTGTCTATGAGAACTGGCACTATTCATGGAGAGGCGGAGCTGATCCGTTATGCTGCCGAATTTACAGCAGAAGTCTAGGAGACTAGGAGTGTCTAGTTTACAAGAAATTTATGATATGAACAACCACACAATTATGATTATGTATGTGGAGATCCTATATGCAAGAATGACATAAGTATGATATGAGAGTAAATGATATAGCATATGTAGGATGTGCCGGCAGAATGGCAAAGAGGTTATGGACCTTTATGTGTCATGAACATATACGTGAAGATCATGTGTGCAATGATATACGAAAATAAATGAAGTATATATATATACGAGTACACTCAGTATGACTATGCTTGAATATACTAAATTTGAATCCCTTCACTCGGAAGCAGTTAATTGAGATCCCTCCCTGTGAAGGCAGTTAAATGCGAAAATGTGAATCCCTTCACCTGGAGGCAGTTGCACAATGAATCCCTCCCGGTGAAGGCAGTTAAATGATAAAGATATGAATCCCTTTACTTGGAGGCAGTTGCACTTTGAATCCCTCCTTGTGAAGGCAGATACCCTCTACCTTGGAGGCACGTGGTCAGATGAGATCCCTCTATGTTGAAGGCACGTGGTCAGATAAGATCCCTCAATTTTGAGGCACTTGACCAGAAGAGATCCCTTCACTTAGAGGCACGTGACCAGAATGAGATCCCTCCAAGACTAGAGGCACGTGGGTCCCCTTGCGGGTGAGTCGGTGTGACGACGGTCACGAGTGAGGCTGACGAGCTCACTCCAAGGCCAGGTTACCCAAGGGCAGTAAACGCACCCTAGGGACGGTGATACGTAACGCCTAGGTGTGCCAAGTAAAAGCTAAAGATTAAAGATTAAAGACTAAAGATGTAAAGCTTATGCAGGTACCCCACTCGTATGAGGCATGGCATCGACCCAGCTAGTGTGAGTATAGGGGACAAAACTTACATGAGGCATGATATGACCCAGCTAGTGTAAGTACTAAAGGAAGATCCCACATTCCTAAGGAACGTGACATGGCGATCATGCTCTGATGGGGTATGACATGGCGATCATACCCTGGAATGTGGCACGTAAATATTTTATGATGAAAAGAAAGATGAAGAATTTAAAAACAAGTTTTATGTCTATGTATGAATTTAAATACAAGTTAAGTTATGTGTAAATGTCATTGTTCTCCGCATATTGATGCCATGTGGGCATCATCTTACTATACTATAGTTCCAGTAAAGTATATGTAGAAGTTATGCCTCCAGCACATTGATGCTACCTTATTTTATTGTATTTCAGTTATTAGTCCCAATATAATTCATGACTTGATTTTTTTTATGGATTCTCTCAGATGCTAAGTGTATGATAAAAATGAACTTTGCTTCGGATAATATATTTTCGAACTATAAAATTAAACAGTCCACATTATATGCTTACCTTTTTCATACTAAACCGAAGCAAACTGGAGATAACAACGATGACATTACATGTGTATCATAGAGAATCCTACTGAGAATTTATAATTCTCACTCCTATTTTCCGTGTTGTCTCCAGAAAGTTCAAGAGGTATCAGAGTGACGCAGTGGAAGTTGCTGTCAGATAAGGTCCGTTCAGGTAACCGTAACAACTCCAGGGTGTGGTACTATGACTTAAGCATAGTACTGTACTTGGGAGGGTGTTACATCATGTCTTCTTGTTGCCATCACAATGATCTTCTCATTCCGAGTTCTTGAAGAAGCACTGAAGCATTGTAGTCCAGCTCTGTATTTTTGTTGATACTATAATCATTTTTTTGTGCTATAATCTTTGTTTTTATGGTAATCCATTTCTGTATTTGATATATTATGTGTTTTTTTTTTGTGTTCTTAGTTTTTTTCTATAATTTTTTGCTTTTATTAAATTTTAGCCTTCGCATTTTTTAAAAATTTTGTATTTATTGGTGAACCGACATGTTTAACCCACCAATCCAGTAGGTTAACCCGAGTTGGGATTTTTCTAGCTCACCACCTTTTAGCCTACAACCTATGGTGAGCTAACCTAGGTGAGCTAGATTGTCTCACTTTGACAACTCTAAGTGAACTGTGTCTTTTCTTCTACTTTGACATCTTTATCTTGCATATTATCTTTTGCCACTTCATCTAATTATTTCTTTATATCTTCACGCATCATATTTGGTCCCTTCATTTCTTTTCCACTCTTAAGAATGATTGATTTGCATTGCTCATTTGTATTTCTTGGGTTATTTTTTGTGTTACTATGGATTTTTCCTTGATCTTACATATTAGATGCACTAGCAATTTGGCCCAACTACTTTCAATAGCTTTGATTGAAGTTAAGTGGCTTTGAACAAGAGCATCATTTTCTTGTTTTGTGCTCTTGCTTGAGGGTAGAACCTAAGGGTCTGTTTGGGAGTTTTTTTTTATGATGGCAAGAAGTGGCCAATAATGGAATGGAATAGAAAAGAAAAGAGTGGAATGGACATATGCATGTCACACCCTTGTTTGGGAGTTTGATGGAGGAAGGGAGGAAAATTTCAGTAATCTTGTTTGGAAGTTCAATGGGTAGTAATGAAATAGAAAGATAAAATAAGAGCAATTTTATCATCAAACTATTGTTGTCCCTCCTACACCTTCCAATTTGGAGGGACAACAATTTTCATTATTTTGATGGTAAGTAGGGGTTCCTTTAGCCATCCTTGACCCTTCCATTCCTTCCTAACCAATATCTACCAAACACAAATTTTATAAAAGTTGCCACTCCATGCCATGCCACTCCATTAGTTGTCATCCATCCAAACACTACCTAAGAGGAGCCATTTTGTATGCTTTGGGCCTTAGAGTTCCAAGGGAAATTCAGACAATTGCTCCAATTTAGATTATACATGTTGGCATATGGTTATTTTGATGTGTTTGTTGATTGCCAACAGAATTCACTACTTTAATAATAAGAGAACATTACTCCCTTAAGTGTCCTTCGCCATATATATCACATGAAACAAAAGGGCTTTGAACAGGGGTACGTAGATTTTTAGGTATCAATTTTATTGGTTAAAGTGGCTATCTAAGTAGTTAAAGTAGTAATAATATCCATTTTAAATACATTGGCTACCTTCTTCGAGGTGAATCTCTTAAATAGCCATTGATAATTTTTTGAGGCTATCTCTTCCAACAAATCATATGCTTCATCAATAGATTTCCAATCAAGGTTCCACCTACTTAAGTGAACACCTAAGCTGTACTAAAGTCTATATCATTTGGATGATGGCTAGCTTGATTTAAAGGTTCCTTGTACATGCAGGATGACATAATCCTAATCTATGCTTAAGATCTTCTACCATTGTAATAAGTAGATTGAATTCTTGTTTCCTTTCCCTTAAAAGCTCATGGTATGTTCTACTAATTTCTCGATTAAAATGAAGGAATTTATGGCTTCTTGAACGTTGCATAAAATGACAACGAGTACTTAAAAAAATTAATTAAATTAAATATAAAAAAAAGTTTAAAGTAAGGTAAGATTACTTGGTGTTGATATTAGCAAAAAAAAAAAAAAAAAAAGAAAGACAAATCCTCAACAAAATGCCAAAAACTTGTCTATTGGGCTTCACACCATGCAAATGCACTTTTAAGTAATATATTGATCAGTAAAGATCATCCCTAGTAGGATTTCTTTCTAATTCTTGTTAAGTATTAAAATTTTTCGAGTAAATAACCTTTTTGATCCTAATATTTTCAAGTTGACATCAATTTGGTCCTGAAAAATTTTTGACATCAATTTATTCCTAATATTTTAAAATTTGACATCAATTGAGTGTCAATGTAAAATTACACTAACACCTGTCAGTCTTCATCCTAGTTGGTAGAGGCTACTTACTTACACAAATTCTACATCATCAAAAATAAAAAATAAAAGCAAAAAAATCAGAAAATAAATTAAAGAAAATCTCTACTTTGCCTATTGAGACCTTAAACCCAATAACCCATCTTATCCTAATGATACAACCGCAACTCACCCTAGTGGTGACAAAGACATCAACACCACCCCAGTCACCCAACTCCGGCATCTTGCTATGGAACATCTTCATCAATTTCCCCCAACTCAGCTCTACGTTGCCACAGCTATTGCTATTTTCACAACTTTGCTTCATCTCTCAAGTGTGTTTTTTTGTTATGGATAAAATTTGTGAACTTTATTTGTTTATTTATTTTGCTCAATTCTATGTGTTGTTGTGATGGTTTTATTCTACTTTGTGTTTGTAATGTGGTTATTCAAGCGTGCAAAGTCAAACACCATTATGTTGATCGGGCTTAGTAGGAGTAGCAAAACTGTTCTTTTCTATCAGGTAATCTCCTATTGGCAATGGCAGTTTTTGGGAGCACTTTGCTTTCTTTAATATGAGAATAGGGGAAAAAACATTTTTTTAAGGTAATTGGTGATGAGTTTTTGATATGGATTGTCTAGTGCCTTGATTGTTAGGTGTACTAATAATGATACAGTAAAGGGAAAATATTGAAATTAGTACCAAATATTGCTTGTATAGTTGTATTTGAGACAAATGATGAAGTCATCTTTCTTGGTTGTTTAGAAACTCAAAACATCATGTGTTAAAGAAAAAATAAGAAATTGAAAACATATTATAACACTAGGAGAAGCTATTAGGTTATGGGATATCATCAACCTTCTAGTTATAGAGAAACATTACTATTGGCTTTCCTTCTATTAATTATTCCCATATGCTAACATGATGTTCTTGATACACTTCTTATGCCCATGTCATTATCAGCTTAGGGATGGCTATACTCATAAGGGCTCAGTTAGGACATTAGCTTATCTAGGATGTTAGCTAGGTAATTGAGTATGAACTACTATCTAATCTATTTTGCTATCTCAATATCTCATCAGTTTGCAGAAGATTTGAAGAGGGCTGACAAGGAAGACAAGCTTCTAGAGCACTAGTGGTGTAGAAAAAAAAGAATCAAATAGAAGATGAAGTTAAAGGAAGGGAATGTGGATGAAGATAACCACCAAGATGATATTTCTGGTTTATAGCAAAGGATATGCATACTACAATCAAGACAATTTTTTATAGCAAAAACATGTGAAAAATAGAGCATTTTTTTGGAATTGATTAAGAGCAATTTTGCAAGCAATTATATGAGTAAAGAATTTTGCGACTATTCATTTCTCAAATTTAATCTACCAAATTCTTATTTCAGTGTAATTTGCCTTGATGCAATGAAGCTGTGTAATTTGCCTTAGGCAGTAGACCTTCTAGTTATAGAGATAATGAATTTTCTTCGTTTTGTTTTGCATCTTTTGTGGTGTCTATGAAATTGACAGCTAACGATACTAACAGAGTTCTATTGCTATAGTAGACGCATGTATACTATATATTCAAGTATAGGGTGGATTTCATATATATATATATAATTCATATATATACATATATGTATATATGTATATATAGGAGTGTAGACTTGAAATTTTATGCAACATAAGCTACTACAATACTAAAAAATACAATACTAAAAGATATGTATAAAATTAGTCCTATATTTGATACTTGAAATATATACAAATAGAGCCCAATCAAGCATCTTATTCTTTTTCTAGCAAATGTATGGAGGCGAACCTACCAACTATAGTATAGATCACAGAACTTGCCAAATGCAATATTAGTCACAAAATCATAGAACCAATCTAACCAACACAAAAAATCTAAAACATTTTTTTACCAAACTAACATCACAACAGTTAGTTATCCAAAAGTGCAAATATTGATAAAAGAGGTCTTACAATTGTTTTATAATAGGAACCATTACAACCATAGCATCACTAACTGGAATAATTGTCTATTACATTAAAAACCCTCCATTGCATCCAAAATCTTAGTAAAATAGCTGTCTATTATATGCAAAAAATTCTCCATGGCAAACTGAACATATAATATAAACAAAAGACCCTTAGGTTGTAACTTGTGTTATTCAAGGTTGAGATGCTTATGGCGAGGTAGTCAATAGCCCACCAAATCTTCTTGTGCCTGGAGTCGCTCCAACAAGTGCTTCTTTGCAAACAAAAACTACACCCCTAGATGTCATTGTTGGAGGTTGTAGTCCATTTTTAGGGGTGATGTCTATCCCATATGTCCAAGGCCTAGGTTCCTACAAGTAGATATCATAATAAAGAGGGTCATAAAGTGGAAAACACATGTAATAAGAAAACAAAAGCATAAAAATATAACACTTAGAATTAGATCTAACTTGAGATAGTGGCTACTACAGACAAGATCCTCTTGGGCTTCTACCAAGTCAATGCCAAGTATAACAACTATTTGCTCATCAGTGACTCAAATGTCATTTGTTACTTGTGTGCATGCCTTATTCTTCTTTTTTTTTTACCTGATTCTAATGGGGCCCTCTTGCAGGTCCTTACATTATGGTTGGTGTAACATCCTCCCGAAATACAGTACTATGCTTAAGTCATAGTACTACCTTCAAGAGTTGTTATTGTTACTTCAATGGATCTAGTATGATTGCGCTCTTTGGCCGTCTTTAATTTTCCTAACTTTGTCTCGAATGCTTACTTCTTAGTTCCTCCGAGATATCTGGAGATAACACGGAAATATGTAGAGTGAGAATTATAAATTCTCAGCAAGATTCACTAAGAAATTTTATATCGTGTCATTGTTATTATCTCCAGCTGCTTCGATTTATTATAAAAAGGTGAACATATTATACGAATTGTTCTGTTATATAATTTGAAAACATATGGTCCAAAGCAAAGTTAATTTTATTCATGCACTTGTTAAACAAAGTAAGAATTGAAGCATGAGTACAACAAATTTCATAATAATAATATTAATAACAAGAGCCTACTTGAAATGTCATAATGATTATAATAACAAACATTATTTATGTGTATGCACTGTTTATCATAAAATCATGCATATGTTTTTGTGTTTCCTTTGCTTTCTTTACTTGACATACCTAGGTGTTGCACATCATCGTCCCTAGGATGTCTGCATACATATGTCCTTACCTTTAATCTTTACTGTCCATGGGTAGCCTGATCTAGGAGTGAGCTCAACTCGTAATCGTCATAACACAATACTGACTCGCAAGGAGACCCACGTACCTCTAGGTTGGATAGACTCAATTGGCCAACTGCCTCCAATATAGAGAGATCTAAAAGTTTTAGCTACCTTTATAGAGAGGGTCCCCATGTGCAACTGTCTCCAAATGAAGGGATCCATATATTTATCTTTTAATTGCTTTTACTTGGAGGGGCCCAAACAACTGCCTCCAATTGAAAGGATTTTATATATTATTCCTTCATTCATATACAATTATGCATGCCCTCATAAGAATAATCATGATTTTATCATCATGCAATGTTTATATGCATTATAGTGCATTTACTTTCAAATGCCCTTGCATATTCAAACCTTAGTAGAGTCTTATGTATGTAATAAGGTTCATAAATCTTTCATAACATAAGTTATCATAATTTCATAAGCTTCTGCCAAAAATTCGATAGTATAATGAATCAAGTTCACTTTTCCATGAATAGTGCCAGCTAGCCAGACAATCATTTAGACAGAAAACCAACATAATACATCAACCATTTCAATACTCATACAAAACTTGTAGCCTTTGCATTTAAATTGCTTTTCTGCCAATTTCTTCAATTCTGCCCTTTTTTAGAAATTAAGCTATAATTTCTGTGTAACTCATTTAAACCTAAATTTTGGATATATTATAGTTTTATTTGTCTAGTGTCTTACTTCTTTGGTCCCATTAAGTTTTGATATATATAACTCAAGTTATTAACATTTTACCTAGGTATGTCCTATTACTAGGCAGATTTACCTACCAAAAACTAAAAATTCACTAAAAATAGAAAACTAGTTGAAATTATACAAAACCTATATTGTTGTAAAGATAACTAACCCAAGTTTCATCTCATTTGAATAAGTAGAACTCCATTTATGAGCTCTTGAATTTGGGTAACTTCCATTGCCCTATTCTAGCCCGGTTGGGATTTAGGGCAACTTTCATAAATTACTGGGAGCAATTGGAATTAAATTAAATTCTGAAATTTTTATAGCATGTTACTCTATGTCTTAACTTTCTAAAAAAATTAGTTTTACTCAATTTTAAGGAGCATAGGGCAAGTTATGCCCCTCAAAATCCAGTTTAACCAGAATTTGGATCAGAATTCTAGGGTAAACTTCAAAAATTCATATCTCACTCATTACTCATCCAATGGTCGTATAATTTATATGATTGGAAAGCTCCAGATACCTAGCTTTAGGGAAAAATAGTTTCATCTCATTTTGGTGGCTATAGACGATTCCATGCAATGTGCAAGTACGGAAAATTGGTTTCATTCAATTTAAAGGAGTATAGGGCTAGTTATGCCCCTCGAAATCCAGTCTACCCAGAATCAGGGTCAGAATTTTATGGTAAACTTCAAAAATTCATATCTCACTCATCACTCATCCAATGATTGTATAATTTATATGGTTGAAAAACTCTAGATGTCTAGCTTCAAGGAAAAATAGTTTCATCTCATTTTGGTGGCTATAAACGAGTCCATACAATACGCAAGTACGGACGCCGTAGGGATTTTACCCAAACAGCATTTTGATTCTTCACTTTCTCTAATTTCCTTATTTTAACTTAAGTTCTAACTCAAAATCTCATGTCAACCCAACCATAAGCCATCAGATGCATCCAATATATCATCAAATAAATGAAGAAAAGTAAATTTTCTTTCAATCACAATCCATAGAAATCAAGATTAAAAGTTGAATCCTACCTTCAATTTTTGATGCAAGACCAACTAGTTTTGAGCTCCTCTTGATGGAGAAGTGATGGAAGCTTGAAGATGAGGTGAAATAAGGTCAAATGAAGAAAGAAATAGTGGAGAAGATGTAGATAAAGGGGTCGCACGAAAATGAAGGGATTTTGGGGTTATTATAATATGAGGTAATTGGAATAATAGCCTCTTGTTGGCTTTTAATTACTTGGCTAAAATTTTAGCCAAGTTTTCTCCCTTTTTGTGGCTTTATGAGGCACCACTTTGAGGGGTTAAGTGGCTGAACTCTTAGCCACAAAACCTTAGGATTTTTTATGTGTAATTTTATTGATTCAATTCCGGCAGTTTAAAATACCGAATCTTTACTGATTTCCTTCAAATTGGGAAACTTTCACTAACAATTTTGTTAAGATTTATTTAACTTTTTCTTAAGTCTAATATTTCTAATTAACATCTAATTGAGTCCTAATTAACCTCGCTTATGCTATATAATCGAATAAATTGATTAATAACGCAAATTGGGACGTTTTAAAAATTTTCGGATGTTACAGTTGGTCTTGCCATACTTGCTACACTTTGTTTCTTTGTGCTTCCTCTTGATCTTTTATGGATTCTCAATTGCTTCTTTAGGAGCCCTTCTTCTTTGCTTTTTTGGTCTACCAGGTGGCCTCTTAATTGGTGGTAGTTGGATAGTATCATAATCTGACTTACCCCAATGCTCCTCACTTGGCACAATTTGAATATAGTTTGCATATGTCAACTCCCACTTTGCCTTTGACAAACTATGGTGAATAAAATCTTTTGGCTTCAAGTTTCTATATCCAATTGCAGTACAGGCCTGCATACAAGGCACACCTAATAACTGCCATACTCTAAATGTACAAGTTTGTTCATCCAAGTCAACAGACACTTTGGTTGGCAAGAAAGTGACCTCAAACTTATTGCTATTTAGGTCTCCAATCCATTGGAGAGTCCATTTAAAACTGTCCTTTTTAGCAATTTCCAATTTCTACCACATAAATCAAATCCAATAATAGGGCAGCATTAATGGCAACATAAAAAATAATAAATGTATCAAAAAAAACAAACCTTTTGTGCATGAGGGGCAATAGGTCCAATATATCCAACCTGAAGTTGTCTCTCCTTATTCATCTTTCTTATTATATAGCATCTAATTTCCTCCATCGTTGAGATAACAGGCAATCCCCTATATTTAGCTATTTTGGCATTGAATTGCTCACACACGTTATTTGTCATGTTGTAATTTTTTGTGAAAGTACTATATCCTGACCTTGACCAATGGGAAGGCTAAAAGCTAGAAAACCATTCCTATGCCTTGATACTAACCCTCTTTATTTCCTCCATGTTCTTGTCAAATTCAGTGGAAATAGTAGACTTTGCACATGCCCAAAATTAGTTCCTAAGATGCATCCCTCTCCATTGCTTGACAAAATTAGTAAACACATGCCTTGCACAAAATCTGTGTGGAGCACCAAGCATTAAGGCTTTTATGGTAGGAAACAACCCTTAAACTCACAAAACAACATGACAAAAATTAGAGAATTGATAGCATTGCTTTTTAAGGGAACTAAATTGAAAAATTCAGAAACAAGGTTTTTACCTTTTGTTGATTTGACACAAATTGATAACCATTCTCCCTAGGACAGCCAATGTTTTCAATAAGTAAATTCCAAAACCAAGACCATGACTCTACACAAAACATACAAATTCATAAATCACTATACCAAAACTTATTTACCATACCAAAATCAATAAAATTGAAATTTTAAATTCAAACCATACCTCTATTCTCTATATCAACAATGGCATAAGCAATAGGAAAGAAAGCATTGTCTGCATCTTGAGTCATAGCGACTAGTAGTTGACGTCCATAGTAACCTTTCAAAAAGCATCCATCTAAACCTATCAAGGGCCTACAACCAACTAAGAACCCCTTCTTGCATGCATCCAAACAAATATATAACCTCTTGAATGTTGGTAGAACTTCCAATGTTGGCCTTTCCACATTAATCAAAATAGTGGACCTAATATTAGACTTTCTTAATTTCCCACAATAATCTTACAATTTAGCATATTGCTCAATTTCAGAACCCATCACAAATTTTCTTGCTTCCTTCATTGCTCTAAAAATTGTTGTATTAGGAACGTGGACATGATACTTATGTTTCATATGGTAAAATACTCCTTCACTTATCAAGTTACGCTTTCTCTAATTTCTTGCACTAACTTTCCAATAACCCATTTTATTTTATTTGTTCTTAAATGAGTAGCTACATGTTCACATCAACAAATTTGACAACTTGGAACGTTTTTGAAGCATTATGAAGTAGGCATGTTATTTCCCATGGGCACCTATCTTTGCAAGCTGCCATAGCTCAAATGCTATCATTCTTTTCCTACTTGACCTCTCTTCCCAAGTGAATATTATAGTCCTTCACAGCCATCTTAACCTCGAAAAGTGAGTTGAATTTCATTCCTAGTTCAATCATTACATGACCAAACAAAGTCCTAGAACAAATTGGAGAAACGTATCTCCCTCTTCCTTATCTTCCTCATTGTGCACTGAATGCAAGCCATTTGTGTCAGATCCAAACTCATCATTTTCGTCCTATGCTACAACCCCCCTTCAAACTCTTCTTCCTCTATCAATCTCTCCTTAAACTTACACTTAGTATTTCTAGGATAGTTCTTCTTCCTATTTGGTAACTTTGGAGAGATATTTGTAGGGTCAAACTCAATAGAAATATCAATTAATGTAAGAAGTGGGGCAGAAATATTTTCATTTTGAGGGTATAGGGCAAAAATAGTATTTTTATTTCTAAACTTATCTTCAATAGATTTCAGAATATTCTCAAAGTTGACATCAATTTCAAATAAATCATTAGATTAACACTCAATTCCAATTTGACATTGAGGCTCGGGTTGACATTTTAGGGACAGGTTCACATTCAGCTATAGGTTCTACCTCAGTTTGAGCTTCACCTATTGTTCTTGACATTCTACAACAAAAAATGAATGGGAAAAAATTATTAAAAAAATACACACCATAACAGACCCAACAAAACAAATGGGGTCTAAATATAGGATAGACAAAAACACATGAGACCACATGCATATAACTCAAATAAAAAAATCATTTTACTTTCAATTTTTAATTTAATGAAATGAGAGGAATCTTACCTTTTATACTATGCAAAACTTTATGGAAGTGGTCGCTTGACAATCAAGTGGTCGATAGCCTTGATGCAATCAACCCTCCCTGAATAAAAAGTCTCATTAGTATATTATTAACCCTATAAATATAAGGATATGACATGTTTTCTCATGAAACAAAATAGAATGCTTTCATTTGTTCTTACATGAAGGAATATGGTGAGAAGCTAATAATGTAAATCCTTGACAACTAATGTTTACTTGTAAATTGAAGAGGGCTCACGTCATGGCTGAGGTGGTGTCGCCGGAGTTAGGTGGCTGGGTTGGCATTGCCATCGCCACTGGGGTGGGCTGCCGGCGTCGTTACCACTAGGGTGGGTTGGGGCTGCAATGTTGGGACAAGTTAGGGTTACTAGGTGTAGGGTCTTGATGGGTAGTGGGTACTTTCTAATAACGGTGGGTTTAGAGTCTCAATGGGCAAATTAGAGATTTTCTTCAATAATTTTCTAATTTTTTTATTTTAATTTGTTATTTTTGATGATGTGGAACTTGTGTAAGTAAGTAGTCTCTGCCAACTATGATGAAGGCTCACAGGTGTTAGTTTAATTTAACAACGAGACTCAAGAGATGTCAAATTTTAAAATGTTAGGACTAAATTGATGTCAAAAATTTTTTAGAACCAAATTGATGTCAACTTGAAAATGTTATGATCAAAAAAGTTATTCATTCTAAAAAATTTTCGAACCTTATTGAAAAAATGAAAATTGAATTAATAATGAAAAAAAATTAAAGAATAACAAGAAAATATAAAAGGCAAGAAACTAGAATTGAATTCAATTGGTGAGAGAACCTTGGATTGTACTTCACTTTTCTTTTTGTATGCATTTCCTTCACTTTCTATTATCTTATTCAATTCCTAAGAATTATTAATTTAGAGCAATAAACTATTTATAAGCCTCATCAGATGGTCGAATTAAACTACCCCTCTTAGTTAACTTTTTATATTCCTATGAGAATTAGATCAAGAAGAATTTATTAAATTCAAGCCCTAATCTTGATTACCTATGGCCTAGGGGTATATTTTTACCTCACAAGTGAATCAAATTCACCCTTGAGCTAGATGAATTCAAACATAAGCTATTCAATCTATGGTTGAACCCTAAATTCCCTTTTCCAAGTTCAATTTAAGATTTTCAAAAATCAATTTAATTAGTGGCCAATCAATTGAAAGCAATAAGAACAAGATTGGATAAACAACTCTTATGACAATAAAATAAGAAAGAAAGAGGAATTCAATCTAAACTACAAGTAAAGATCCATAACAATCCTAGAAAAATTAAGAGTTTAGAACATAGTTCGTTGGAAAAGACATCACTAATCTATGAGTCAACATCAAAATAATCAAGAAAAATACAAAAAACTAAAGATGGAGAAGAAAAGATTAACAGTTATGACTTGAATCTCCACGAGAAATCCTTTTGTTATTCCTCAATCCTTGACAGCTCCTTTGTTCTTCTAAAAATTATCCAAAAAATTCAGAAAAGCCTATTTGTAATAACCTTAAAAAACCATAATTGAAGGCTTACAAATTTCCTAAACAATTAAAGCTTAAAATTAGCTATGTCACTTATGTCGTTGCAGCGACCATGTGCTACTTAGCACACTGCAAATTCTCTTATGTTGGAAACTTGCGTGTGATTTTTCACCATTTAAATGTGCGAATTGGGTCTTGATTTCTTTTTCAAATTTGTAATTTTTTGTCCTAGATTTCTAGTGCCACTAGAATCAATCAATTCAATCTAATATTTACAGCTCCAGTTATGCTCAAATTACTGCAACAAGGTCAAAATGCATCCTAACTTGATTTTCTTACTTAATTTGATGTCTTCTTTATTTTGCACCTACAAAACATCATAAAATACCATAAAGTGAGAAATACTGATGATTAAGAAAATAAGATAGCAAAGCTCAAAGCCAAATAAAATTCCAACAAGAGTTAAATAATTTCAATTAAGTATGCCCATGTGTGCATGTAAGTCAAAATCAAGTAAACTATTTTAAATCTCAAGGTCCTAGCCTACTTTTATGCATTTTATGAATCCAAATAATTCTATCTCATATAGTTATTATAAATCAAGATCATTACACAACGTAATACAATTGATTATAATCATTAAAGCGATTTCAACTCAACATCACTTTAATCACTTCACACCACCACCACCATAATGTCTTGGGCCAATGGTGCTTGTGGGCGAGAGGCCTGGAGATTCACTTTGATGGTGGTGGAGTTGACCATGGTTACTAAGTGACAATTATGGGCTCTAAAAATGCCAAATAAATTACCAAAAGAATATAATTGAAATTTTTAAATCAATTCTTTCAATTAGGATTCAATTGCCATGTAGTATTTTTGATATAAAAGTAATAAAATTGGCATAATTTACTTTTATTAATAAATTTTTATGAGCATCAAAGCACTATCATTATTTATGAGTCTTGAAATATTAAGTTATGTCAAAGTAGGAAAACTCTTAACGTGCTAAAAAAAGAGGTACAAGCATCCCATGCTTGCAAACAAGTTCTTGCGTACAAGTAGAAGCCCGTTTGGCATGCCCAATGACCTAAAAGTATAAGGCATGATACTATAAGTCTTAATTCTATAAAACCTAATAAAATTTCAATATTATACAATACTTGATATATCACTCGTATAAGATGCTATATTACATAAGATAATATTATCTTTTCACTATCACCAATAGTTCTAATCAAAAGCAAAAAGTAATACAAAAACAAAATTATAATAAAAAATGCAAAATAGGCCTTTTGGTCCCTTGCCTTTACTAGATTGTCCTTTCCTTTTTATTTTTCTCAATTTGATTCCTTATGTTTTAAATCATTTTCAATTTGGTCCCATCATTGTTTCATCGCATAATTGACAGAAAATATTGACTTGGCACAATCCATGTCACATCCACGTGTGTGCCATGTTAGCATTTTTTTCTCACATATGATGATTTGGGACTAAATTGAAAACAATTTGAAATATAAAGGACAAAATTGAGAAAAATAAAAGGCAAGAGATCAAATTGAAAAGTTGGGTAAAGGTAAGGGATCAAAAGCCTATTTTGCCTAATACATATTGATTTTTATTAATTAAAAATTAACAAATAAATATTATTATTCAAATACCTTTTTTTAAAAATATACTTATTTATAATATTTCTTATTTTTTATTATCTAGAATTATAATTTACATTTAGCAATATTTATTATTTATCAAAAATAAAATAAATAAAGGGAAACTACTAGCATAAACCACTCGACTAAATAATTTTAGGACGTTAAATCACTTTAATGCAATAAGATTTTATTTTTTTTTTGGGTAGTGTAAATAATAATTTTTTGTTATTTTTAAAATCACTTTTGTATTTGTTATAGCTGTCAAAATGGGTCACCAACTTTGGGTCAGGCAGGCCATTTTTGGGTCAACCAAATTGGGTGAAGTTAGTTTCGGACTAGTAAAATGCTAAGCCCAGTCCAATCCTATTATGATCATAGGCTAGATCTTAAGTCAGCCTACTAATTTTTTAAACGTAATAAATGTATTTTGAAATAATTTAAAAATAGATTTATTTATTAAGAAAAAATGATCTTATTATTGCTTTGTGGTCCATCTGAAAAAATAATGGACAAAAGTATAATTTTTTTTTTTTTGTAATTAGACTTGGCAGTTTTACTTGCTACAAAAGTTAAGTAATGATTTTTTATTCATTTTATTTTTATTTTTTGTCAACATATTTTTTAGCAATTTAAACTTTTTTAAGCAAAGAAATGGGCCAAACAAACCAAGTTCAAGTAGTAATGACTCGTGTTTGAAGCTAGTTATTTAAAAAAAAAAGAAGAAGGTGTTTAGGCGATTGAGTTGACCCGGCCCAAAGCGGGCTAGCCAAATTTGGCTTGACGAGTTAACTTTATTTTTTACTCAAATTTTTTTAACCCAACCCATGCATTTTGCCATAGGCCAGTCTATTTCTATAGCTCTAGTATTTGTTATGTGATTTCTTCAAAGGACATTTAGGATTATAATATGATGAGAAATAAAATTACAATATATTATAGACTATGTGAATGATTTACCTAGAGATTATTTTTCTGGGTTTGGTTGTTTTGATTATCAATGTTTTGTAAAGAGTGGTGAATTATATTTGCTAATTGATTTCATATATAGCATCCCCAACTTTGAGGATAGACTAGTATAGAAGGAAGCCTGGATTCAAGGCAAGGGCAAAATAGTAAATAGATAAACTATAGTAAAAAAAGGGCAAAATTATAATTCTTAGACCACAATGGCAAGACTGTAATTAAAGGTTTATGGCTATTATGAAGGGCTTAGTAGAAAAAATCCCGATTCTAGGAAGATATGGGCCCCATGATACTAGTAGATAACTAAAATATGTGTAATAACTTTATAATTGATATTTTCTAAACATGGTTTTAAATAAAAGTGTAGGATTATTCATACAGTATATAATATCTTGAGTAACTCGGAGTACCTGAATTAATAGTCGGATACCTTAAATTAATCCTCAAGGTCCCGTATTGTCTTTAGACATGACAAATCTAGAGAAATAATCCTACAGAGATTAAATAGGCATGTTATGAGATAAGCAAGAGTAAGTAGCTAGGAATGAGTCACACCTGCCTTAATTGGTGGATTTATCACCACTACTCCTTCTACAAATATCTTTTACAAAATATCTACAAATATCAAAGTTCGCTTATCCTCTTTTCTCCCCCTCATTTTCATGCCACTAGCACCCACACCCACCATTATCATGTCTTCATCTTCTTCCTCATCACCACCATAGCCATGAACTTCAAGCTCATAGTTGATGGTCTTATTGGCCTCAAAACACCTTGCTCATTTTATGAAATTTAATTCTCACATTCCCTTCTATCAAACCCCTCTATCTATTTGATGATCAAGTATCAAGTGGAAGCTTTCCCACCGTTATATATGCTGCATCCATAAGAGAGGAGGAAGCCTACGAGTTGCTCTTGGCTTCTTTGATTCCATGGCTCCAAGAATTTTGAGGTAGGTAGCTCAAATCTTGGGTTGCTTCCCTTTAATCTTTTATGCTCTATGTCCTGCCCAAGACCAAGGTTTCCAACTAAAACCTTATGTTGGTTGGTTGAATTATGGTGTTGATTATCTGATTATATGATTGTATGCCTTGAAATGTTGATTTAAGTTTGATTTTATAATTGGTTGTTGATGTTTCCATGTGCATGTGTTTTTACCTTCATAAGAATAGGAATAGATGGTTAACATATCTTAAATAAGTCTCATGAGATTCTTGAAGAAGAATTGGAGTGAGGGGAGCTTATAAAAATTGTGTTGAATAGCTTTGAAGAACTAAACACCAAAAGAAAGAGAAGATAAGAATCAAAGATAGGATAAGGGAGGTGTTTTTTATCAAAAATTGCACAAATTGATTAATCTTATGAAGTTAAATCCATTTTTCCTTGTTAGTATAGCAAAAATCTCGAACATCCTAGGCTAAATGAATAAGACATGAATTTTAGAATAAAATAGGATAGAAATCGAGTTCAACCCATGAGCTTTTCCCTTTAAGTCGGAACTCGGAACTTGGGGTCGAAGGAGGAAGTGACCTCTCTCTTAAACTCATAACAAGGAACTCGGGGAACGATAAAGGAGTGAACCCTTCCCTTAGACTCGTCACCCGGAACTTGGGGGACGATGAAGAAGTAAACCCTTTCCTTTTATGCTTGGAACTCAGAACTCAAGGAAACAATGAAGAAAGCGAACCCTTCCCTTATGCTCGGAACCTAGAACTCAGGAAATGAGGAAGGAGTGACCTATCTCCCATAAGATTGGAAACCGGAACTTGGGGGACAAGGGGGGACCTTGGAACTCGTGTAAGGATAGACCATGACAGCTTTAGTTAAATGGCCATAACTTGAGTTACTCCTAAGTAAACTACTTGGGACTAAGAGAGCTAAGTAGAGAATATGATAAAGAATGTTCCTATAAAATGTAAGAACTAGAATGATGAGAAATGAATACCTGTATATTATTATATGCTTGCTTACTGTCATTATATGAAATACCACTCCTTTGGGGATAGTGATACGTACCGCCTAAGGGCAATAGTTAAGAAAAACCAAACTAGGCATGTTGATACATAACGCCCAAATATGGAAAGAATGGGACTTAGATGTATGAAGCATGTGCTTAAGTATATATAACATCCTCATGCATGACTTTGCATAAGAATGTAAAAAGTAACAAGAACTTGCAAAGAGACATATCGAGCCTCCATTCAATAGTGGGTTAGGGTGATATTGTTAAAGTGATCACTTGGGCTAGCCCCTGAGCAGATTTAAGAGGAATAAGTCGGTGTGAGAATCAGGGAAAGTAAACCTAGTAATCACATATAAGAACAAGCTTAGTCTTGAAAAGTAGGTTATTACTCAGAAGTGGGAAGAGGCCATCCACTTCCAAGTGACCAAGTACAGATGTTCAAGTTGCAAGTTAAAGAAAGACAAGAAAGACAAGTACATTTGCATTACTCATGCATCAATATATGCATTGTTCATGATTAAAGTGATCACTTAGGCTAGCCCCTGAATAGATTTGAGGGGAATAAGTCGATGTAAGAATTAGGGAAAGTAAACCTAGTAATCACATATAAGAACAAGCTTAGTCTTGAAAAGCAGGTTATTACTTAGAAGTGGGAAGAGGGCATCCACTTCCAGGGGACCAAGTATAGATGTTCAAGTTGCAAGTTAAAGAAAGACAAGAAAGACAAGTACATTTGCATTACTCATGCATCAACATATGCATTATTCATGATGATATCGTTAAAGTGATCACTTGGGCTAGCCCCTGAACAGATTTAAGGGGAATAAGTCGGTGTGAGAATCAGGGAAAGTAAACCTAGTAATCACATATAAGAACAAGCTTAGTCTTGAAAAGTAGGTTATTACTCAGAAGTGGAAAGAGGCCATACACTTCCAAGGGACCAAGTATAGATGTTCAAGTTGCAAGTTAAAGACAGACAAGAAAGATAAGTACATTTGCATTACTCATGCATCAACATATGCACTGTTCATGATCTTATTATACTGTATAGTTATATTATTATGGTTAGAATTCAAACTCTTACTATTACTATACTTGCCCTGAAATGTGCCAAGTGATTGCTAAAAGCAATCTGCTTCGAGAAAATATATTTTCAAATTTAAAATTGAACCTATACCTATGTGTATTTGTCCATATTTTCATAATAAACCGAACTAGCTGGAATATTTATGTTGACACCCTTTGTGCTTTGTGGATTGAGTATACCAATTGAGAATCTTAGATTCTCACTAATTATTTGTATGTCCCGGTAAATATTCCAATACATATACTAGACTTCAAGTCTGTAGCAAAGTTTTGGGACTCCTATTGTAACACCCTCCTAAGCATAGTACTATGCTTAAGTCATAGCACCACACTTAGGAGTTGTTACTGTTACTTCAACGGATCTTGGATGACAGCACTCTGTGACCGTCTTTTATCTTCCTAACTTTGTCCAGTGTGATCATGTTTTAAACCTCCTAAGATATATGGAGATAACACGAAAACACACATAGGAGTGAGAATTACAAATTCTCAGTAGGATTCTCTAAACTATCACACGCAGTGTCATCGTGATTATTTCCAGCTGTTTCGGTTTATTATGAAAGAGGTGAACATGTTAATAAACTTTTTAGTTTTATAGTTTGAAAACGTATTATCCAAAGCAGAATTCATTTTATTCAAGCACTTGAATCAAGAGAGCTATTACAAAATAGATCAACAACTCATAACTTGAATAATAGTTGTAGTATATTCAAATATAACAATCCCAATATTATAAGAAAATAAAATATGCAAATACTTTTTCTTGAATTCATGCAAATGCACTTGTGTTTTCTTTAACTTTCTTTACTTTCCTTTTCTTAGCACACCTAGGCGTTACGTATCGCCGTCCTCAGGGTACAGTCTTACTCATTTTTCTTTACTTGTCATACACATTCCAGAGTATGATTGCCTTGTTACACTCCTCAGGATGTGGTCATCTTCCCATATCCCAGAGTATGATCGCCATGTCATACTCCATTAGAGCGTGATTGTCGTGTCACATTTCTTCGGAATATGAACTCATCTTTATATCTTTAATCATAGAATCATGAATGTACATACTTCATACTTTATTCCTAAATAATCATACTTGCTTGATATTCATACATATCACTTATAAATATTAACACATGATATTTAGAACTATCGTTGATTTCTGCTAGAAATTTGGCAGCATAACGAATCGAGTCTGCTTCCCCATAAATAGTGCTAGCCAACCAATCAATGATGATAGCACAATCACTGTAACATGGCATAATTAAGGTAACATATCCAATCCCTTATCATTTATATATGTTCAACAACAAACAAATTAAGTTAAGGTCATACGTGCACTAAAGCATAGAAATTCTTCAATTTAGCAATGTTATTAATCCTTACTCAATTCTGCCCAATTTTTGTTATTTTTACCAAATTTTCTACATAGCTTAATTAAATCTGAATTTTGATATGTTTAAGTGTTCTATGTCTAATTTCTAACCTCTTTGGTCCCATTAAATTTTGATGAATATAGTTCAAGTTATTGTGGTTTTATGTTGGCCTACCCTGTAACTAGCCAAAATTGCACACCCAAGAGTAAAAATCCACCAAAAATTGAAATCTGAGTGGATGCCTACCAAACCTATGTTGTTTTAAAGCTTATTGATCAAATTTTTATATCCAAAAAGTCTCACTTCGTTTGACTAAAGAGAGCTCAAGTTATGAACTCACAAAGTAGATAAGTTTGGGTTGTCCTATCTCTGTTCCAATAAAACAAGGGGCGACTTTAAGGAATTACTGGGAACAACTAGGATTGAATTAAATTCTGAAATTTTATGACATGTTATCCTATGTCTTAAATTTCTAAAAAAATTGGTTGCACTCATTTTCAAGTTATGTAGAGTGAGTTATACCCTTCACAATTCATACTGCTCGAAATAGAATACATGATTCTTAGGTAAACTTCAAAAAAATCATATCTTTCTCAATACTAATCTAATGGACTTATAATTTATACGGTTGGAAAGCCCTAGAAGTCTAGTTTCATATAAAAATAGTATCTTTGAATTTTAATGGCCGGATGATGGTCCATATATCTTGCAAATATGGACAACTTAGGGTATTCTTAAAAATCCTGATTCTGTTTTGGGTATTTCTAGTTATTATCACTTAAGCTTCAAGCTAACCTAAACAAAATCATACCAAATCAACCTTAAATCACCCAATAAACATCATACAACATCATCTTCATGAGAGAAAAGAGATCAACAATAGCCACCAAGTTCAGAACAATAACCAAAACATGTGAATCCTACCTCAAATTAATGAAGAAACTAGCTAAATTTGAATTTTTGGTGAAGGATATGGGTGGAGCTTGGAGATGGAAGCTAGATATAGTGAAATAGGGGAAGAGAGAATGAAGAGGGGTCAGCTGCAAGGAGGAGAATGAAAATGAATGAGTGAGGAGGGATTTTTGTGAGTTTTATGACATGGGTAGTTAGAAAGAGTGGCTCTTATTGGTGGTTGTGTTTGTGGTGAGTGTTTGGCCACTTTTCTTCACAAATTGGGCAGCAAATTGGTGCCTTACATGGGGGGAGGAGTGGCTAAATCTTGGCCACTCATGTTAGGATTTTTGGTATGTAATTCTACTGATTTAGCTCTGGCAGTTTGAAATAGTAAATCTTTATTGATTTCCTTCAAACTAGCAAATCATTATTGAATAGTTTTGTAAGAATTCCTATATATCTATCTTAATCTTCCCTAAGCTTAATCCTTTTAATTAACACTTAATTCAATCCTAATTAATTTCTAATTAATTTCTAACTAATCTTACTTATCCGATAAAATCGAATAAATGGATTAACGACATAAATTAAACATATTGTAATTCCGGGCGTTATACTAAATAATTTCTCATAATCTCCTACATGACAACCTAAATTTCCCTTAGATCTAATATTTATAATTCATTCCTGATTACTCTTATTTTTCCAATAAATTGATTAACAGTGCAAATCAGTCACATCGTTCCTTTGGAATTGTTACGTTTTTAGCTTTTTCGTAAATCCTTTAGTATTTTTTGTTTGGTTTCCATAACTAATGGCACTTCCATAATTTTGAGCAAGTTTAGGGGCATCCCATGTCATGTTACATGTGGACACCTCCATGGCCCAATTGCCCAAGAATTGGGTTTCTACGTTTTTGCTACGTGATTCTGCTTAATTTAAAACCTTATTCTACTAATTCTATTGATATAGGGACCTAAATATCATTTTCTAAAATGTTCAGGGGTAATTATGGAAAGGATCTTTAGGGATATATATGTAATTACTAACAGTTCGGGGTAAAGCTGCAAATAATCAAAATTTTGCCCAAGGATGTTTTCATCATTTCTTATTATGTTATATGGGATGTTACACCTACGGATTAGGAAACAAGGACTTGAGCCCAATACTTGGACTCCAACTCGAGTGTCGAAGCGAGCAGCAGAAGTAAAGAATGCAAAACAAGACATGTTCTGTGTATTATATTAGTTAAGTTTTTTTTTTCAACTTGTATTTTTACTTATATCTCTATCTAACATTTGGGATTATAAGTCTTTATTCAATAATAAAGTATGAAATTTTAGGTGCCATATATTATGTTTTCTTATTTGGAAGTTTCCATAGCATCCGTAACAACATCTAAATATAATGCCATAACTTGAGCATGATGTATATATTTGGAGGATATTACTCAGTGATGCTAATGCAACTTAACACAATAACAAATTAATTAGATAAATAGGCTGCATTAATGAAGTATACAATGCTTTGAGACATCGGTGTCTCCGTTAGGATTGCTTGGAGACAATGAAGAATCTTTTATATTCAGAAATGAATATATTTGGAGATATTGTGCTTTTATGGCGGGTTTGCAGGGATGGTTTGAGATGGTCACGAGTTCAACCTACTTCTCATGCACGATAAACCACAAACAGAGCATTTGAAGACAGTTTTGAGAACTCATTATAGGTAAAGATTTGGCAAGTTAATCTTTTTTAATCAATTGAATATATTTCAATGCCATAGTGTAATATCTGCTAATTCAGCGTATTAAACTTCCTGGAAGAACAGGGACAATGATAATTTATGAAATTACAATTTTACCTTTATATTTTATAAAATTACAAAAATACCCTGATATTTTTATTAATTACAGCTAGATTTTACACTTGTCTGATGGATGGGGTGACTAATTTGTTTTTACACTAATAATTATTAAATTTTAATCATATTTAATTCATGAAAGTCTATACTTATGAAATTAATATTTTAAATTTAAATAAAAATAAATCAGTTATTTATGCATACACAAAAAAATGCTACAATTCATCGCTCACATTTTCGTGAGCATGAATTTCACTTTGAAAGTATAGTTCATTTTTGTTTCACATCGATCATTCTCTAAATTTTGTGAACATATTAATTGAAATTATAACTGATAAAATACATGATATTAAAAGTTAAACTTGAAATTAAAAAAATGAAATTATTGATAAAAAAGTAAAATTATAGAGTAAAAGATGTAAAAATTAGCTAACTTAAATAATCATCAATTAAAAAGGGGATACTGGTTGACGTCACTTGCATGTAACATTTCTCGTCCTATCTAGTAAGACAGAAGTACCGGCAATTCAATGAATCAGCAAAAAAAAAAAAAAAAAAAAAGCAAGGTCCATAACCTAAATTGCAAATAAATAAACATAAGTCCATAAAAAAACATAACCTCTCTTAGGATATGTAATCAGATGGAAATACCCATAATCCAATTTATGTGGTTCCATCAACCGACCAAGCCAAAGGTCATAACAGGTCATAACAATTAAACACAAAAATAAAAAAAGCAAAATGCAATAAAAACAAAACAACGAAGTTACCATCAAATAGAGGTGACAAAACAGGTTCAATCCGGCCAAATCCGTAAAAAATAATGGGTTGGGTTGACATATTTGGACCGCAAAAATTTTTTAACCTGCCTGACCCGCCCCACCGGGCCAACCTTACCACCACTTTTTTTAAGTTTAAGAGTATTTTTAAAAAATAATTTTAGATTTTTATTATAAATTATATTGTTATTATACTTTTATTAATTTGTAAACTTTATACTATAGACTTTATATTACAAATTTATAGTTAATTATTATTTATAAACTTATTTATATATCTTAATTAGTTTATTATATTTATATTTGAGTTAAATTTTGATACAAATTATATAGTTTAATTATTTTGTTCTATTTTATTTAAGTAGATTTTTCATTCAATATATTTTTCTAATTTTTAAAGTAATTTAACTTATAAAAAATATTAAAATAAATTTATTTATATTTTTTATATTTTTAGCAGACCAACCCACCAACCTGCCCTTAAAAGGGGTGAGTTGGAATATTGATCCCGCTTTCCTAATTTGGCCCGCCCCGCTTTTGGCGGGTTGGGGCGAGCGGGCCCGCTTTGCCATCTCTACCATCAAAATGCAATAATTCACACTAATGATTTTTTTTTTGTTTGAGGCACAAGAAAGATGAACTTTTAAAAGAAAATGCCCTTCTCCAAAAGGATATAAATACCTTGAAAATTGAAGTTTCCAAACTACAAAATACAGTTAAGCTTCTCAAATCTGAACTTGAGAAGATGGCGTATGGCTACAAGAATCTTTACTTGATGCTTGGTCATCAAAGACCATATTTTAAAAAGTTAGGACTTGGGTATGAGATGGAAAAGAATGAGAAACTATCCAAAAGTTCTTAAAGCAAAGTTCCCACGTGTATATATTGCTTTAAGACGAGACACTCTTTTGAAAAATGCTTTTCAATAAGAAATGCAAAGAGACAGAAGGTGTAAAATCCCAAAAAGATTACTAACCCAAAATGACTCAAGAAGATATGGGTACCTAAATTAAAGGTTGTAACATCTACCGGAATTTTTCTTATCATTTTTCGCCTAGTTATTCAATTTTTATCGAATAATCGAAATTAATTAAATCCGACTAAATGTTTATTTAGGATCACTTGATTAGCAATTGATTGAGTTTAGATATGAGGGAATTAGGTTTAAAGCAAGAGAGATTTCATAGGAATTTTCTTAAACCGATTTACCGATTTAAAGGAAATCGGTAAGATTACGGTACTTTAAACTGTCGGAACCGAATCAATAGAATTATGCACCCAAATTCTATTGTGTTAGGGCTGATTACTCAGCCACTTGCTCATCACTTGGTGGCACCACAAAGGCCACAAGAAGAAGAGAACATGGCTGAAAAATTGGCCACAAAGTTCCATCCAGTCAAAACTCTCAATTCCAACTACCTCATCAATACTTTTATAACACATTTCTTTTTTTCTCCCTTCAGCAGACTTGCGCCCTCTCCCTTCATGTTCCAGCCTTCTTCTTCTCTTCTCCACTCACCCACCTCCATCAAACCTTCAAGCTCAACAAGGTTCCATCAAACCAAACTCCAAAATCTAGTAAGACCACATACAAGAGGTAGAGATTTAACTTTGTTCTTGTCTCTTTTGGGTTATGGGTGGCTAATAGTGGCCTTATTTTCTCAATTCTTGATGTGATGATTGAATGAATATGATGATGTGTGGCTGGTTTGTTGGCTGTTGTTGATGTTAAAATTGATTAGGAAGTAAGAAAGGGTGAAAGTAGGAAGATGTGAGGAGTTGGAAAATCAAAATCTCTCGACAGTCCATACGGCAGAGTTTACGGCTCTACTTACCGCCATTTAAATTTGATGAAAATATTTTTATATGAAACTAGACATTCAGGGATTTCCATACATGTATCATATAAGGCCATTGGATTAGTATTGAGGGAGATATGAATTTTGGAAGTTTGACCTAGTTTTTTGAGTTTGATTCTAGGCAGACTGGGTTGTTTAGGGAAAACTTGCCCTATACGACTTGGAATTAGATGAAACTAACTTTTTTAGAAAGCTTACACATAGAAGAATATCCCATAAAAATTTCAGAGTTAGATAAGGTCCCGTTTGCTCCCAGTGGTTCGAGAAAGTTTCCTTATATCCAAACTAGGCCAAAATAGGCAGTCTAAGAAGGTTAAATTTCGGGGCTTATAACTCAAGCTCTACTAAAGCAAATAAAATAGAACTTCTTGAAAATGAAAGATTGTCCTGTTAGTTTTAATATGAGACCAATTTCATTTGATTTGAACTAGTTTTGGATTTTTAGTGGATTTTTACTTCTAAGTGTGTAATTTTGGCCAACTACAGGGCAGGCTGGGATAAAATTTAAATAACTTGAGTTGTATTTATTAGAATTAGATGGGACCAAAGAAGTTAGAAAATAGACACATAACACTTTAACATATCCAAAATTTAGGTCTAGATGAGTTAAATAGGAAATTTGGCTTGATTTACAAAAACCAGGTAGAATTGATATAATGGGCAGAATTGAACATAAGCGTCCAATTCCTACATAACTGACATTATTGTGATATATAAAGGTCCAATCCCTACAATGTGATATGTTTACTACTCTATGTTGAACTTTTGCTTGATTGGTTTTACTAGTAGCCTGGCACTATTCACGGGGAAGTGGACTCAATCCATTATGTTGCCGAATTTCCAGTAGAAATTAGTGATAGTTCTAAATGTTGGTGTGTTAATATTGTTATGTGATGTGTATGAATACTAAGCAAGTATTATTATTTGAGAATAAGGTATGAAGCCTATGTATTTATGATTCTATGATAAAAGATATGATGATGAGTCCATATTCTGAAGGAACGTGACATGGCGATCACGCTCTGATGGGGTATGACATGGCGATCATACTCTGGATTGTGGCATAATGATCCCACCCCCTAAGGAATATGACATGGTGATCACACCCCGAGGGAGTATGACAAGGCGATCATACTCTGGGACGTGGCAGGATGAATATATTTTAAGGAGTGTGACATGGTGATCACAACCCGTGGGAGTATGACATGGCGATCGTACTCAGAAATATGTATGACAAGTAAAGGAAGACAAAGAAAGAAAAGGAAATTATGTATACTTGCATAAATTCAAGTACAAGTAAAGGCAGATGCAAATTTCAAGTTTCCAGTATATTGGTGTTATTATATTTTAATACGTTACAGTTGTTATTCATAGTATGATTCATGACTTTTTGTGTATTGGCTCTCCCAAATGACAAGTGCTTGAATAAAATGGACTCTGCTTCAAACGATATGTTTTCGAACTATAAAATTTAACAGTTTATATAACATGTCGACCTTTTTCGTAATAAATCGAAGTACCTAGAGATAATAATGATCACACCGTATGAAATTTCTTAGCGAATCCTATTGAGAATTTAGAATTGTCATTCTTGTTTCCGTGTTATCTCCAGATAGTTCGAGAAGATTCAAAGATGGCTGAGGTGTTGTCAAACAAGGTCTGGTCAGGTAACAGTAACAACTCTAGAGTGAGGTACTATGACTTAAGCATAGCACTGTACAGAGGAGGATATTACAAAGGTTACTTCTAATGCAAGTGTGTCTTAAATCACATCATTAGAAGGAGATGAAGTGGTATTTGGAAAATGGTTGTTCCAGATATATGATTGGGAGCAAGTCTTAGGTCAGAAACCTCAGCCTCAAGGATAGAGGAGTCGTGAAATTTGCTTATGGTATCAAGTTAAAGATCATTGGTATGGGTAATGTTGGTAAGAACAACTCTAACTTGATTACCGATATTATGTTAGTTGAATGATTGACTTGCAACCTTCTGCGCATTAGTTAGTTTTGTGACCAATGATATAGAGTCATGTAGGTGTCTTAATACTTATGTATTATATCTAGGTGGCCTTTTAGATCAGAATGTAAAATGCTTAGCATCTTTTGTGGATAAGAAGTGGATGTGGTACAAGAAATTTGGTCATGCTCATATCAGATTAATCTCTGAGATTTCTCAGAAAGAGCATATTAAAGATTTACCGAAGAATAGTTTTGACAATAACTTAACTTGCGAGTTCTGCCAAAAGGGTAAATAGACTAAGAGTTCCTTCCACAATAAGAATGTAGTGTCAACTACTTGACCACTTGAGCTTTTACACATTGATTTTTTTGGACCAACTAGATCTGCCAGTTTAGGCAATAAGAAATATGATTTGGTCATAGTGGATGACTTTTTAAGATTCATGTGGGTTATATTCCTAGTCCATAAGGATGAAGTTTGTGAGCCTTCAAAGTTTTCTAAAAAAAGTTTAGAATAAAAAAGTTTTTTGTATTTCATCAATCATATCTGATCATGATGATGAATTTGAAAATCATGTTTTTGAAAATTTTTGCAATGAAAATGGGCATTTCTCATCATTTCTTTTCTCCAAGAACTCCTTGTTGAAAAACATATCTTTTCAAGAAATGGCCAAAACTATGCTTTTAGAAAGTGGTTTATCAAAAGATTTTTGGGTAGAAGCAGTTAACATTGCCTGCTATATTCAAAACCGTTTTTTTCTTAAGGCCAATAATCAAGAAGACCCCTTATAAATTATAGGAAAAAAGGAAACCCAACATTTGTTACTTTCATATATTTGCATTTGGATGTTTTATACTTAACACAAAGGACAAGCTCTCAAAGTTTTATCCTAAGTCTGATCCTAGTGTATTCCTAGGATATTCTTCTGTGTCTAAAGCTTATAGGGTATGCAACAAGAAAACTTAGGTTGTAGATGAGGCCATATGTATATATGTCCTCCAAAGATAAGAAGAAGGATGCAGACTAGAATGTTCATGAGCTGGAAGAAGACATGGAGAATTTATCTCTAAACAATGATTTTTAGAATTAGCAATCCCTTCAAATAACCACAAGAGAAAATAATGATGATATGATTACCATTTCTGAACCTTCTCACCCTCAGCATATTTCTGATGATCTCCCAGAAGATTCAGAAAGGTCACCCATTAAGAGAAGATATATAAGCGTAAGAGATTTGAGAGTTGTATCTGAAAATCAAATATTGGTGAACTTTCTCAAGGAATTAGAGTTAGATCCTCCTCAACATGTCTTTGATGTAAAAAATACAACCTGAATATTATGATGAATCACTTCAAGTTCAAATTTGGGAAGAAGCCATGCAAGAAGACCTAAATCAGTTTGAGAAGACCAAAGTTTGCACTTTAGTTTCGTTGCCTAAAGGACTTTCTGCCATTGGCATAAGATGGCTGATCAAAAACAAGTTAAATGAAAGTGGAAAGACAGTAAAAAACAAAGGAAGGCTGGTTGCTCAAGGATACAATCAGCAAGAAGGAATTGACTATAATGAGAGTTTACTTTTGTTGCAAGACTAGAAGCCATTAGAATGATGCTTGCTGTAACACCCTACCAACTTATGTTATGCTAAGTCATAGCATGGAATTGGATAGGTCACATTACCGTATTAGTTCTCCATCTAAAGCTGTATTCATTATATTATATTCTCTTTTTCTCTGATATATATGTATATATTTGATGAATATACCTGCGAAATAGGGCGCTTTACATAATAAAGGTGATTAGCATTACAGAAAAGAATAAAGACAAGAAATATATATCATCAGTTATATATATATATATATATATATATATATATATACATATATAAGTTAGAAGCCAAAGCTTCAGTTTATAAATATATGTTTCAAAAGCAGAGTGGAATAAAGGAACAACAAATTTTCTGTTGCTAAAAAGTAGAGACGGAAATGACAGGAGTTAGCTAATTACAATGAATCCAACTCGAGGTCCTGGTGGAGCTGCAGGTCAGGAAGCTCAATAAATAGAGTGGCTGTCGAATCCACCACCAGCATCTGAAAATGATACGGAAATGCAAAACGAGATGAGAATTTAAAGAAATTCTCAGTAGGGTTCGCGTATAGTGTTTAGCTGACATCACATTCATTCTCAGTTGCCTCGATTTTTATTTGATTATTAAAAACATAGGATCAAACTGAACTATCCATATTCAAATAAGTTTAAGAAAACGTCTGGTCTGAGGTAAGGTTTAGTTTTACTTAAGACAGCATAAGAAACAGAATAATCTACTAACAGTAATACACAGAATAATGAGCAGAATAAATGGACATACGGTAGTAAGTGAACATAACAGACAAATTATAAATAACTTGTAATGACTGTTCAATGTAATCATGCATTTAATGTAATCATGCAAAACTTATTCTTGAATTTTTCTTCATAAACTTTTCCATTATTTGGTCCCCTGAGAGTTTTTGGCCATTTTAGACTCCTGGGTAATAGTCTGCTTTTCAGGATCGAACTCGTTCCTATACAGGAATGCCCCCAACCTTCCCACCGATCTATTCCCCTTAACTTTAATCCTGGGCTGGCCCAAGTATCATGGAACTTTCATTACAACATAATCTTTATGACTTTCTTGAAAATGCATATGCATCTGAATGTAGAATATAACTCATGCATAGACTCTACCGAAATTTCGGCAACATAACGAAACGTATCCGCTTTCCCATAAATAGTGCCAATACTTAGAATACCCATTTTTCAAAGAAATCATAACACCTTAGTCATATCTCAAGTATCAACTCATGGCACAAATTCTGCAATTAAAATATGGTTGCTATCTCAATACTTGTATTCAACCCGATTTTTGTAAACCAAGCCATAATTTCTATTTAACTCATCTGGACCTCAATTTTGGATATGTTAAAGTGTTATTTGGCTATTTTCTAACCTCTTTAGTTCCATCTAATTTTGATAAATATAGCTCAAGTTATTTAAATTTTATCCCAGCCTGCCCTATGACTGGCCAGAACTACACACTTAAAAGTAAAAATCCACTAAAAAAAAAAAAACTAGTCCAAATCATACAAAATTGGTGTCATTTTAAAGCTAACAGGTCAAGATTTCATTTGTAAGAAATTCCATTTCATTTTGCTTTAGTAGAGCTCGAGTTATAAGCCCCAAAATTCGACCTTCCTGAACTGCCCTATTTTGGCCCAGTTTGGACATAGGGCAACTTTTTCAAAACACTAAGAGCAAATGGGATCGTACCAAACTCGAAATTTTCTTATGGGATGTTCCCTATGTGTAAGCTTTCTAACAAAGTTGGTTTCACTCAATTTGGAGATGTGTAGGGCGAGTTACACCCTTCTCAACTCATACTACCCGGATGAAAGTTTTGATTCCTAGGTCAAACTTCAAAAATTAATATCTTTCCCCATATTAATCCAATGGCCTTATATTATATATGTATGAAAAGGTCTAGATGTCTAGTTTCATATAAAAATAGTCTCATTGGATTTAATCAATTGTAGGCAGAGCCGTACACTCTGCCGTATGGATTACCGAGATAGTTTAGTCTTCCAACCCCTCACATCTTCCTTTTCTCACCCTTTCCTACTCCTTAATCAAATTTAAACACAAAATAGTCAAAGATCATCATATCTATTCATTAATCACATCAGGAGGTGAGAAGATAGAACCAAAATCAGTCATCCACAATCAGAATATCAAGAACAAAATTGAACCTCTACCTCTTTGGAGTATGATTTTGCTAGGTGTTGAGCAAAGTGTTGAAGTTTGAATTGATAGAACCTTGTTAAGCTCTTAGGAGTGATGGAGTTAGTTGGGAGGAGAAGAGAAGAAGAAGGCTGAAATCAGAAGAGAGAGTGGCGTAATTAGTATGGGAATAAGAGAGAAAAAATCTGATTTAAGCATTGAAGAGGTAGTTGGCTTTGTGAGTTTTGATTGGTTGAAATTTTGTGAGTGAAGTTCAGTCGTGTCTCCCTCTTTTGTGGCTAAATTATTCTCCACATTGCCTAAAAGTGGAACTCGCCTCCATTGTATCTGAAATCGGAACTCGTCTCTATTCGGTGTAAAGTTGGAACTAGCGTCAATTTTATTTGAACTTGAAACTGAAGTCGGATGTCGGACCTCGTGATCATCTTATTTATGACCTGGACATAAATTCGGAGATCGAAAATCATGTCTGTTTTATTTGAAGCTTGGGAATAATGTAGGAGATCGAAACTCGTGTCTTATTCTAGTTGAACAATCAACCATAAAGTCGGAACTCATATCATATTTATTTGAAGCATAAGGTCGGAAATCGGAAATCATAGCCATTTCATTTGAGACTTGGAGATTAAGTCGAAGGTTGGAAATTTGAACATTTCACTGGAGTTGGAGATGAGGTCGGATGTCGGAAATCAAGGGACGTTACTCTTGCTTTTGCAGCATATAAAGGTTTTATTTTCTATCAGATGGATGTTAAATCTACTTTTTAAAATGGCTTTATTACTGAATAAGTGTAGTTAAACAATCTCTTGGTTTTGAAAATAAAACAATTTGCTCATCATGTTTTTAAACTGTCAAAAGCTTTATATGGTTCAAACAAGCTCCAAGAGTTTGGTATGAAAGATTTAGCTCTTTTCTGCATAAAAATGGTTTTAAAAAAGGAAAAATTGATACAACATTGTTTATCATGCATGACAAAGATGATTTCCTTATTCTTCAGATTTATATAAATGATATCATTTTTTGTGTTACTAATCAAAATCTGTACAAGAGTTTTTTTGAGCTTATGCAGGGAAAATTTGAGATGAACATGATGGGAGAATTCAAATACTTTCTAGGCTTGCAAATAAAGCAATAGAAAGATAGGATCCTTATTCATCAAGAAAAATATGCCAAGGATCTGCTCAAAAGATTTGATATGGACAAAGCTAAGAGCATTAGCATTCCCATGCATCCTTCTCAAGTTCTGGAAGCTGATAAAGATTGAGTTAAAGTTTTTGATAAACTTTATTGAGGTATGATTGGCTCATCACTTTATCTCATAGCTAGTAAACCTGACATATAGTTAAGTGTGGGTATTTGTGCTAGATTTCAATCGAACTCAAAGCAATCACTTAAATGCTATAAAAAAAATATTGAGATATTTAGTAGTTACTACTAATCTTGGTCTCTGATACGAGAAAGGTACTTTCTTGTTATGACCCAATTAGGTCATGATCGGTGCATAGGGAGCCTTGGTTTCCTAACAAGCATCAACTGAAACTCTACTAGAAAATTGGACATTTTCATAAATAATCCTTGAATACATAATCAATTACACAACATATATTTACATTAAGTTTTTCAACATAAATAGGCCCTAACTACCACAATTGGGACCCTGCCTATAGTTTAATGGAGCACTAGACCATATCATGATCTTACAATGACTAAAGAAGGCCCACTCAAGCATTGGGCTTACTAAAAGATAACCGGCAGCTGACCTTTAACTTAACCTGACACTTGAAACATGGAGAGACAACTAGGTGAGTTAAACAACTTAGTGAGAGATAATTTACCTATAGCTAACATGGGACCAAGTCAAAACATATTATTCAACTTAGTACTTATAAGAAGAATATCCTTGTAATTAACGAATCATTGAAAATATGTCCTACATATAAAATAACTAGGGAAAATAGTCCCCTATTAAATCTTGAAAACTACCGGAGAAATAATCGCTATAAACTTTTCTAAACCATTAAAATAAACTTGCCCTACAAGGCATCTGGTAGAAATTCCATCATGTAACAAACTTAAAGTAACCTCATTTTAAGCTCTGCAAAATCACTAGAGATATAGTCCTCCTCTACATTTGATATATGTGGAAATCACTTTTTTTTTTTTTTTTTAAATCTCATTGAACATACTTTTATAAAACATAGGAGTTTAAAATATACACTTATCATTGGTGGGAGGTCACAACTATAAAATCTCTCTTGTAATACGCTGAGCGGCAACATTGGCACAACCCTCAAGCACTGAGTGACAACATTAGCATAACCCTCAGTGATTTATAATCAAGTCATGTCAACCTAACACGCTGGGTTAGCACCTCCCCTGCTATCTGGGTTCATACAAGGTGCACCAGGTGTAAGGTTTACCACCATTAACTACGGTTCTATGAAATGTTCATCCCACAAAACTTATTTTCTTTTTTCTGATATCTTTAGTCTCAAGCATTTGAATTATAACCTAAGTAAGCTTTTTTCTGTAATGAACATAGTTCAAACTTTTCTAACATAATATAGTTAGGAAATCATTTCTTTCTTTATGTAAATAGCTAGTAACTTTGGAAATTGTACATAGATTAGCTAGTCCCATGCTCTTTACATAAAAATCTATATTATACAACTATTTCTTCATTAGCTTTTTAGTCATGGAAAACTAATTTCTTAAACATTTACTTTACTTTCCAACTTTCTTAGTAAATTCATATAACATATAAAAAGTATCTATTTCAAAATATAATAGATATAAACTATCTACTTATGGTACTCTAGCCAACAAAGGTGGAAGCCATTGAGCCATCCAGTAGCTTTAGGAGCAAATCTGACACCATAATAGGACAACATAACTAAACCTCACCTAGAAAGATAAGAGACTAACTTAAACTCCCTTTAACATGAAAGACCCCGAGATTTAGGACTCTAGGACTTCAGATCTAAGCCCAAGAGCAAATCCTTTGATTAAAGTTTCTGAAATCTTGACATGGAAGAGGTTTTAAACTTAAGACTTACCTTTGAGATCCAAAGAATGGAAAGGAGCATGGTGGAGAGCTTCGATCTCCTCCTAGGATGTCCCATAGCTTTCTTTACTAGCTCAAATAGGAAAATCAATTAGTAGATTAGTTAGAAATATGACAGTTATGGAATGGGTAAGGACAAACGATGGTATAAGATAGTAAAAATACCATATGTGAGAAATTTTTGGGGAAAGAAAAAGACAAAGCTTGAGGGAGAAAGAGAGAAATAGGAGAAAAGAGAGAGATGAGAAAGTAGACCCATTTTATTTTTTCGTCTCATTGACTTGGGCATGCTGGAGCGCAAAGGGCCGTACTCGAGCATGGCTAGGTTCCAGATTCTTTCTTTTGCTGTCCTGGGAGTGCTCTAGAGCGCGGGGGCATGCACTTGACCGTGGCTCACAGACTTCCAGAATTCTAGTTTTTCTTCCCCTTCTGATCTCTAATGCTCCTCAAGCCATGGTCTTACACTTATTTACATTTACTAATTTTAAATTAATGTCCCCTTTAACTTTACTCTTCATTAACTTTAAAACATAAATTAAAATAACAGAATGCCCTACATTTGAATCCAATGAAAATATTAGAAAAATCAAAATCCAACTTTTGGATTCTAGTACAAATTCTCGAAAACTTATGTTTTTCTTAAACTTCCAAGCTAAAAACGAAAGGGTCAATGACATCCTAAATTTCGTTAAAAATTACTCTTCAACTCTTGGATATCCAGAGAACAATTACCGAGACTTTTGATCCCATGAAAATATCCTAATCATATAGCCCTCCAAGAAGGCATAGGTTTCAGCCATAAAACTTTTGTGGGATCCAATAGGACAAATTATTCCCATTCATATAACTCTTGACCTAGGTATTACATTTCTATGATATTACAAGTTACTGTGATGTTGATTTTGCTAGAGACAAGTTGAGAGAAAAAGCACAAGTGGCTGATGTTACTTTCTTAGAAAATAATTGATAACATGGTTAAGCAAGAAGCAAAATATAATTGCTCTTTCAATTATTGAAGCTGAATATGTATTTGCAGCAAATTGTTGTGCTTAGATTCTATAGATTAAGCATCAGTTGAAAGATTTCAACTTGAGGTATACCAAAATCCTTATTTCGTATGATAATACTATTGCCATTAATCCTGCTAAAAATCCCATTTAGCATTTTAGGTCAAATCATATAGACATTAAGCATCATTTTATTAAAGATCATGTTCAGAAAGGAGATATTGAGCTAAGTTTTGTAAATACAGAAGATCAAATAGTTGATATATTTACAAAACTTGTAGCTAAAGATCACTTCTACTATATTAAGAACCTTTTGAATATGATTAGTTTTTGAGCATGCATTCACACATAGATCTTATCGCCCTAAGCTTTTAAAAGAGCTTAAAGCTGAGATTGAAATATTGAAGTGTGTTTCCTTTCTGAAGAAGGCATCTTAAGAATGTTCAAAAAAATTAGTTCAGAACAGTCCACATGAATGTGGTCAGAAAGGTGTGTTCAGAATGTTAATTTAGAAAGAGCAAATCAGAAAGGTACTTTAGGTTTTGAGTTTAGAAAGAAGACTTCCATCAGAAAATTGGCCAAGCTTTTCATCAGAAAGATGACTATGAAGAGTCAAGGCAGTTTTCGAATATGGGTTGGTTCTGTAACTTCCCACTATACCTCGTTGCCAAGTTCCAATGAAGCGAGAAAGTCATAATATAACCCTTTACAAAACGTCAATGTTTTAAGCTCAAACCCTTCGTATTTCCATAACCCTTGGTTATTTCTTCTAACCACCAAACTCATTTACTTACTTTATAAGCCCTTTATCTCTCAAGTTACTGAAACCACCCCTATATTGTTCATCTTCCTTCAAGCTTTCAAACTTTCAAGCACCTGTTTGCCTTGGCTTTCAACATCAACCCAAATACATTCTCTATTTCTTTCAAGCTCTAACTTTTGTACTCTCAAATGGTTGACAAGGGTTGTCAAAGTGTTCTCTATATTTTCGAAGATGAAGAAATGCAAGCAAACTTCCAAAATAATTTCTTCAGAAGACCCATAGCTAGAGGGTGAAGTTTCTACTTAGATAAATTCATTTCTCTTCTTGAAGTATTCAACATTTTCAATTTTCAAGGGTAGGGATGATTTCCTAAGGATTTCAAAGGAAATCTACATTGAGGCGATTCTTGTCTTTTATAGTACTCTTGTCGCCTCTGATGAAGACAACATTTTATTTAGGAGTATTATTGGAAGTTTTGAACTCTAGGTTCTACCTTCTAACATTGTTGAGATAACCAACAACCCCAACGATGGTATCTTATGTCATGGTGGAGAAAACTGTCGGGAAGAACTTGGTGCCACCAAGGAAGAAGTCGTAGAAACTCTTACAGGAAAGTATAAGAGTAAGAGATATTCTAACTTCTCATTTACTTATTCCTATTAGGGCTTTGTATTCTCTGGTTCAACACACTACATTACCTAGGAGTGGTAACTCAAATGTCATGACTGAGGTAGACTAAATGGTGGTGTTCTGCCTTATGTCCAGATGAAGGATCAACCTGGTGAGGTTGATATTGGATTTTATTCTTACTGCTGTTAATGCTAAAAGGAGAAAACATGCTACTCGGTCTTATGGCATGTTTCTTACCAGCGTATTCATTAGGGCTCTGTTGCCTTTGGATGGGCATAGAGCTAACAACACCATGAAAGCCTTCTCAGCATTAGGATTGAAACCTTAAGCTCAAGAAAAGGAGAAAGAGAAGGAGAGCAAGGGAAAGAAAGATACTACTGCTATATTGAGGTGCCTAGTACCAAAAGGACCAAGTCCAAGCCATTTGAGGAAGGCAAGAAAAAGAAGAAATGGAAAGAAAAGAGCCTTTCACCTATTCCTGAGGAAAGAAGGACCAGCAAGATAAGAGTGATAAGACTTGCTAAGGAGTCCTCTTCTTCCTTTAAGGCCGAAAATGAGGTTTCTATAGTTGCTGCAGAACTTATCAACATGGTTGACACTGCTACAACAACTACTGCCTTTCCTACTTCTTGAGCTACAAGACCTGCTTAGAGAAGGATTGTTATAAGGGAACTTGCACTACAAGAATCAACATAACAAGAGGTTCCAGATCGAAAAAGGAAGAAGAAACTGAAAATAGCCCCCACTGTTCCTTCTAGAGATTCCATTTCCTCTCCCATCAGAAGAGTAAGAAGGGAAGTAGAAGAGAACAAGTTGAGAGAGGAGGCGCTCGGCTCCGGAGACAAAGAAATATAGCCACTAGAGTTGGTGCATTAGGACTAAGGGTGTCAAAAAAACCCGCACCCGCGGATATCCACGGGTAATACTCGCAACGGGGTAGGTATAGGGGGAAGATTTTACCCCCATGGGTAATGGGAATGGGGATTTTAAATACCCGCATGTTAAACGGGGCAAGGGCGGGGATCACTATCTCCATACCGGTGGGTACCCGCCATGAAATTACTATTTTACCCTTAAATTATTAACTTAGTTAAACTAATATTATTGTTATTTAAATTGATTAGACTAAGGTTTAAATTTATAAGTTAGATTTATTTGCACTTATTATATATTAGACTAATGATTGGATTATTATTATGTATTTATTTTTATTTTAAGTATATTAAGTTGTTAGAATTTAGATTGTAGAATTAGATTATTGTACTTATTTTTTATTTATTTTATGTGTTTATTTTTATTTTAAGTATATTAAATTGTTAGAATTTTAATTGTTAAATTAGATTATTATTTATGGTTATTTTAAATATTTTAGAATTTTTATATTTAATTTAAATTTTTAAAATTTTTAATATTCTAACGGGTATCCATGAATATCCACTGATACCCATAAACCCGTAGGTAAGTAAAAAATGGGTACCCGCACGAGTATGGGGCGGGGGACGGGGGCAGGTATTTACCCACGAGACGGGAGATAGGGGCCTATCTCCCGCCCCCACCCCGCTTCGTTGACATCCCTAATTAGGACGAAGAAGCTCTTCTATCTCTTAAAAAGTAGAACAGTATTTTGTAGTGATAAAGGAGGCAAATCCTCTTTCTGAGATGAGAAGAGTAGTTGTGCCCACTGAGCAACAAATTGAACAAGTTGTAATCTAACCTCATAACCTACAATTGGTCCTTACCAGTCCAGAAGGAACTATGATTGAAGTTGGAATAAAAGCTGCTTCACCAAAAGGAGCAATGGTGGCGGAAGTTCAAATTGATAATGTCCATGCTACTGAGACTACTCTCATCTCCACTTCAATGTAAAATCTAACCACTACCACTGTTCTAGCCTCTCGAGACATTCTTGCTACCTCATCTACTGCCAAGACTCTACTGCTATTAACTATTGGCACAAAGTTTTATAGAATAGCAACTGAAGTTACTTTTGAATCTGCAAAGTCTTCAGCTGCCCACACTGAGAAGCTACTTTCTGAAGAACTATCTACTACCAATGTCATCCCTACTGCTACTGATGTTCAGATAGATCTCATTTTGGCCAATCAATAGATTATAATGGCCAATCAGCATGCCCTAGAAAGAAGAATAGACAAAATGGAGAATATGATGCTGTAGTTTATAAGGGTTGTTCAGAAAAAATACACAAAGGGCAATCAGTGATGGTCTTCTATGATCCCTATTTATCTTTTGCTGATGTCAAAAGGGGGAGAAGAGAAGAAAATCTTTAGTTGAGGGGGAACTAGAGCTACATTTTAGAAAACTTAAAGCATACATTATACATTTTTGTATTTTACATTTTACAATCATAGCATGTTTAGAACAATTTCTTTTGATTTGGTTTAATGGTTTATTACATTTCTGATTATAATAATTTAATTTTTGCTTTGATATTTATCTTAAGCGATTCCTACTCTACTTATGCTCTGATAATTTATGCTTTGGTATTTTTGATATCTGTTTATGCATATTTTATTATTTATCACAATTTTATTGTTCTGATATCTATCATAGTTTTGTTCACCATTCTAATGCTCTGGATATGCCCAATATGTTCTTTGTGAAGTTATGTTTCTCATATGATATGCTTTGATTGATTAATTACAATTCTCGTATGTTATGTTCCTTAAGTTTTTTTTACCTTTTGCTCTGGTTTAAGCATGAATTGCATATCTGCTAATTTTTGTGGTCTGAGCAAAATCATAATATGGTTCAAAATGTTCTTAATGGCAAATAATTACATATATACTTTTTTGGAGTTTTTGGGTAACGCAATAATTTATGATTAACTTTAGAAAGTATGTTCTTCAAATAAGAAAGATTAATTTTAACACAAACCATACGTAAGCGTATGTGGTTTCAATTTTATTTATAAAACAATCTTTTCTTAATTATTCGTTTGCCATCATCGAAAAGGGGGAGATTATAACGTACAATACTCTTCCGAAGCCGCTAAGGTGTCTGAGCTATATCAAGCTAAGAGTTTTGATGGATAATAAATAAATTCTTAATTAAATCTTTTGTGAAGACTGACCGTTTGTTCTCATTTGCACCAAATCACAATATATGCATGTTAATGAGAATTGAATCATACGAATTTCCTTGAAACAAATTCTCTTAAAGTTCTTATTTATCTCATATATATATATATATACACTTTTTTCATAAGAAAATCTATGATTCAAAATCTTCCCTCACAACAAAAAGTGAATCAAAAGATTTAGAAGGATATTAGGCCATCAGAAAGATCATGAGCACATCAAAAAGATGATCTATCAAGAAAGATCTGTCCAGAAGGGTAATCTTTACACAGTTGATCTACATGAAGTACCTCACTTTCAAAAGCTTGCTCAGCACGATTCATGGATCATTCTAAAGGTCAAACTTAATAAGACAAGATCCAAAAGAAGCGCTAACACTCTGAAAAGTTGGTGGGCCCAAATGGCTAGTTATCTTCTTTGATTATGTGCTTACTTGTTGAGAAAGAAAGTAACCTACTTTTCTTTCCAGTCTTAGACTAGTAAATCAAAAAGCTCTAAGCTCAAGGTCTAAAGTCTCAATGGCTAGATTTTGAAGTCTATATAAATCTTTAAGGTGACAAGAATTTGGAACTTTGCTCATTGAATATCTTACAAGCTTTCACCTTTCTCGACCTTTTGAATGTCTAGAAAGTTACTTTTTGTAACTTCTTTCAAAGAAAATCATCTCGTTTGCTTTGTAATAGTCAATATCCTCTTAGTGAGATTACTGAGAAGTCACTCCACTTTGAACTTAATAGTTTCTTACACCTTGAGTGTTTTAGTGTGAGTGTTATTTAAACACAAACCATCAATCTGTCATTGCAACCTGATCCATTAATGGTCATTGTGAGCGTGGAGAGACAAAGAAAAAATACTACTTGTTTTGCTAGCTTGGAGAGGCGAGGAAAAATTACTTGGTTGTAAGCTTGGAGAAGCTTGTACTAAAGACTACTCGTGTCTATAAAATCTCAACTAGTTTGTTGGGGATTGGATGTAGGTAAGTAATTTCACCAAACCAATATAAAACTTTCTTGTGTGATTTTCTAGACCTTTCACTCTTTATAGTTTTTATATCTTGTGTTTTATTCTGTGTGCTTAATCTTTTCTTTGTTCAACAGAGTTATTGTGAAAACGAAAAATTCTTCTTCTAACACAAAATGCTTCTATATTCCAAGTCCAAAGACTTAAGAAAGTTTATTTAAATTTTTAGGAATGAAAAAGTTTTTTAGAAGCACGATTCAACCCTTTTTCTTGTGCTACTTTCACCTTTACTTTCCATGATGTTTCCTCCAAAAGGGCTCACTAAGTGTTGATTTCTTAGGTTGTGAAGGGTTCCCATATCTTAATGCACTTCCCTCATCAAAGCCTTTCACCTTTTTTCCATGGTAATGCTCTTTTGTCTCTTGACTATTGTAACATCCGCAACTTCCGCCCTCCGATCCCATTAGTATTCCCGACTTCCGAATTCATCTAGACTGGACGGACAACGAGTTACAATTTCCGACCTCAGTGCAAAAATTCCGATTTCCGAGCTTAGGAAGGGTCAGACGGATTGCCTTGCATTTTCCGATTTCCGATTTCAGGAGCTGAAATGGAGTGATCGATGCCATTTACTTCCGAAGTTCGCCTTCTGGCCAAAGGCACTTACAACTTCCGACCTTAGCGATTAAAGATCAAAATTTCCGATTTCCGACTTCGTCTCTAAGGCTCAAATGAACTGGCTATATTCCAATTTCCGACCTCATGTTCACAATGTACGAGTTCCGATCTCGAGATCAATACCAATAGCTCTTATTTCCTATTCTCCTGATTTAGATATCGAGGTCCTATAATTCACGACTTCCGACTTTAAGTGCTTGGCTTCACATCAGGTTTTGCTTTCAAGTTTCGAATAACTGGACATGTTTCCCGGATTCCGACTTCACATGCAGGATGTTCACGAGTTCCGACTTTATAAATAGCACGAGTTCCGATCTCATTTCAGAATATACTAGAAGCTAGTCCCACTTTAGGCAACGTGGAGAGCAATTCTACCACACAAAGAGGGCGACGTGGAGAGCAAGGCTGGCTGAAACTCAGCCTTATGTTTTAAGGCCAATCAAAACCTTCCAAGTTAGCTCCCACTCATGCCTATATAACACACTCTCCTCCTCTGATTCAGACCCCCTTCTACGTAACTTCTTCTTCACTTCAGCTCCCTCTTTTCTTTCTTCACTCACCCAACTCCACCCAACGTTGAGATTCAATCAAGTTTCAGCTACAAACTCAAGCCAAATCACTCATAGTAAGAGGTAGGGGTTTTCTTCTTTCTTGATTTTCTGACTCTTGGATGATTGGTGTTGATTTAATTCCTTGAATTGGATATGTTAGTTGACTAATTATGATGAATTATAATTGATTGATTGGCTGTTTGTGAGATTAAGATTGAATTGGAAACAAGAAAGGATGAAGATATGAAGAAGTTGAGAGGCTGGGAAACTCAAAACCCTCGGCGGTCTGTACGGCGGAGTGTACGGCTCCGCCTCCCACCGTTTAAAATTAGTGAAACCATTTTTATATGAAACTAGACATCTAGGGCTTTCCATACATATATCATATAAGACCATTGGATTAATATTGAGGGAGATATGAATTTTTGAAGTTTGACCTAGGAATCCAGACATCCACCCGGGCAGTATGGGTTGAAAAGGGTGTAACTCACCCTATATAACTCCAAATTGAGTGAAACTAATTTTGTTGGAAAGCTTACACATAGGGGAACATCCTACCTGGAAATTCCGAGTTTGTTACCATCTTATTTGTTCCCAGTGATTTGAAAAAGTTAACCGATGTCCAAACCGAACCAAATCAGAGCAGTTCAAGAAGGTTAAGTTGCGGGGCTTACAACTCCAGCCCTACCAAGCCAAATGGGATGGGACTTTTTGTAAATGAAACCTTATCCTGTTAAATTTAATATGAGTCCAATTTCGTATCATTTGAGTCAGTTTTCGATTTTTAGTGGATTTTTACTTTTAGTTGCCTGATTCTGGCAAGCCACTGGGCATGCCGGGATAAAATCTGAATATCTTGAGCTATAGATATCAGAATTAGATGGGACCAAAGGGGTTAGAAAATAGAGACATAACACTTTTACATACTCAAATTTGAGGTCCAGATGAGTTAAGTAGGAATTATGGCTTGAATTATAAAAACCGGGTTGATTGAATATGCTAAGGCAGAAACTCTGCCTTAATGAATATGATGTGGATATGAGTTCAATATTGGAATATGAATGTAATATTGTGATCCTTGTGATAAATTGATGTTCTGGTATGTTGGCACTATTCATGGGAAAGCGGACACGTTCCGTTATGCTGCCAAAATTACAGTAAGACCCATGCACAAGTTATGAATTCTATGTTAATGCATGTGCATCCTTAAGAAAGTTATGAAAGTTATGAAAAAATTATGTACTATGAAAGTTCCATGCTTCTTGGCCAGCCGGATAAAGTTAAGGGAATAGATCGGTGGGAATGTCGGGAAAGTAAACCCGACAATTCCTCTGTATAGGAACGAGCTCGATCCCGATAAGCGGACTATTACCCAGAGTCTAAGATGGCCAAGAACTCCTGGGGACCAAGAGATGGAAAATGATGACAAGTAATAGAAAAGTTTATGAGAAAGTTTATGAAGAAAGATTCAAGAGCAAGTGCATGATTGCATACTTACATCGAATGGTTATTATATGTCATTTATAGTTTCTATGCTTTGCATTCACGTCGCCATATGCTCATTATTACATTTATTGTCGATATTGGTTTATTCTGCTCCTTATATGTCTTAAGTAAAATTGACCTTGCCTCGACCAGACATTTTCCCAACCTTATTAAGTATGAATAGTTAAGTTTAATCTCATGTCTTCATAAGTAAATAAAACCCGAGGCACCGAGAATGAACGCGATGTCGATAGCGTCGTGCACAACCCTGCGAGAATTTTCTTAAATTCTCACCTCGATTTTACTTTTCCGCCTCATTCTCAGACGTGGGCAATGGACTTAAGCTACCCTCTTCATTGAGGTTCCAGGACCTGCAACTGCACCAGGACCTCGAGTTGGATTCGCTGTTCCTAGCTGGCTTCCGCCATTTTTGTTATGCCTTTTCCTTCACTCTACTCTTGATATGTATATTTATGGACCGAAGCCCTGGCTTCCAACTTACATATGTATATGTATATATAAGCAACTAATGATACTTCTATGTTAATCACGTTTATTATATGGAGCATCCGGTTTTGTAGATTCTTTCGTCAGTTATATACATATATATCAGGATATAAAATACTGAATACAACTTTAGACAGCAGGCTAATACGGTAACGCAACCTATCCAATTTCATGCTATGACTTAAGCATAACATCAAGTTGATAGGGTGTTACAACTATTTCTATCATGACAGGCCTTGAAGGTAATCATCTCATCCCTGACTCTCAGAATTTGCTCTTCTTGCTTCACATCAATCAGAGCTCTCCATGTAGCTAGAAAAAGGTCTACCTAAAATCAACAGAATAGAATCATTGTCGTCCATATCAAGCATTATAAAGTCAGCTGGAAGGATGAGCTTGCCAACTTTAACTATGACACCCTCTATACACCATATGGATATCTAATTATTCAGTTTGCTAAGAATCACATTAGTTGGCTTTATTATCTCTATGCCTGGCTTGTTTTAAATTGACAATGGCATTAAGTTCACTCCTACTCCAAGATCATAAAGGGACTTGTTTATGAATAAAGAGCCAATATTGCAGGGAATAGCAAACTTCCAAGATCCTTAGGCTAAGGATATAGCTTTCTCGGGATCAATGCACTACGTACTCCTTTGCCAAAATAATGTCGTCATTTTCTCTAAACTTCCTTTGTTGGATCAACAATTCTTCTAGAGGATCATCATAAGTTGGCATTTTCTAGAGATCTTCTGCAAAGAGAATATTAGCCTTTATCTCCTTAAATTCCTCAATGAGTTGTTCTTGCTTCAATATAAGATGAATATCATTCTTCACTTGTTGTACTATGTTTCCACTTGTTAGTTGTGCTGCAGATGGGATTTGCAAAGTTTTGGACACCTCTTCTTCAATCTCCTTGTCCTCGTAAAAGTCACTGTAATCAATATAAATAGCATTACACTGCTCTGTTGGATTCACAACTATGTCAGATGGCAGTGTTCCTGAAGGCCTTTCAATATTTTTCCTTAACAAGTGACTTATTATGTTTCCAAACCTTTCAAAACATCTCGTTGATTCTTTAGAGTCTTTGTAGTCTCTTACATGAACTCTCTTGCATGAATTTCTGCTGTGTAAACTCTAGTGTAGAAATTCTGTATGGCTGATGATTATTTTGATTATGAGGTGGCCTTTGATTCGTGAGAAGTTTAGGTTGTTCCTCCAACCCATATTATATGTGTTAGAATACCGATTATTCTGGGCTCTAGGACAGTTACTGTAACACTCTTTATTATATAAGTCATGCTTGAGTCATGGAGTTATATTAAAAGGTTGTCACTGTGTTAAGAAAACTTTAAAATATGAAAAATATAATGTATGGCTCTTTAACTGCACACTTTATTGTTGACTAATAGTTCATAAACTTCATCGTCTCTGATACATAGAGGATAAAATAATTACAATTTAAAAGTAATTGTGACTAACATAATGCACAGAACTTGCTTTTGACTGGTCACTAGCTAGCTTCAATAGTCTCTTGGTCTGGTTTGCGATCAAGTCTTGCTCAGAAAATGTCCCAGTACTCTGCCTCACACTTGATTTTCAACTTAGGTGCTGGAATGTTTACGGAAAAGAAAAATATACAAGCAGGCAGTGAGGTTCTTAGTAGGTAAACTCGAACTATTACTCATACAATGCCATCGTAAATATTCCAGCCGCTTCGGTTTCTTATAAAAATTTGAGCACATATACACAAGCAGTGGTTCAATTTTAAGTTGAAAATATCTTTCTCGAAGCGAGTTATATTTTAACAACCACTTGGCATATTATATGACAGACATAGAAACACGAGTAGTGTAATATACTTCAGTAAGAATCATAATAACATCATGACATAATGAGATAATTAGAAATGTACATATCAATGCTTATACTTGATTGTATGCAAGTGCACTTGACTTAATTCATCTCTTTCTTTAACTTACAACTTAATCTTGCTCTTCTATACTTGGTCCCCCAGAGGTGAATGGCCTCTCTCACCCTTGGGTAATAGCCTGCTTCTCAAGTCCGAGCTTGTAACTATACATGAGTGACGGGTTTACTTTCCCTGACCCTCACATCGGTCTATTCCCCTTAAATCTGGTCGAGGGCTGGCCCAAGTCTTAAATAGTACCGCTTTGGCTCATGCTAACTAAGTCTATGCCATGCCTCATGTGGTAACTTGGTATGTCCATCTTGCAAGTTTTGATTATCTTTTCCTTTCCATATCTTATCATGCATACAGATGCTTTGTGTATTCATGGATATGTCTCACACCTTACTCCTCATAGCATATTCTAATTATGTTGGTATGCATGACGTACATGAACATGGCATGTAAATGTAACCATATTTAAAGCATAATCACCCATAGTATAACTTCTCATAGCTTCATATCATACTTAAATCATTTTTGCATATATGAATCTTATGAGCATAGCTTATAAATGTTTATAACATCCATATAATTCACCTATTCCAGCCGGAATTTTGGCAGCATAACGGATCGAGTCCGCTTCCCCGTGAATAGTGCCAAACTACTAGTAAAATCATTCAAGCATGCAAATTAATATGGAATAGCAATTATATATTCACAATATCATTCATCAAATTCAATACAAACATTAATAGAGTTTTCTGCTTACTTCACCCTATTCTGCCTAAATTTTTGTATAATCCACCTTTAGTCTAATTCAACTCAGTTAAACTTGAATTTTGAATATATCATAGCTCTATGTGTCTAGTTTCCAACCCTTTTAGTTCCATCTCATTTTGATAAATGTAGCTCAAGATATTTAAATTTTGCCTCAGCCTATTCGGTCACTAGCTAGAATTACACTCCTGGAAGTAAAAATTCATTAAAAATAGGAATCTAAGTAAAACCATACGAAACCTATACAATTAAAGATAACAGGACAAGCTTTTATTTCTAATAAGTTGCACATCATTTGCATAAGCAAAACGCAAGTTATAAGTCCCGCAAGTTGACCTTTCTAGACTGCCTTGTCTTTGCCCAGTTTAGACTTAAGGCAATTTCATTGAATTATTGAGAGTGATTGGGAATGAATCTGATTTTGAAATTTTTATACGATGTTCCTCTACATGTTAGCTTTCTAACAAGACTAGTTTCACTCAATTTGAAGGTGTGTGGGGTGAGTTATACCCCTCCCAACACGTACTGCTCAGAAGGAAACCTAGATTTTTAGGTTAAAATTCAAAAATTCATAAATCACTCAATACTAATCCAATGATCTTATAATTTATATGCATGGAAAGATCTAAGTGTCTAGTTTCACATAAAGTTTTCATTTGTTTCAACGGCTATAAGCGGGGCCGTACACTCCACCGTACGGACCACTGTAGGTTCTCTTAGATTTTCAGATTCCGGTTTGCTCTCTATCTTATGTTCCATGCAAGATCCAATCTCAGTCCCTCCAAATACTTAATAAACTAGCCATAAATCATCACACACATCAAGTATATCATCAAAGAAGTGAAGAGAGTTGAACTCTCATGCAGCTTCAATCCATGAAAACAAGAAGCAGAAAATAGAAGTCCTACCTCTAGATTGTTGCAGATGTTGACTAGGTACAAGTTCTTGGTGTGGAAGAGGGATAGAGCTCGGAGGTTGAAGTAAGGTAAAGTGAGGAAGGAGAAGAATGAAGAAAGAATAGAGAAGAGGCAATTGATGATGGGGTCGAAAATATCTAAGGAGGAAAGTGAAAGTTAGTTAAATTTTATGGTGTTTGAGTCATGGTGTGATTGGTGGCTTGGGTGGAGGAGACTTGGCCACTCCTCCCCTATCTAGTGGCTCAAAATGGCACCATCCTAAGGGGGTAAAGTGGGTGAGTTCTTAGCCATTGGATCTAGGTTTGGACTGTTGAATTTGGTTAGTTCAGTTCTGATGTTTTTAGCTCCGAGTTCCAGCAGAATAAGCAATGTCAGGTTCCGAGCTCCATGTTGATCGCTGAGTTCAATCGGAATGGACATGAGTTCCGATCTCCGAAGTGATCTCCAAGTTTAAATAAAATGGACATGAGTTCCGACTTTAAGTAGAAATTAGTGATAGCTCTAAGTGATGGTGCGTTAATATTATTATGCGATATGTATGAATACTGGATCAAGTTTAGTTAATATCGAAATTCGGAACTTAGCAAATAGAGAACTAGATCGGGTATACTTAACATTGAACTCGGAACTTAGTGAATAGAAAACTAGATTGGTAAAAATAATGTTGGAACTTGGAACTTAGGAAACACATTCATAAAAGTCTTGGAAGACCAATTGTGGATTAATGTCAGAAATCGAGATCACACAGCACATAAAACACTTTGAAATCGAAAGTCAAGGACAAGAATATAAAACCTAAAATACTTAAACTCGGAAGTTAAGGATCTTCAACATAAACTTGAAAGTTGGTACTAGAATATGAAACCTTGTACCTGAATCTCGGAAATCAAGAACTAAGACGCTTTAAAACTCTTATACACGTAATTCCAAAACTCGATATCTCATTAAACATATAACCTCAAAACTCGATCCAGAATCAATCTCGGAGATTGAACATAACCCCGGAAGTTGAAACTTATATAATCTCAGAACTCGAACAAATTCAATCTCGGAAGCCGGCCCTAAGCTCAAACTTGGGAACATCTATAGAAGTTAAAAACTTGAAAGATAGATTAAGACTTAAGATTTTAAACTTGCAGACATAATGGAAATGAGTTTCAAATTTTTTGGCAAAATGGAAAATAATTTAGCACTAGAAAAATTGGGGATGTTACAGTTACCCAAATAATTAATCTACTCTTGAGACACAAAAGAATTTGCCTCACAAAAACTACACGGATGATTTCCATCACATAATTCACAAACTGGAGCTGGTTAAGTAGAGTTAACCGCATTGACTTTCATCTCATTAAGTTGTTCGGTGATATTCGTCATTTGATGGGCTATGGTGGCATATTGAGCAAGAACAGCATTGAGGGTGTTAAGTTCCATCTCCTTTTTCTTCACAACTACTCTATCTAAAGGTAGCTGGTAATCATTAGCAGCCATAGTCTCTATTATTTGAAATCTCTCCTCAGCAATTTTTTAATACAAAGATCCTCCAACTAATGCATCAACCATAGAAAATTTGAATCTGCTCCCAATCTTCAAAGCCAGGGGTGGACATTTCCTCAACATCTCTTTAAATAGCTCCTAGGCTTTGTATAGAGACTCACCCTCCTTCTATAAGAAAGAAGTGATTTCATTCCTCATGTTAAGATACTATGATGTGGGAAAGAATTTAACAAGAAATTTCCTTGCAAGATCATCCCAAGTAGAGATACTTGCAGCTAGTTGAGCTGCAAGCCAACTCCTAGCCTTATCTTTCATTGAAAATGGGAATAGACATAACCGTATCGCCTCATCAGAAGCGTTATTCATCTTGACTGTGTCACAGATTTGAAGAAAGTTGGCTAAATGGATGTTGGGGTCCTCAAATGGATGTCCCCCAAATTGGTCTTACTGAATCAGGGAGACAAAAGATACTTTAAGCTCAAAATTATTTGCCTACATGGGAGGCCAAGCAATACTTGTAGCATAACCATCAGCAGTAGGTATTGCATATTCCCCAAGAGTCTTCCATCTTTCACCATTATTTTTTGCCATGGTGTTTTCCTCATCGTTCCTTAATTTGGCTAATCTCTTATTTGCTCTAATAGTGTGCTCAGTTTTTGGGTGAAATACTCGCTCATTCGAACCTATGGTACCTTACATAAACAAACAAGATAAAAATTCAGTACTAAAACTAGATAAAAAATAAAATAAAATAAAGAAATTTTTTCTATTTAGATTAGTACTTTTATTTGATACTAATGATATTGGTTAGAAACCAATCCTGGGTAACGGCGCCAAAAACTTGATATGAAACTGGCAAGTATACCAAGTCATACAAGTAATAAGAGTGTGAGTAAGAATATCGCCCTATAGGGATTGAGTAACCAATTACCACTTCTCAAATTCAACTACTATCTAGACTTCCAAATTTGAAATAACAGAAATCAAGTAAGAATTTAAAAACAAATCTAAATCAATCCTAGACTAAATCTAATCAAAACTAATTCCTAACTACCTAACTTAGAACACAAGCAATCAAAGAGTGATGAGAAACTCAACAAGGAATGAAGTGCTAGGGTACTGATTCACCCATTTATTTCTATGAGCATTAAGTTCTTAATCTAATGAAGTTCAATCAATTCAATTGATAGGGGATTTTCTAATTTAATTAATACCCAATTTCTTGGCATATCAATCCTCTTTAATATCTAAAATTCAATTAATTCCTCAACTTGAACCCTAGAGTCAAAAGCTTTATGATGTATGAAATCCTAGATGATTTAATCCCATATAATTATTAATCTCTATTAATTCCTGGATAATTAATAATTATGGTTCCTATTCCTAGGTCTAAGTTATATACCAATTTTCTAATTGTCTACACAACTCACTATATCAATTTATGGGTGATCAAACCGTAAAAGCATTAAGAGAAAAGATAGAAACTCAATTAAACGAAAGAAACATTTACTATATTAAAGAAAACAAAAACTCGTCATCCTAACATCGGTTATATCATCATCCTAGCCAAGAGGGAGTTTAGCCACTAAATATGTTTACAAAATCCAAAATAAAAAAGAAAGAGAATAAGGTCAACATGAATGAAGAAAAGAAAAAAAGAAAAGATGAATCCCAAAGCATAGATCTTGCTCCCTTGATAAAAAAACCAAGCCCTAGCAAAGCAAAATATAGAGAATATCCCAATCTACTTGTGTCTTACAATTCCCTAATATGAGATATCATGATCATAGGACCCAAGAGATCCCTTATAATGTTATCTTCTTTTGGGTTTAGGCTCATTGAGATTTTTAGAGTCTTTTAAAAGTCATTAATTGCAATATCCCAACTTTTCTTAATATAGCATAAAAAGAACTTCGATTTATTTCACTTAGGAGTGTAAGAATTTCTCAGGTGGCACTATGCTATGACGATCCTCACGCTGAGAATTATAAGGTAGTATGACACTACTGTTGGAATTATGGCCTCACAGACAAAGAAAATTCAAAATACTTGAAAATGCCCCTATAGTGTAAATTTTTGTTATTTATAGAAATGCCCTAGGATTTTTAGTAATTATAGTTAGATCCCAGAAGTTATTTCTAATTTGACCCCAAGACTTTTAGAAAATGACATTTAGGTACTTGCGTTAATAGAATTAGTAGAGTAAGAGTTTAGACAGAGTAAAGTAACATAGCGGAACCTTAAAATCCTAAATCTTAGCCAATTGAGCCACAGAGATATCCAAGTGTGAAATGACATGGGATACCCCTGGACTTCCTCAAAATTGTAGAAATGCCATTAGTTACAAAAAAAAAAGAAGATACAACATAAACTCCAACAGAAAACACTAAAAGGTTTACGAAAAGTCAAAAACTACTCAAAAGACTTCGAAAAATCCCAAAAAAATTATAAATACATTTTTCCATAATTTTGAAGATAAATATCAATTTTTTGTCAAAATTGAGTAGTATTTACATAATTACACAAAAATAACTTATTAGGACACAAAACGGGTCCTGAAAACCTTATAAGACCACTTAATCATGTAGTACGACAAAGAATCAGTGGACTTTTGGGCCTAGGCTTGATAGATCACGTGATTGGGCCTCTAAATGGGCCTTGGTAGCTGCTGAATTGGGTTGCACAGTTTTTGAAACAAATATGGGCCTAATCACACTAAAAGGCCATAATTACTTCATAAAATATAAAATAAAATAAATAAAAACAGAAAACCCTAACCTATTAGCCAATGGATGCCCCTAACAGCCCTCTAGCCCCTAATTTCAGTTTTAACCTTAATGTGAATAGGGATTATCAAATTTTACTAAGAGTCAATATCAAGTTGCTTTGTAATTATGAGTTTTTATCAAAAATCAAATACTCTTTGACTAAACTAGATTTTTGAAGGATTTGTCCCCTCAAACTTGATGAACCAGCATAGCTGTGCATAGTTCGGCAGCAGAAAATTATTTATTTAATTTATAGGTAATTAACTATGTTAATTAACTTAAAATAGGCTTAATTAAGGCAAAAATTCACTAAAAATACTAAAAATTGTAGCAAAATTTTGGAAAATTCAGAGATATCTTCTAGCACATATTTAAACATGGATTTTATGATAGATTAAAGAAATTTAATTATTTGTTAATTATTTTGATAATTAAAGCTTAAATTGTCTACTCTAGATTTAATAAAAATTGCTAATTATGCACTAATTAACCCTTAACTCACTTTAATCTTTTCTTAAACATTAATCAACACTTAAGATGAGTATTATAGTGTATCTAAATCAGTTTTAATTGATGGTTAAATTAATTAATCATTGATGGCATAATTAACTAACCAAACTACGTAAATTAAGTAAAAACTAATCAACTAATTAACCTATCACTAACCCTGGCCTTTTTCTATAAATAGAGCCACATGAAACACGATCCCCACACTTTAGACACCCCATTTCAGAAAAGAACTTGAGAGTTCCATCCTCCATATAACCTAGTTTGTTAAGAAAAACACCATAAACCCTTAACAAACTTCCACCACCATCAAAGACCTTCATCCTCCACCCTCGTAGTTCATGTTCAAGCTCTCAAATTGGACCAAAAAGCTTGAGAAAGTTGTGGTTCCATCCCCTCAAGTCCACGAGTTCAAGCCTTTAAACAAGTAGGGTTTTCTTTCTAAACCTTTAGGTTCCATGTGCATGATTTGTGTGGTTGTTTTGATTCTTTGAAGCTTTTAAATATTAACTTCAGATTCCATGTTCTCCTTTGAAAGCTCTTAAATTTTTCTATAGCTCTTGAAGAGTATGGAGTTTTTATTTATTTTGAAGGATTTTCAAGCCTACACTTGTTATTTCTTGATTTTGTGTGTTCTTGGGAGCTAAAACTTTCATACTTTCCTTTTGAAGCTCGCAACCTGCACCGGGTTTGAGACTTTGAGGACGAGTTTGTGTGTTAAATGGTGGCTTTTAATCATGCTTGCAGGCTTGACTTGTAGTTTTAGGGTTTATGTACTTGATTCTTATGTTTTGCATGTTTTTGTAAAGCATAACTCTTAATATCTTCTCTTGAAATCGCTGCCCTGTTTGGACAGCACTTGTATCCATTTTTATTCAACTATTTAATGAATCTAAAAACTTTGATTTGATACCTTAGATGATATATTTTCATGTGATGAATGTTTGTGTGCTTGATTTTGAAGTTTGGAAGCAATATAACTAAAAACTATACTAAAAAATCAATCTCGGCCATGTGCAGGGCTGCAACTATAAGTCATGTTTTTGTGATGCTTTGAGTTGTATCTTGATGAAATTTAAGTGTTGAATCCATATACATATGTATTCCTTTGCATATGAAGCATAAAAGCTTGAAAATAGATGATTTGGGTAATGTTTTATGAGGTTGGTGATTGCTATACGGGAAAAACCAAGGGGTTGGATATCAAAAGTTGAATGAAATGTCTAAGAGAACCTTAGTCAAGTTTCTACAATAATGAAGTTTATGTTTTCAATATTTTCAAATTGTTTCTGAAGAATTTATACAAAAGCTTTTATGAAAAAGGATTAAGATTGTGACCTAAAGCTTTAATTTTCTTTAGAACATGTGTGCTGTCTTGTTTTGTGTGTAGTTTTCCAGCATGTTTTAGTATATGTTAGTGTGTAAAATTGTTATTTTGATGTCACATAACCTATAGTTTAATGCTATGTGCCTATATGTTGATTCTACTTGAATTTGGTGCATGAAACTTGTGTTTTAATTAAATTATGTGGGCTGTTCTGTTTTTGGCTGCACCTTAATCCACGTAATTCTATCTATTTTAAGTATTTTAAATGGTTGGTTTGTGATTTAGATGATGAACTTTCACTTGCTTAAGTCTTTGAACTTATATGTGTAATGTATATGCTTATTTCCTTAATTTAGATTTCATTTGCTGTCCCCTTTGAGTCGTGACCTTCCAACATGATTTTGAAAGTGTTTTTATGTTCTTAAATGTTATTTTGAAACTTAAGAATCTATACTATCATACAATGTGCATGATTACCAAGTGTCTTGTATTTTGTGTTGGTGTTATAAATTAAAAGTTTAAATTCAATTCTGCCCTATTTTGGGCACAGGTTTTTCATTCTAAATTCTCTTATTTTAGTATTTTATAAATTTAGTTTGATATCTTATATGAAGTATTTTTATTCAATAAAGCTTTGTGCACAAGTTTGAGAAATTTTGAAACAAAATACCTTGTTTTTGGCCATTACATGGTTTCAACCATATTGAAATGTCTGAAATTGTCTAAAATATCTCTTTTAACATGGAAGTTGTCTAAAATTTTTGGCTATGTTGAAATGTTTTTGAACCTTTGAGCATGTTTGAATTAGTGTAGTTTATGTGATAATTTCTTTTGGGACCATTAAGACTTAATAAGACACTGAAAGTCACTTAATAAAATGAGCTATAACCTATGCTTGGAGTTTATGACATTATGGACCTTGATCTATGCTATTTGACCTTGTATGAACTTATTCAGACTATTATGAGACCTTGAGCCTTGCATTGGACCTATTTGAGACCTTTTATGGTCACACCATGTATTGAAGTACCTATGCTTGGACATTGGATTATGGACTTTGGACTATGTATATGGACATTGGACTTAATTACACATTTAATCACACTAATAATTTTCTTAAGGCTTTGGTCTATGAACAAATGGTTTTCCTAAAAGCTTTGGTTTATGATAAAAGGTTTCATAGAATTGTTATTGAAAGTTGTTTTAAGCCTTTTGTCTAATATGTGTTTGCATCCCTAAAGCTACGTGAGAACATGCCTATCCTTGTTTGTGTATGTTTCGAAGTTGAGTGTGGAAGTATTGGCTTGTGTACTTGTGATATGAGTTGACAAAGGATTTGGCTATTTGATTTAAACATGCTTTGTGAGCACATTAATTTGAATAAGATTATTGTGTGCACTATGTGAATATGACTAATTTAAAAGACTATGTCATGTGGCTTTAGTAAATATCCATGCTTTGTGAACCTATGAATATTGTGACCACGTAATTACTTTTTGCATGAGGGAATTATGGAATTTTATGATAGTTGAGCAAAATGTGAAGATATAAGAATTATGTACACTTTACATTGAAAGTATACAAGTAATGATATCTTATGGCATGAATTATGCATTCTCATAATTACTATGAATATGCAATATATGTGCGCTATATGATTGAATATAAGATGTATAATATTGTGCACTATATGTTGAGTACGAGATTCTATGCATATAGCATGAGAATATGTCCATTCTTGCCTTAAGCATGTCTCGAATATGAACATGAATGTTTGGGTTGAAATGTACATTACTATATGTGCACTTGTGGTATGAATTCCTGTGTCTAAATACCTTGGGATTGTGTATGCTATGGTAAATAGTGTTATTTGCCAGGGATTGAATACGATATGAAATTAGTGAAGCGTGCATATGAATATGGTTATAAGTTAAACTTAGAAATTGATAACATGTGCTTTTTGATAAAGATTGGAGTCTTAATTGATGGCATTATGAGATAAATATGAGATTATATGCACCAAGTGTTGAGAATGAAATTGTATATATGTGCACCATATGAAATAGCTGTTATGTGAAAATAAATGAATAAACGACACCTCAGGCCCCGCCTTGTAGCAGATAAGGACTTGGTAAACACAAAGTCATTCAGTGGTTTAAACGACATCTCAGGCCTCACCATGCCAGCGGACAAGGACTTGGTGGTCGTTATGTGATACCTTGGGCCCCGCCATGCTAGCAAACAAGGACTTAGTGATCATAGAGTGATGTCTCGGGCCCCGCCAAGATAGTGGATAAGGATTTGGCAATCATTGATCTGACTAAGAGACACCATAAAAATGAGAGCTCTCACAGACCCGGATATATGATGTAGACCCGATAGACTTTAGCCATAAAAAAAGATTAGTAAGCAGCAAAAAGGAAATTGACAGTATACTTGCCATTATTTGTGAGCTATATTAATAATGATGATGATTGTATTGTTGCTTTATCATTCATGCTTATTACCTAGAACTGCCATCTTGCTAAACATTATGAAATGGCTGGGAATGATAATTTATCTAATTTGTTGTTTGTGACTTATTACGTGTCATTTTATTGCTAAATATTCTTGCGATTTTATATGTGATTTGAATCATTATGTATCATACATATTGCTGCACTCGCACCTTATTCTTAGCATTTTTGGGAAGTTGCGGGACTTCCCTAGAAACACCACCCTACTGGAGGACTTCTTTCACCTTATTTTTCTTGATGTTTTCAGATAGCAAGAATTGCTATGATGGTAAAGATAGAGGTGGTACAAGACCATGTCCTTATGAGAAAGTAGATTATGAAGCTTAGTTGTATTTTGTTAAGTGCTAGCTCCATAGGAAGTTATGGGTATCTGTGTTTGTACTCTGGCTTATAACTCAGATGTCCCCATTGTAATTTTAGAAATGTATCTGAATATTAGACATTTATAGTTGATAATTGTTTAAAACTCAGGCTACTTGTGGGATGTAATATAATGTAGCTATTTAATTTATGTTTATAATTGATAAATGGATTTAATATAAATATTGGGTAAAATCATAGACAAAACTAATTGAATAGAAAAAAGAGTTTTGTAGCTTCCACAAATTAAAAAAAAAAAAATTGCTCAAATTTTGCTTAAAGTTTAGGGTGTTAAATTAATGATTCTAACTGAGTCAAATTTGTGCTTCCTTAGGCCCAAAATTGGCCCAATTCGCATTTTGGCATCGGATAACATCTAAACTGTCAAATTCTAAGCTCTATACTGCCTAATACAATTGGAATTAGCTCTTGAAGGCAGAAATAGAGGTTGTAGAGCTTTGAGTAAACTTCCTAATGCCGCAAGAGGCACCTCAATTAGCTTTTTGTAACTCAAGATATTGGCAAAATGTAACACCCTCCTAAGCATAGTACCATGTTAAGTCATAGCATCATACTGAGGAGTTGTTACTATTACTTGAACGGACCTTATCTAATAGTAACCTCTGGTCATCTTCAATATTTCTTGAACTATCTGAAGATAATACGGAAATAAACATAGGAGTGAGAATTTAAAATTCTCAGTAGGATTCTCTAAATTGTCATACAAAGTGTCATCGTTATTGTCTTCAGCTGCTTCAATTTATTAGGAAAAAGATGAGCATGTTATATAAACTATTTATTTTCATTGTTCGAAAACATATTATCCGAAGCAAAGTTCATTTTATTCATACATTTATTAAATGGAGAGAGAATCAAAACATCAACATAGTAACATGAAGGATAATTGAATAAGGTACATAGATTTCTAATAACACAAGGAACAATTAATTTTCATACACAAATGAATGCATATGACTTGTTGGTGTAAGTGTCTTTGCCTCTTTTCACTTTATTTACTTTCTTTCCTTGGCACACCTAAGCATTATGTATTGCCGTCCCTAGGATGCGTTTACCGGTCTGCACTTGAGTGTTACGTATTTTCATCCTCAAGTGCACCCTCTTACTTATCTTTCACTCGTACTTGGTCCCCCGAGGTGAATAGCCTCTTTCACCCCTAGGTAATAGCCTGCTTTTCAGGTCTAAGTTTGTACCTATACATGAGTGACGATTTTACTTTCCTTGATCCTCACACCGGTGTATTCCCTTTAAATTTGGTCGGGGGCTGGCCCAAGTCTTAGACAACACGGCTCTGGCCCATGCTAGTTGGGTCTTGCCATGCCTTATGTGCTTATGTTAGTTGGGTCTTTGCCATGCTTTACATGCTCACACTAGTTGGGTCTATACCATGCCTCAAGTGGTAGCTCGATATGTCCCTTTGCAAGTGTTTATAGTTTTCATTCTTCCTTTTCATATCTTATCATGCATGCAGATACTTTGCACATTCATATCTATGTCTCATGTCATGTGTCTCATGCCACCTCTCAAGCATACTTACATGCATTCTTTCAAGCAAATAGATTTCACATAGCCTTTATAGCATGATCAAATCAACTTGAATGACATGTGTATTTGTAAGTATAACATATTATGTGCATAAGTTCTGCCGGAATTTTGGCAGCATAACAGATTAGGTCCGTTTATCTGTGAATAGTGCCAACTTAAAATTGGTAGCCAGTCACAACAGTAGAACTAATATAATGTATCAACATTTCAACAATAACATGGATTTTGCAACATTCAAACTTCAATTGAATTTCAAGCGTGTATTAAGGTATACAAAACCTTCAATTTGGAAATTCTACTACCCTCATTCAATTCTGCCCAGATTTTTAATTTATGCCATAATTTCTAATTAACTTGTTTAATTATGAATTTTTGATATGTTGAAGTGTTATGTGTCTAGTTTTTAACCTCTTTGGTCCCATTAAATTTTGATAAATATAACTCAAGTTATTAAGGTTTAACCTAGGTCTATCCTATTACTAAGCAATTTAGGCACTAAAAAGTAAAAATTCACTAAAAATAGGAAACTGATTGGAATTATACGAAACCTATATCATTTTAAAGCTAACTATGCTAGCTTTCATTTTCAAGAAGTTTTATTTTATTTGAGTAAGTAGAGCTCAAGTTATGAGCTTTTGAAGTTAGCTAACTTAAGCTACCCTATTCTAGTCCAGTCAACATATGGGGCAACTTCAATAAATTACTGGGAGCAACTAGACCGAGTTTGACTTTGAAATTTTTATGGGATGTTGTCCTATGTGTAAGCTTTCTAAAAAAATTAGTTGCACTCAATTTAAAGTTGTATAGGGCAAGTTATGCCTTGCACAAACCACTCTGGTCAGATCCAAAGGTAGAAACTTAGGATAAACTTCAAAAAATTATCTCTTACTCCATACTAATCTAATGGCCTTATAATTTATAAGGCTGGAAAGTTCCAAATGTTTAGTTTCATTAAAATTGGTTTCACCTCAATTTGATGTCTGTACACGAATCCATACACTGCGCAAGTACGAACACTATAGGGTTTCCTAGTGAAATTCACTCTAGTTGCTTCCTTCTTAGTTCTTTCACTAATTATTCAATCAAAACTCAATATAAACCTAATAATCCAACCATAAAGATATACATAAACTCAATATAACATCAAATACATGAGTATAGATGAATTTCCAACAGCCATCAATTCATAAGAAATCAAGAAAATGGAATGAATCCTACCTTGAATTTGGAGTTTAGACTTGTAAAATGAAAGCCTTAAGAGTAAAAGCTTATGTTGAATAGATACAAGAGGGGGAGGATGAAATAGAGAGCAAAAAGGGGAGGGAGGTCTGCCTCCTCTTGCCGAAAATGATAAGGAAGAGAGAGTGAAAATTATCTGGCCTTTGTCATAATTGGTGGTTGGTGGCTTAGGTGGTTAAGGTTTGGCCACTTCTCTCCTATTTGTGTGGTTGAATGTGGTGCCACTAATGAGGGGTGAGGGTGGCTGAATCTTAGCCACCTATCTTAAGGTTTTCAGTTTGTTCTGATAGTATAAAATGCCGAATCTTTGCCTATTTCCTTCAAATCGGCAGAACAGTAGTAAATAATTTTGTGAGATTTTCTATATCTTTACTCTAATTATTCTTAAGCCTAATCTCTCTATTTAACTTCTAATTAGCTTCTACTTAACCTATAATTAACTTCCAATTAACTCCTAATTGCCTTTAGATGATTATCAAAACCGAATAAATCGATTAACAGCGTAAGTTAATCATTTTGCAAATTTAGGACCTTTTTGTTTTTCGTTTTTCATAACTAGTGGCATTTTCATAATTTTGGGCAAGTCTAAGGGCATCCCACGTTATTTCACATGTGGACACTTCTACAGCCCAATAGGCGAAGAATTAGCTTTGTATATTTTTACTACGTGATTCTACTTCGTTTAAAACCTTATTCTACTAATTCTATTTATGTAAGGACCTAAATGTCATTTTTTAAAAAGTTCAGGGATAATTATGGAAAGAATATTTGCTGATCAATGTGTAAGTACTAAAAGTTATGGGCAATACTGCAAATAACAATGGTTCACAAAGACAGTGCCATATTTTCAACAGCAATGTTTTACTATCCTATAGTTCTGAAGGTGAGGATCGTCATGACATAGCGCTGCTTGGGGAAAATAATTTAATGTTTCTATGATATCATTTTAAGAAAATGGGGATGTTACACAAAACATTGGGCAGAGGTTATGTTGGATAGCATCAGAATAGCAGCAACCTTTAATCTTGCAATTAGATTTTCACTAAGAAACTATAAGAATTGGGCTTTGGGCTGCACATAAAAGTTATAGAGAACTTGAACTTTTTGGAATATTTTCATTTGTCTCTATTCAATCTCTGTAGAGAGTGATACTAATTTTCTACTATAGTGATTTCCGAAAAATCACCTCAAATAGGCTCTAAAACTCTTCTATTTAGCTCCAAAAATGGCTCTCTTGCAAAATTGAACAAAATAAGCTTCCAACCATCAAATTTCCTAAAATTGCCAAATTAACATTTATTCCACTAATTTCACAAAAATCCAAATTTCATATGAAAATGGCTAATTTCGTAACAATTAGAGCACAAAATCATGTCAAAGTGAGCACTAAATGAGTACACATACACACGCGCACACACACACACACACGCACACACACACAGATATATAGATATATATATATATATATATATATTCTGGTCTTAATTTTCTTCAAGCTTTCTCAAGTCTCTTACAAGAAAGGAAAGTCTCACCACCATCACCTTCATCCTTATCAACTACACATGTAGGGGTTTTCACTCTTTCTCTACTTCTAAAACTTCCCATTGATTCACTTTTAGTGATAGTTTTAATGATGGCTGAGTAATAGCTAGTTCTATTCTTTCTTAGTCTTCTTGGCATGATGATGATGGTGAGATGTTGATGGACGAGCTATTGTGATTTTGGCTGTGTTTGCTTGTTATATTTATGTATTGTTGTTGTTTTGAATCTTGAGAACTTGTGTTTTGATGCTTGTTGTCATTGGTGTTGGAAAAATGATTTTCTAGGTGCTTGTGTATGATGGTATTTTTCGACCATTTGAGGAAGGATGAAATGGTTTTGATTATATCATGTGTTTTCTTAAGATGTGCTGAAGGTATAAGAATGAGTTTTAAAGTCTTAAAGTGTTAAATCAAGAAAAATTGTTTTCCTAGCCTATTCTAGCATGTAATCGACCATGAGGAGAAGAATACAGAGTAAAACCTTGTTTTCATGCTTGAACATGTTTTGTAGCTTTCTTGATGTGATTTTAAATAACTGGTTTTGTGTTGGTTTGAGGATCTTATTAAGTGTTTGGGGGTGATTAAAAGTAAGAAAATGATTTCTAGGTTCCTTTAGGTGTGGTCTTGGATATGCTATGTAAAGGAGGAGGAAAAATAATTCTTTCGCTTGATTCATGGTTATTTGAGCTCTCATGGTGTTTAAGATTAATTAAGAAAGGTGTTTTGATTAGAGTATGAATTGATTTTAGCTTGATTTTTGGAGGCTTAGTGTTGCTTCATTAGGCATGAAAATCTTTTCTTAGACTATGAGAGTGGTATCAGCAAAAAAGGGTTCAACCATGAAGGTTTTATGTTGATATGTGTGTTATGTGTAGATTGAGCTTATTTAAGTGAGTATAATGTTTGAACTCAGCTCTAAGCTTGAATCTTGATGGTGAATGGTTTGTATGTTTATGTATTCTAGTTAAGTGCATGATGAGGTGTAGAGGTGTAAGGTTGTAAGGGAATTAATTCTTAAATTTCTTGTGATTGATTTAGATTAGTTATGGAGCATGTGCATATTAGCTTAAGGACAAATTTGTGCTATGTACCTGGGGGAAACAAATCGGCCAAGAGAGGAAGAAGAGTAATCACCACGTATTTTATGGCTAAGACCTATTTTAGGAAGCATTTGTATGAGAAAGAATATGTGCATGTTGTGTGATTGATGGTTTGATTAAGTTTGAATTCATGGAAAGTATAGTTTAGAGTATTTGAGGTAGTTTATTGGTGCTATATGTAACACCCTCCCAAGTACAGTACTATGCTTAAGTCATAGTACCACACCCTGGAGTTGTTACGGTTACCTGAACGGACCTTATCTGACAGCAACTTCCGCTGCGTTACTCTGATACCTCTTGAACTTTCTGGAGACAACATGGAAAATAGGAGTGAGAATTATAAATTCTCAGTAGGATTCTCTCTGATACACATGTAATGTCATCGTTGTCATCTCCAGTTTGCTTCGGTTTATTATGAAAAAGGTACACATGCTGCACAAACTGTTTAATTTTACATTTCGAAAAAATGTCTTATCCGAAGCAAAGTTCATTTTTACTCATATACTGGTCATTTGGGGAAGTTTACACAAGATTAATTCATGAATAATACCATGGATAATAACTTCAACATATAAAACGCACATAACATTAATCTACTGGGAACATAACATCTGTACATAACTTAACTTGCACTTGAATTCGTACATATACATAAAATTTTACTTTTCTTTCATTCGACACACCTAGGCGTTACGTATCGCCGTCCCTAGGGTGCTTGCATCTGTCTACACTTGAGCGTTACGTATCGCCGTCCTCAAGTGCAGCATCATACCACATTCCAGAGTATGATCGCCATGTCATACCCCATCAGAGCGTGATCGCCATGTCACGTTCCTTAGGAATATGGGATCCTCATGCTATATCCCAGAGTATGATCGCCATGTCATACCCCGTCAGAGCGTGATCGCCATGTCACGTTCCTTAGGAATATAGACTCATCATCATATCTTTACATGCCACATTCCAGAGTATGATCGCTATGTCATACCCCATCAGAGCGTGATCGCCATGTCACGTTCCTTAGGAATATGGGACCTTCATTCGGTACTTACACTAGCTGGGTCATGCCATGCCTCATGTAAGTCCTACCCCCTATATTCACACTAGCTGGGTCGATGCCATGCCTGATGTAAATGGGGCATATACTTAAATCTTTAGTCTTTAAGTCTTTACTCTTTAACCTTTACTGCCCTTGGGTAGCTTGCCTTGGAGTGAGCTTGTCAGCTCAACTCGTGATCGTCGTCACACCGACTCACCCACAAGGGGATTCACATTTAATATACTTATGTCTTTTCATTCTTATACATGATCATGCGTAGGCATGCTGAATGTACTTATATATACATATATATACTTCATCATTTATTCTTATATACCTCATATCATACTGCTTCTTGATTTATCCTCATATATCTCATATCACACTCATATCATTCTTGCATATAAATATCTCTAGTTGCATAGACTTCTGTCGTAAATCCGGCAGCATAACGGATCAGATCCATTTCTCCATGAATAGTGCCAGTTCTCACAGACAATTCAATCATAGCAACATAATCAATCTAACACATATATGTCAAGGTCAAACTGGCAATTCTCAACTCATACCTTATATGTTTTACTAATACTTGTGAAATCATCAATTGGGTCACTTTTGCCCATCTATTCAGTTCTGCCCGAATTTCATATGATCCACCTTTGTTTCTATTCAACTCATTTAAACCTGAATTTTGGATATATCATAGATCTATATGTCTACTTTCTAACCTCTTTGGTCCCATATCATTTTGATCCATATAACTCAAGATATTTAAATCTTACCCCAGCTTGTTCAGTCACTAGCCCAAATTACACTCCTGGAAGTATAAATTCACTAAAAATCGAAACTAGGTTCAAACCATACGAAATTAGTCTCATATTGAAGCTAACAGAACAACCTTTCATTTGCCACAAGTTTCACTCCATTTGCTTAAGTATACCTCTAGTTATAAGTCCTGAAACTCGACTTTCCTAAACTACTCTGTTTTGGCCTGGATTGGACATAGGACAACTTCCTTGGATCACTAGGAACAAATGGGACCATAACAAACTCGGAATCTTATATTGGGATGTTCCCCTATGTGTAAGCTTTCTAACAAAATTCGTTTCACTCAATTTGGAACTGTATAGGGTGAGTTATACCCTCCTCAAGTCACCCTGCCCAGATAAAAATCCTGAACCCTAGGTCAAACTTCAAAAATTCGTATCTCTCTCAATACTAATCCAATAACCTTATATGACATATCTATGGAAAGCCCTGGATGTCTACTTTCATCTAAAAATGGTTTCATCGGATTTAACCGGTTGTAAGTGGAGCCGTACACTCCGCCGTACGGATTACCGTGGAATTCTTCATCCAGACAGCATACTGATTCTTCTCTCCTTCTAATCATAGTTCTAACTCAAAATCCTCTATTAATTCAATCCTAATCCATCATAATACATCCAATAATTCATCAAATACATAAAGAAGAGTACAATCTCATGCAACCATAGTGCAAGAAATTCAAGAATAGAAGTAGAATCCTACCTCTCTGGAGTATGACTTTGTTGAAATTGAGTTTGGATTGATGGAACTTTGCCAAAGCTTGGAGATTTGATGGAGTTGGATTTGAGAGAGGAAAGGAAGAAGAAGAAGGCTAGAGCAAGAGGAGAGGGAGACGTAAATCAGATTAGAATGAGGAGGGAAGTCTGACTTAAATACATGAAAGTTGTGGTGTTGATTGGTTGGAATTTTGTGATTGAAGTTCGACCACGTCTCTCACTTTTGTGGCCAATTTGCTCTCCACGTCGTCCAAAACTGGGATACGCTTTCGTTCCACCTGAAATCGGAACTCGCTCCCATACTACTTGAAGTCGGAACTCGTGACCTTCTAAATTGCTTGCAGCTGAAGCCGGATGTCGTAACTCGTACCATGTTGCTTGTGGCTTGAGGAAATCTTGTTTATTTTGATACTTGGAATCGAAGTCGGAGGTCGGAAGTAATGCAGCTGAAAATCATATAATCTCGGAACTCCCTATCTGAACTCGGGAATGTCAATGCTGGATATAAAATCGGAGATCGGAACTCGTGTATAACTGAAATCAACTCAAAGATTTGAACTCATGTCCATTGAGTTCAACTCACGTACCATTGTGTTAAACCATTACTTCTGAGGTCGGGAACCACGCACACTATCGTGAAGCATGAGGTATGAGGTCGGAACTCGGGCATTCGAATCACATTGCCAAACCCAAGTACTTAAACCCGGAAGTCGGTACGTTACATACAGTGTGTTTAATGAGATCAGAAACCGGGTATATTTTCCTTGAAACATAAGTCGGATATCGGGAATCACGTCAGCCCAAAGTTAAGTCAGAAATCAGGATGTTAATACCAGATGAAGTCGGGAATTTTGCAGACCAACTCGGAAATCGAAAAATCAAGCCAATCCATCATTAAGTCAGAAATTGGGAATTCTAATAAGGCATGAGGTCGGAAATCGGGTCTATTGACTTGAGATATGAAGTCGGGAATAGGATGAAATCGGAAATCGGTTGGACATGAATGAACTCGGAACTCGAAAATAATCTTCTATCTGAAATTCAAAGATGAAGTCGGAAATGGGAATTGATCATCCTAAGGGCGAAGTCGGAACTTGGAAATCGGATGTTACACTATAAATGATTTAGCAGTGTTAAGGATAGAAATTTAGCATTGCATGAAAAGGGTGGATTTTTGTAAGGTACTGTACTAACTAACTAACTATCACTTTAGACTTATTCTAGGCCTGCTAGTATCTACCATGTTAGAACTTGTTATGACTATGCTTTTGTTTATGCTGATAATATGATGATGGATATTTGTTATGTGAGTTGTCTGATTATGATAATGAATGTTTATCCATTCGACTAGTATGCAATAGTATATCTAAATAATTTTGCTTGTGTAATTAAAATTGCAAGTAACCGAAACATGTAAATTAAGGAAAGAAAAAGGAAAAAAAATCTATAGGCCTAATTACCAAAAAAGATTAGTAACATATGCTAGTTTATTATTAATTAAGAAGCAATTATAATTTGCTAATTAATGATTAACTAGTAGGGTGTTACAATTACTCACTTTGAGTTTGACCATTCCTTTAATTTACTTCAACATTGGGGAGGAGATGAAAATCAAACCCCTAATATAAGACTAATTTTCACTATATGTTAAAAGCTTCAACCACCTTGTTTTTGTTGCTCGAGATGTTGAAATAAGCAATTTCGTACAAAGGTCTTCTTGAATTATAGTAAAGAGGACTATGTATGGTTGGAAAACTAGTGGCGGAATTAAAAAATTAAGGGAATAAGTGTAACACCCTACTAATTTAATGTTATGCTTAAGTCATAGCATGAAATTAGGTAGTCTGTGTTACCGTGTTAACACTATACTTATCTTTCGTAATCAGTATCACATCATAAAACAGACGAAACGGTACGCTGTTATGAAATAAACGTAACTAGCACTATAAAATGTAATAAGGTTCGATACAACATAACAGAAAAAGTGCTGATAAGTGATATATTATCAGTTGTTTATGTACATATGTATGTCGGAAGCCAACGCTTCCATCTGTTTTTGTATATAGATTAAAAACAGAGGAGAGAAAAAGACAGCAAAATCCCTATTGCTACAAAGCGGAGGCAGAAATAGCAAGAGTCGGCTGTGTCCAGCGAGCCTACTGCAGTGCAGGGTCATGGTGGAGCTGCAAGTCGGGCACCTCAATGAAGAGGGTAGCTATCGTGTCCATCGTCCACATCTGAGAATGAGGCAGAAAGGCAAAGCGAGGTGAGAATTTGGATAAATTCTCAGTAGGGTTCTCGTATGGTGTATAACTGATTTCGCGTCCATTCTCAGTTGCCTCGGGTTTTATTTAATTATAAAAATATGAGATCAACTTAACTATTCCCATTTAATAAGGTTGGGAAAATGTCTGGTCCGAGGTAAAGTCCAATTTTACTTTAGACAGCATAAGAAACAGATTAAATTACTAACAATGATACACAGTATAATTGGTAGAATAAATGAACATATACTGTAAGTAAAACATAACAGTTAAACTGCAAATAACTTGTAATCATGCACTTAATGCAATCATGCAAAACTTGCTCTTGAACTTTCCTTCATAAACTTTTCCTTTGCTCATATACTTTCTTTATTACTCATAAACTTTTCCATTACTTGGTCCCCTGGGAGTTCTTGGCCATTCTAGACTCCTGGGTAGTAGTCTGCTTCTCAGGATCGAGCTCGTTCCTATACAGGGATTGCCGGGTTTACTTTCCCCGACGTCCCCATCGATCTATTCCCCTTAACTTTTTATCCAGGGCTGGCCCAAGTATCATGGAACTTTCATCATAACATATTCTTTGGGTTCATCATAACATAACTTTCATAGCTTGCTTGAAAATGCACATGCATCTATATATATATATCATAACTTATTCATATACTCTACCGCAATTTTGGCGGCATAACGGAACGTGTCCGCTTCCTCATGAATAGTGCCAATATTCAGAGCTAGTTTCTCATAGAAATCATCATAGTTCATTCATATTTCAAACATCCATTCATGGCACAATTATTGAAATCAAACATAGTTGTTGTCTCAATACTTGCATTTGACCCGGTTTTTGTAAATCAGGCCATAATTTCTGTTTAACTCATTTGGACCTCAATTTTGGATATGTTAAAGTGTTATGTGTCTATTTTCTAACCTCTTTGGTCCCATTTGATTCTGATAATCATAACTCACGTTATTCAGGTTTTATCTCGGCCTACCCTGTGGCTGGCCAGAATTGCTCACTCAAAAGTAAAAATCTACTAAAAATCGAAAACTGGCTCAAATGATACGAAATCGATCTCATATTAAAGCTGATAGAACCATCTTTCATTTTCAAAATGTCCCATTCCATTTGACTTAGTAGGGCTCGAGTTATAAGCCCCGAAACTTAACCTTCCTGAACTGCTCTGTTTTGGCTTGGTTTGGACATAGGTTAACTTCTTCAAATCATTGGGAACAAATAGGATAGTAACAAACTCGGAATTTCTAGGTAGGATGTTCTCCTATGTGTAAGCTTTCCAACAAAATTAGTTTCACTCAATTTGGAGTTGTATAGGGTGAGTTACACCCTTTTCAACCAATACTGCTTGGGTGGATGTCCTGATTCCTAGGTCGAACTTCAAAAATTCATATCTCTCTCAATATTACTCTAATGGTCTTATATGATATATGTGTATAAAGCCCTAGATGTCTAGTTTTACATAAAAATGGTTTCATTAAGTTTGAACGGCGGGAGGAGGAGCCGTACACTCCGCCGTACGGACTGCTGAGGGTTTTGAGTTTTCCAGCCTCTCAACTTCTTCATATCATCATTCTTTCTTGTTTTCAATTCAATTTTAATCTCACAACAGCCAATAAACCAGCCATAAATCATCATGATCACTCAGTCAGCATATCAGAATTTGAAGAATTAAACCACCAATAATCATCCAAGAATCAGAAAAATCAAGACAAGAATTAAAACCTCTACCTCTTGCTTTGAGTTTGAAAATAGAGCTGGGCTGAACTTGAAGGTTGGATAGAGTGGGAGAGTTGAGAAGAGGAAAGAGAGCTGAAGTGAGGAAGGGAAAGCAACGTAAGAAATGAGCTGAAGAGGCAGGAGGAGGATATATATAGACAAGGCTTTGAAGTGGTAGTTAGAATGAGTGGCTTTGATTGGGTGAAATTTTATGGGCAAAGTTCAGCCATGTCTCCCTCTTTTGTGTCAAAATTGCTCTCCACGTCGCCAGAGAAGTGAAACTCGCTTCCAGCGTATCTGAACATGACATCGGAACTCGTGTACTTCTTAAAGTCGAAATTCGTGTATGGTTTAGTCGGAACTCGGAATAATCATCTTGTTTTATTCAAAATTGGAGAGTAAAGTCGGACGTCGGAATTCGCAAGGTACAATCACCTTCAAATCGAAGGCCAAGGGCCAGAATGTGAAACCAAAACACTCGAACCCGGAAGTCGGGAGACATATGTAAACTCGAATCGATTCTAAGGATGACACCAGATATCGGGATTCAAAACATTAATCTTGTGTACCAAGAAATCGGAACTCAAAACTTAATGGCGGAAATCGGAAGCATAAGCCACTACATTTTGAACTAACGAAATCGGAAATCGGGATATATTACTCATGAGGTCGGAATTCTTACATGATTACATAATGTCGGAAATCGTAAAATTCGAGGCAATCCATTTGAGCATTCCTAAGGTCGGAAATCGCATATTACGTGCATAAGGTCGTAAATCGGAAAATACAGCTAGTCCTTTTTAAGCCTTGGAAACGAAGTTGAAAATCGAAACTATGACTAAGGTCGGAAGTCAGAATTTATCTGAAAGTTAAAGACAAACTCGGAAATCAAAAATTTCAATATTAAATGAGATCGAAAGTCAAAAATCGGACGTTACAATAAGCTTTTCTTTTCCCGCTTGAATATTGTTGTTGGTCTTTCTATGAACATAGTAGTGGGTGAACCCACTTTTGGGCTTTGAAAAGTCAATGAAATTTAATGTGACAAGTTGGATGAAGATTCATAAAAGGAAGTACTACTATGCACATCGACAAAATTGAAGAAAGCATGCATAATGAAAAGGATGAAATTGTGAGGCTAGTAGACGAGATGTTATTTGTGGGGATAATTAGAGACAACCAAAGCGCATTTTCTAACTTGGTACTATTGGTCATGAAAAAGGACAGTAACTGGTGGTTTTAAATTGATTATAGGACCCTTAACTTTGTTACTATGAAAGGCAAGTTCCTTATATCAATTATCAAGGAGATTTTGGATGAATTACATGGGATCATCTACTTTTCAAAGTTGGATTTATGTTCTGCTTATCACCTCATCAAGATGAGGGTGGAGGACATCTATAAGACTGCTTTTTGAATACATTTTGGGCACTATGAATTGGTAATGATGCCCTTTGGTTTGACCGACGCATCATCTACTTTTCAAAAAGTTATGAATATAATTTTTGAACCTTACCTATGAAATTATATAGCCTTGTTTTTTTTGATGATATACTAATTTGTGGTTGTTGTTAATAGGATAATGTACATAATCTGGGCCTAGCCCTTAGTTTGTTGGAGTAGCACCAATTTTATGCTAAGAGATCCAAACGTACTCTATTTAAGAAGGAGGTGGAATATCTTGGGCACAATACAACTTATATACTCAAAGTCTTTGTGTTTGTTTGTGCACGCGCACGCATGTGTGTATGCGTGTGAAATACATGAAATCAACAAAAAAGTTATTGGATTGTTCATAAAGATTACAAAAATGTTATTATAGAACTTTTATATATGGAATGATGTGGAAATCTATGTTGCCCTACCATTATCATCTTCCATTAGAGAAGGAACTTAGTACTTGATCCTTGATGCTGTCATACCCAGTATTTTGATGGCTACTATTATCACCGTGCTCATATATTTTGGATGATGACTTAGGAAGCAAGTATTGAGTCTCTTCTAGATTTTTGTCTCCAATGGTCCAAGGGTGTTTTGCATTCGTCTTATTCCCTCCAATTCCATTGCCACTTCCATCATGCTTGGTCTCTCCTCCCCTTTAAGTCTCAAGCACTTTGCAGCAAGAATAGCAACCTCCATGATCTCCTGCTCATTTTCTTCATTCAACATGTCAACTTGAAGAGCTTCAAACAAATTATCATTTTTCAAGCAAGATAAAAAGTAGATAGCGAGACTTCTTTTTTCTTCTGACCTGTCAAAAGAAAGAGGTTTCTCACCAGTTAGAAGCTCTATAAGCACTACCCCAAAGCTATAGACATCACTTTTCTCAGTTAGCTGGCTTGTTTGCATGTACTCTGGATCCAAATATCCGATAGTTCCTTGCACCATTGTGGCTAATGCAATTTGATCTTGTGGAACAAATCTTGAAGCTCCAAAATCAGATACTTTGGTAGTGAAAGTGCCATCTAAGAGAATGTTGGCACTCTTGACATCTCTATGAACAATCGGAATGGAGGCATTTGAGTGTAGATATGACAAAGCTCCAGCTACCTCTGCTGCTATCCTCAGACGAGTCTCCCAAATTAAATTATTTGTCTTGTTTTCATTGTGGATAAAATCAAAAAGGGTACCATTGTTTACATATTCATAAACCAATAAAGGAACTTCTGTCTCTAAACAACAACCTAAAAGTTTCACTACATTCCTATGATTGATTTGGGATAAAACAACCACCTCATTGATGAATTGCTCAATTTGGCTCTCATCAACTATTTTGGATTTCTTGATAGCAACAATTCTATCATCTGCTAGAAATCCTTTGAAAACTGTACCATAACCTCCTCTACCAATGATTAAGTTCTCATCATAGTTGTTGGTGGCCTTCTTTAATTCATCTACTGTGAAAATTTGAGCCGTTTGGGAGGACTCTTCTCTTCTAGAGATTCTAGAGAGTTGTTGTAGCAAAATAAAGCCACCGTTTTGCTTAAAGAATTTCTCTTTTAGTTTGATGAGTTTCCTTTTCTGGTACATCAAGTATAGCAAGGACGTCGCCACAAAGAGAGCGATAAATCCTACACTTGCTCCTACATTCAAAATACATGCTCGCCTAAGAAAAAAAAAATTAAGATGCAAACTTTAAAAGAAATAAAAACGTAAATGTGCTTAAGTTTCTTACCAATGACAAACTTTTGAGGTACATTTTTCTGGCGGCACCCTCCTTCCTTTGTTCCATTTCCAGATTGTCCATTGGGACAAAAACATTTGTAGGACCCAATTTCATTGAAACAATTATCGACACTTATGCATGAATGCTCTCCTTTTTTACATTCATCAATGTCTGCAAGACCATTATTGAAATAACTAAATTATCAAACAACCAATCCTGTTTGCACAAGTTCAAACTAAAAAAAGAGCTTACAGATTGGCTTCTTTAATACTTTTTTTTTTTATCTATTTTTCATTTTTCTCTCTTTCACAATTGAAGTAAAACTAGTTGAAACATTCAATTTATATGGTTTTGTAATTATATTTTTTTGAATTACTTTTTTTTTCAAGTATAAATTTAGTTAGTATTCCTTTGGAATAGATATTTTTTGAGACTATGAAGTGTATACATCGGTTTAGAACATTACTAAATGAGGAATATTGCTGACATGAAAATTGGTAATGCAGTTTAAACCCAAACACACCTCACCTATGACACTTTGTAAGTTCTATAAGAAATATAGAGGAGAAAGATGCTCTCAAAATTTTTAAAGCACCTTGACTGTGAGCTTTATCGATATTGCATGCTCCCCAAGCCAAGTAACATAGCTATTACTAAATTTCTTAATTCAATAATACAAATAATCCAATTGTACTTTCTTAATTCAATAATACAAATAATCCAATTGTACTATGCATTATCGCTATCGACTTGAAAATAAAAGAAGAGAAATAGATGCATAAAATATACAATTGATGCATGTAAACTAAAAACTTTTCTCGAATATTTTCTCTGTATTTCTCTTGTAAAATGTGAAGTAAGAAAATATTGGTCAATTAATTAATTAATCAAACATTAAAAATGAAAACAGTGGTATATGATTATTGTAAAAATCAATTCACCGGCAAAGAAAGATATATAAATGACGATAGATATATTGATGTTTGCCGAAATCAATTACCATTGCAACCATCGGGATGGTATGGGTTTCCGTCATAACCTTCATTGCATTGGCATCGGTAACCATATCCAGTGTGAGTCCACACTACTGCTATTTCCTTTGCAAGCATTGGTGCCTCTTTTCCGAGAAGCTTTGCACGTCTCATCTCCACCAATAGTCCAATCAAAGACCACAGGGAGCCTCTCGAAAGGTAGATCTTGCAAGTGATTTTTAGAAAATGTATAGTTGCCATTTTTGACAACAAAGGAATAGCTGCAGTTGTTGAAGCTCAAAGTTCTGTTGAAATCATCAAAGCTATATGTGTCTACAGAGATGTTCATCATTCTAGGAGGAATATCAACTTGACAACACCCAATGCCCGAACATTTTCCATCAGCAATCGTATGATTGTCGTAACATCTTGTTAAGCACCCTGTTGAATGTTCTGTATCGTCGTAAAAGCTATTAAGATATCCATGAGTGTCACAGCCAACACTTATGAACTTGTTGTCGTTGCTAGAAATTGTTAAAGCAGGAATACTCGTGAGCGATGTTTCACTATAACCGTTTCTTTTATGGCTACCGTTACAAAATTGGGAGACGAGAGCCATCATGTCCATTTGACCTTGGGGGATGTTTATGGCTATGACTGGGATATTTCCCTTCAATAAAGTGGAGTTTTCGCAAGTAAGATTGAATGCTTTTTCTAAGGAACAGTTCTTACCAGTTGTAGATGACTTTCCTACGCCAAATGGATATAGAATTGGAACACCTCCACAATATCCAAGGCAGCCATCAAGGGTTTGATTATTTGCAGCTGCTCCTACCAGGACTAATGCAACAACTAACATCATGGCCTTCAACGCCATTGCCTCCCAAGTCACAAGTTACAACTAAGAAGATGGTTCCGAGCTGACTCATTTATAGGTCTCGGAAGGGTTGATCAAGTCAAAAAGTTGCTGGGAAAAGGCCCTCCTTTCTACCCCAAGAAAGGGGTTAACTGGTTTCGTCCTCTACTTGTGCCAAGAGGGTCTAATTAATTCGTACTTCTAATAAGAAGTTATTTGTCTCTGTCATATGTTGACTTGTAAGGAAGACTTACCAAGAATTTCTATCCAAGAATATGTGAAGAGGGGATACAAGTAGTGGTAAGAAATGCTTCGCAGCCTACAATCACACAGTGAGAGGGAGGGAGGAAGAAAGGTCAAATAAATAAATGATAGATGAATAACGGCACTATTATTCTTTTTTGTTTGGCAATTATATGAATGTAGTTTTAGAGCACCGGAAAGAATTGAGTGTACTGTTAAGCGAATTACGCATTTGAAAAAGAAGATTAAAATTTAAACCTTAAAAAAGTAATGATTGGGAAGGATTTTTAGTTATATCAGTGAATGAAGAATTAATCTCACGGTAATAGTGGTATACACACCTAAAGATTAAAAAAAGACCCAAAAAAAAAAAAAAAAAGTTCTGAAGGTCAAAACTTTGTTCTTCACAGCGAGGAAAGGTTGACGCGGGCGGCATTCTCACGCTATAGTAAACAACTAATCATAGTTCAGATCCTTTAATATCGTGGTGGAAGCAAGTAAGGTTGCTACCTACGCTATGAATATGACTGCGCTTCGTGTTGTATAAGTTGGTTGAGATGGTGAAATAAGCAGCTTCGTGCGATGGGGTTCTTGAATTGCAGCGAGGACCGACCGACCGTGTACGCTTGGAAAAAAATCGTGGTGGAAAATTAAAGGAAAATGTTTTGTCACGCTTGAATATTCTTTTTGGTCTGAAATATTCTTCATGCTTGAACATTCTACGCGCTAGGTTTTGATGTATTAATCATGTTCCTAAGACTAATTTTAACATTGACTCAATCAATCAGGCTGATAATGGGCCCGAAAAAGGGTGTAGCTGTGAACTTGAAAGGAAATTACCACTTGAGTTGCGTACATACCTTGCAAACAAATTACCAAATCAGTCAGTCAATGCATGGGCAGCATCATGAGCCCTCGATCTCTCCGTTCTTCTTTTGTTCTCCCTATCAACCATAATTATTTAATCATGTGTCCAAAGGATAAAAATAGTTGAATGGAATTGTACTTGTACTATTTTTATTTTTATTTTTAAAAGTATTATCATTCTAGCTGACTTTTATGTTATTCAGGACCAGAAATACACTTTATATGCCCTTGACATTAGCATTGTGGACGCATTATTGTTATACTTTTATTATCTTTTACGTTTGTTTTTTTTTTTTTTTTTACAAGACCGATTTCCCATTCAAACAGCCTATATTAAAGAAAAATAATAGTATAAACTCAAGTTTATAGTAAACCCAACACATGGTAATATATCAACCAATGATTCTTATAATATTTATATATTATAATTATAAATTATGTTTTAAATGGTTAAGATCTTGCCATATATAGGGTTTATAGTGAACTCAAGACTATAGTATCATTACTCTGTATTAAACATTAAATAATTAATTACACATGATCGTTTCCAATCCAATTGGAGCTTAATATGTGAAAAAATTTATTCTGTAGAAATCTGAATATAATTTTCCAATGTGATAATTTTATAATTAAGAAATACAGTGTAACATCCTCATCTCTAAGGGTAGACCAATATAGAAGGAAGCTCAGGCCTGAGTCAAGGGCAAAACCATAAATAGGTAAACTATAGTAAAAGAAAGGGCGAAATTATATTTGTTAGACCACAATGGCAAAATTGTAAATAAAGGTTTACGACTGTCAGAAGAGACATTAGCAAAAAAATCCTAATTCCGCGAAGATGTGGGCTCCATGGCACTAGTATGTACTTAAAATACATGCAAAAACTTTATAAATAATATTTTTTTCATGTGATTTTGAATAAGAGTGTGGAATTACTCACATAGTACATAATTTCTAGGGTAACTTAGAATACTCGAATTATTTACTGGATATCTTGAATTAATCCTCAATAGTCCCATATTGTCTTTGGACATGACAAATTTAGAGAAATAGTCCTACGAAGATTAGATAGATAGATATGTCATGAAAGTAGCCATAGTATATGGCTAGAAATGAGTCACACTGGCCCCAATTGGTGGATTTCTCACCACCACCCCTTCCACAAATTAAATATCTTGTACAAATATCTTCTACAAAATATCAAGACTCTCTTATCCTTCCCTTGTCTCCCTCATTTCATGCCAACACACACACACCCACCCACCATCATCATCTCTTCATCATCTTCTTACTCACCACACCATAGCCATGAACTTCAAGTTCATGGTTTATGGCCTTCTTGGCCTCAAAATACCTTGCTCCTCTTATAAAAACTAATCCTCACCTTTCCCTCTATTAAACCCCTCAAAGGATTAAAGGATACAAGTTACTTATGAAGCCCTTCTAGCTCTTGAGAGTTGTGGCCATGAGTGGCAAGGAAGAATAGAAGTTGTTCTTGGCTTCTTTGATTCCATGGCTCCAAGAATCTTAAGGTAGGTAGTTCAAATCCTAGGTTATTTTTCTTTAATCTTTTGTGCTCTATGTTCTGCCCAAAACCTAGGCTTCCAACTAAAATCTTATGTTCGTTGGTTGGCTTATGGTGTTGATTATGTGATTATATGATGGTATTATCATGAAATGTTGATTTAAGTTGATTTTATACTTGGTTATTGATGCTTCTACGTGCATGCGTTTCTACCTTCATAAGAATAGAAATAAATATTTAGTTAACCTCAAATAAGTCTCTTGAGGTCCTTTAAGAAGAATTGGAGTGAGGGGAGTCCACAGGAATTGGGGTGAATATCTTTGAAGAAACTAGACACCAAAAGAAAGACAAAATAAGAATTCTAAAATAGGATAGTGGAGATGTTTAGCCAAAAAATGCACTAATTAGGTAATCTTATGAGGTTAAGGTCATTTTTCCCTATTAGTATAAGAAAAATAGGGTATATAAACCAAAAATCTCAACCATCCAAGCCCAAGTGAATTAGATATGAATTTTAGAACAAAATAGAACAGAATTCGAGTTCAACCCGTGACCCTCTCCATTTATCTCGAAGCCTAAAACTCGAAGGATGAAGGAGAAGCAAACCCTTTCCCTTAAATTTAAAACTCGGAAACTTAGGGGAAAGAAGGCAACCCTTCTCTTAAGATCAGAATCTCAGTTAGGTAGGAAGATTAAACTTGAAACCTCGGGTAATCAGGGAGATTAGAACCTAGAACCTTGGTTACATAGGGAGATCGGGAATCGAAGGCCAGTGTAGCCAAGAAGGACTTTCTCAAGATTAGAACTAGGGAGACAAGGGAAAAGGGACCCCTTCCTCTTAAACCTGGAACTTGGAAAATTGGGGGAATAAGTAAACCCTGAGGAAATCGAAACTTGGGGAAAATAAGGAAGATGCAGAACCTCTTCCTTAAGCTCAAAACCTGGAGCTTGTGGGATGAGAAGGATTGACCCTTTCTCTCAAGATTAGAATCTGGAACCCTTTTCATTAAGATTGTAACCCGAAACCTTGGGGTAACCAGTAAGGTCGGAACTCAGAACCTTGGAGGAACTAGAAAACTCTCTTCCTTAAGGTTGGAACTCGGAACCTTGAGGAACTAGTAACCCTCTTCCCTAAGGTCAAAACTTGGGCTTGCAAAACCGGGATAGCTTTAGTTAAATGGCCATAACCTGAGTTATGCTTAAGTACAGATGCTTAAGTTGTAAGTTAAAGAAAAAAACAAGATAAATTCACTTGTATAATCCAATTACGTGCATCTGCATATGCATATTCCATCATATCATTGTGCTACACAATTACCACTATTATGATTGGAAATTAGGTTGTTACTAATATCGATCCTGAAAGATGCCAAGTGATTGCTAAAAGTAATATATTTCGAGAAATATGTTTTCAAACTTAAGAATTGAACTAGTGTCTATATGCACTTGTCCATGTTTTCGTAATAAACTAAAGCGGTTGGAATACTTACGATAACATCTATGTGTGTAGTGGATTGGGTGTACCTACTGAGAATTTCAAATTCTCACTACCTGATTGTATGTCTCCATAAATATTTCAGTACAAAAAATAAACTTCAAGTCTACAATAGGATTTTTGGACTCCTACAAACTGCGTGATGCGGGCTTGAGTCCAGCACCTAGAGTTCCAGCTCGAGTGTCAAGGTTGGCTATTGGCACCTAACGCAAAGGGTGCAAAATGAAACATATTTTGCGTATGATAGTAATTATATTTTGAATAAATTTGTATTTTAAATTATATCTCCTTCCAACACTTTGGATTGTAAATCCTTATTCAATAGTGAAGTGTGGTATTCTAAGAGTCATATATTATGTTTTCTTATTTGAAGGTTTTCATAGCAACCGTAACAACCTCTAGATATGGTTCCATGACTTGAGCATAACATATATGTTTGGAGGATGTTACATGCAACAAATTGAATTTTTAACAACTAGGAAGAATTAAGATCCAACCACTTCCATGGTATAAGGATTGTCTCTCATTATATCCCTAACGCACTAATGGTTAAGTCCTCTCAACGGGGCCAACGATTCAATGGTATAGCGATATATGGGTAAAAAGGAATGTAAATGGCATGTCAAAGTATATTTGTTGTTGTTTAGCTAGAAAACTTTCACAGTTGAAGAAACTAGGTGACGTAAAAATTTCACACGGATAGCATTAGTAATTGTGTTCAACTATATTTGGTATAAAAAATAGATGAATGGAATTATATACTAAGTGTATCAGATGAAACAATAGTTATTACAAAATGAAAAAAGAAACGGTAAACTACACTAATCTTCCAAGAAGTTAGGTAGTATTACAAATAATACCTCTTGATTTGTCAATGCCTACAATAACCACCCCTAAAGGGGCATTCGGTGTCACATCTATAAGGGTATTCAATGTTATATATTCAATCAATATATATGAAATATTGGGTGTAATATTACTTAATATTAGAAGAGGTTAATATAATTTTTGAAAATCAAGTGATATCATATATATAATATTACCTAATCTCAAGAAAGGTCAAAGTGATTTACTAAAAAATAAAAGGTTTAGAAGATAGAGCGAAAACTCATAATGCTTGACGTTTGTGTTTCACTTGATGAAAAGTTACAAATATGGATTTATAATAAAATTAATTAAAATATAATTTATTACTTATTATATAGATTACTTAACATTTTTTAAACAATTATTATAATATTCATATCATTTTGTGATATTTCAATAATTTAGTATAGACATTTATAGACATTAAAAACTAATAATTATATTTTTCTTACAAGATTCTTATGTTATTTATGTCGGGATGTCAATTAAAATTTTATATCATTTTTTTAATTAGTGATATTAACAATAAAATAATTTTGAAGTAATAAAAACTAATTATAAAATATTTTGACGTCAAAAAAATTCATGAGTATTTTAAATGATTTTCCTTAATTTTTATTTATCATTGTGTAATTCGATTCTAGTCAAGAGAAAGAGTAACTTAGTTTTGATAGTTTTGATTTTTATTGCATCTCATATGAAATTGATGCTGAATTAGTTTTGATTTTAATTGCATCTCATATGAAATTGATGCTGAATGGTTGATAACTGAATTCTTCAATGAAATTATATGTTCTGGAATTCTTAATCAAAAACTTCTTTTGAAAAGAGGATTTCCAAAATAATGTCATAGGCACAATAAACGGTTTTACAAGGAATGATATTGGTGAGAAGGGTTAAAACCTTACCTACATTGGATAAATTAAAACCTTTATCCTTGAGTCCCTCTCAAAGTTTAAAGAAGGCAATTTCATATAACCATTTTGTTTTGTCCTAACGATTAATAAAAGTCAAGGACAACTTTTATTTTATGTAGGTCTATTTCTATCAAAACTTGTTTTTACCCATGACAGTTTCTAGAGCTAAATCCACCAATAATCCACATTTTGATTTTTGCAGTGCATACTCAAATAATAAAATGCTGAACTTTTCAATTTAAAAATATAAAAAAGTGGAAATTAATATGGTAAGAATCTAATATATGATAATTTATAATCAAATTATGTTTTTTTTTTCATCTTACTATATTTTGTTAGTATTTATGTAGGGTGGTCTGGAGATAAATTCTCCATACCAATGATGGGACACTTATTATGATTCTAGCCCATGAAAAGGGCCTGATAAGCTATAGTTTTTTTATCATCTAATTAATCTCATATTATGTTTTTTTTATTCTCTTATTTGCTTAATTGATTGATTTTGGACATATTTTATAAGTTTAGATTTAAATTTGGTTTAACGGTGTTTTTCAGTATTTTTGGGATTTTTACACTGTCTTAGTATCGATTATAACTTGAGCTATAGACATCTAAAAACTATGAATTTTATATTGTAGGCCTACAACTTGATGTAGAGCTCTGAAGCTGGGTTAGATGCCTAATAGGTCAAAATTACCTGGAATTCGGAACAGATGTGTTGGACAACCCTTTTTCATAAAATTAAATACTTTAAGTGGAATCATTCTTTTGAAATATTTTAGTTAAGTTGTTAAAAATTTTTTGATAAAGATAATATAAGTTAATCAAATAATTAATTAAGGATAAATAAATTTGGAAAAGCAAATTTTGAACTATATTATAATATTAAGAATAACTTTTGTTAAATTACGTTAGACTTTGTCAAATAATAATAATCATAATAATAAATGATAGATAAGGTTTGAAAGAAAAAAGTTAAAAAAAAAAAAAAAGGAACGTGATGTGCATTTGCACCCTGACGGGTATCAAATTCGAGTGTCCTCATTTAAAGCTTTGAATTGAACATGTAGCCAAGTATTATGAGTTGCATGGTCATGCGTCGTAGCAAGAGCCATGAACAGATGACTCATCTAGTGTAAATGGCTCTATAGATAGAAGTGCTTCACAATTTGGAAGCAAAGCATCAAAAGAGAATTTGAGATAATTGAAAAAGAGAGATTTCTGTAAGAGAGAGAGAGAGGGAGAGAGAGAGAGAGAGAAAAGAAAAAAAGAAGTAGGGAAGAAAGAAGGGCAGATATTAACAAAGAGATTAGTAAGGACACGCCATTATAAGAGAGCGAGGTAGGAGATGAATTTATTTTCAAAGTAAAACTATGGCTATATTTTACTATTATAAAGTTACTCACTTTTATATGTTTATTATTTTTCAAGTTAACATTCAGTCTATAAGTTTATTATTTATTCTATATTTATTATGTTTATGTAATATGTCAAGTTTATTTTAATACTTGAGTTTTATTTATCTAAAAATGCATTATGTTAAGAATTTATCATGGCAAACTAGTTATTTAAAGAGAAGATATTTAAGACTTGTAGCTAACCAAGGTAGAGAGATAAATGTACTTACCTCGGTTAGTTTGATGTAAGGGTCTTGTCTTGTTGTCATGATGTTATGAATAGCACCAGAGAAGGAGAATTCCTTGAGAAGGCCTTCGAGATGGATGGGACAAGTAGACCAAAGGAATGGTGAAACTTAAACAAAGATATTACGATATTGTCTTATTTGTATTGCATATAGAGTCTAAAGGAAAAGACATTTAAGACATGTAGCTAATTGCAGGAAAGGTAGAGGGATAGATATATAAGATCTTTTTATGTTATCTATCTTGGTAAATGTGGTGTAAAGGTCTAGCGAAACAAGCAGACCAAAGAACAAAGAACAGTAAAACTAAGATAAAGATATTAGGATGCATACAATGCATGTAGATTTGCATGGCATACTTTGATCAGTGTTTATTACTTCATGTCATTATTAATGATTATATATATATATATATATATATATATATATAAAGGCAGTAGCCATGTTATTTTCCATGAAAGAGATAGCAGGAACCACTCATAGCTCTCAAATATTTTAGAATTGTTCATTTTCTACTGAGAATTTTCAATTTTTATTTCATTCTTGGTAGTTTCAGAATAGTCAGATAATGACCTAGAAGAAGATAGACTCTTCCAAGTCACTAGAGACACACAAGCTAGGATTGGGAAAAACTAAATTTTTTATTTCTAGCTTTAGAGGTACCTAATATATCACAAATAAGATTGTGTTTTTTTATTACTAGATATCCTAATGTACTTAAGTATATCTTGTCATTTTCTATTTACTTTCATGTCATTGGCTTTTCCATGAATGAGCGTTACACATACAACTTGAATATGCTGTAAAGATTGAACCATAACTCTCTCATCCTAACCAGAATTAGACAAATTGGATGTCGATTTAAAGTTAAGGTAGAGGAATAAGTTTATACTACGGGCACTCTTGGTTTTTCATACTTGATGGCTTCTAAATTGATGCAAAACAGAGACACGAATTTTCATTCCTCTTTTCTCTACTTCTCATTTTATCTCCTCTTTTCTCTTCTTCTTCTCTATTTTATATTTGTTGTTTTGCTGTAATGCTTTGATGGAGAAGTGAATCTTTAGCTAGTTAATGACTCATTGGAGAATGTAGTTTGTTTTCTTGAGACTTAGTTTAATGAGAATTCATGTTTTACACGTCTATGATTATCTTATTTTCTATTCCTTTTAATTTGTGAATTGAATGCATAATATTGGTTTGTATTTGCAAATTAGGTTGTATTTGTTTATGGGTATGAATGCTAGAATTGAAAAGATTAGAAAATTGGATTTGAGGTTCTATGTTGATAATTGTTTTGATGTATAAATTAACATGATCCTATTAGAGTTGAGATCTTAATTTCTAACTTGCTTGTGTGTTAATCAAATTCTAGAAGATTTTCTATTGAGAACATCCTTTCTAAGTGTCAAAGATTCTGATTTAGAGAGGATAAACATCGTAGGCACATAAACTGTTTGTGTTTTGGTGTCAATAATTGAATCTATCACAATTTCCCTTGAATCTTGGACTAGTGCCTTTTTAATCTTGAATTTTTCTTCATTTAAATTGTTGCCTACAAAGTGTTTGATGGAATTCCCCATTGCCTTAGGTTAGATAGCATTTAAGATCCTTGTGAGACAACTTGTATTGTAGTATTCTATACTACAAGTTTTTGCAATTCAATTTTTTATTTTGAGTGAGCTCGGCAACTCACATTGGAGCCTAATCCAAAAGATCAGTCCACTGAATGGAAGAACTTTACAGCTTAAGTATTTTATTGAGCTTGCTTATTTGGTAAATTTGAAACTCATATTATTGCCGCCCCTTTAATAGCTAGTGTCCACAACAACTTCACTATCAATATTGACCCGGTGTTAGTACTTTCCCTCTTAGTGGCTACACTCGTCTATTAGTATTTGGTATAATACTCTCATAAGTATAAATTGTTATGACTCAAGCTCATGTAGAAAGCCTAGTCCAAATGACTTGTCCATTGAGTGGAAGAGTTTCATGATTAAAGTACTACATTAATCTTACTTATTTACACTCCACATGGATTATCTGTTTGCCAATTCAATTCTATCTTGGGCAACATTCTCCATCCTTTAGCAACTATCACTTACATTACCGATACCATCTACATTCTTGGTATGTTGGAAATCCTTCATGATGGAGCTTCTTCCTATATGGAAAGCTTGGAATTCGGATTGGACTGATGTAGTGTGATACACATCTGGTATTGATAATGCTGTTGGGTTGATGCACAGGGGCAGAATCTGTGGTATGTGCTGCTGGTTGTGTTATTGTTTTATTACTGGTATTGTTATGCTGTTGGGGCTCATCCAGGGGCAGAAACTACAGCAATTGATGTTGAGGGGGCATTATTCAACAGCAAGGTGAACTCAATATTGGATCTGATTTTTGGGGTAATCTACTATTGCGATTGTTACAGTTAGCTGTTATTAGGCCAGAACTTTGTTGTTTTCATTCTGAACGTCCGTTTGTTGCTTCCCCTTTGCCACATTCGTTTGAGTCGTGTGCTTTTTCAATGTTATCGAAAAAAAATCTACATTCTTGGTCTACTTTCTATTCTTTTCCGTTCTCCGGCCTTTTCCAGTTTTCCCAGTCCTCCTTGCTAATGATTTCCATCTCACATTGAACAAATCCAAACCATCTTAAGCACTTCTCAGTTATCTCATCTTAAGCACTTCTCGGAGGCAAATAATTTCATTCCATAGCTACCTTCTCTCTCATTAATTATCATATTATCACCATATATGTAAACATATCAACTCATATATAGTAATTTCGAAATGCTCTCTCCAAGCATTCCAGCAAATCAAAATTTTCCAGATAAATAGAAGAACATTAGTTGTCTTTTTATAGTTGAATCACGGTTCTCAGAAACAAAATGAATCCAAGAGCGAATGAATATTTAAAATAGGATAAGAGAATAGTGATAGGATGATGAGAGCCTTGTGGATGGAGCATTCATTTTCATATCTTATGGCCCATCTATATTTTATATATATAAAAGTAAAATGAGTAAAACCTTAAATTGGCTTTAGAAAGAGTCAAGGAATATCAATTTAATCCTTCAAAGATTTGTAATGTCAATTTAGTCGTAGAAAGATTTGTAAAATTAATTTAGTCCTATAAAAATTAAAATTTATTTTAAATTAGTTCAAACTTCTTTTAATCTTTTCGACTGACTTGAAATGAATTTTAACCTTTTAAAAATTAAATTAATATTACGACTATTTTAAGGACCAAATTGATATTTTACAACTCTTTTTAGGACTAATTTGAGGTTTTACTCTAAATAATCTTCCCTCCTTCTTGCCATTAATGACTTACATTCACTACATCATGCAATTAATAACTCACCATATTTTGTAACTAAAATTTACTCTAATTTGCTCCTATTACATAATTCAATTTTTCTTTTTGGTAGACAATACATAATTCAAGTAATAATATAATTTGCAATTTAAATTCAATATAATTTGTAATAACTAAAAATAATATTATTTGATATGTTTTATTTAACAATATTAATCTTTTAACATTTAATTAAATTACATTAAAATTAAATATCGTTAGCCCATTATAATTTAATTTTTGTGATTTTTAATCTTGATAATTAATTTGCTTAAGATTTTAAAATTAAATTTATCTTTGAAGTGGACAACAAAATACTTTTACTTTTAAACTGTTTATAGTCAAGATTATAGGAAGAAACAACCTTAACATCCTAACAAAATTAGTTTCATGTAACACTTTATTTAGTTATATATAATAATATTAATATTTTATTTTTAAATTTTATAATTTTATATTAAAATAATTACATTAATATATTAGCTCATGATAACATAATTTTTGTAATTTAAATTTTGATAATTAATATGCTTAAATTTTTGTAAACTATAAAATTAAATTTATTTTTAAATTAGACAAATAGAATATTTTACCGTCTAAATTATTTCATGCATACGTTAAAATTATGACTAAAATTAAAATCATTATTCCAGTTATTATATTACTATTTACATTTATAATTAAAAACCACTCTAATTTGCAATAATTGCATAACGATATTATTTAACATTGTTACGTATAAAAATATTAATCTTTTATCTTTAAATTTAATTACATTAATATTTAAATAATTATGAGAGTATGTTAGCTCATGATAACTTATTTTTTGTGATTTTAATTTTGAGAAATAATTTGTGTTAAATTTAAAATTTTAAAATTAAATTTATTTTAAAAGGTGACAAAAAATATTTTTATTTTTAAATTATTTAATAGTAAATTTTAAAAGAATAAGTGATCTTACCATTCTTAAGAAAAAATAGTTTTATGTGATATTTTATTTAGTTAAACATAACAATATTGATTTTATTTTTTTTAATCTTTAAATATTATTAGGTTAAAATTTAAATAACATACTTAACTCATTATCACATAGTTTTTGCAATTTAAATCTGAAAAAAAAAAAAAACACTTTACCCTTTGAGCTATACGCTATGTGCAATCTACCTCATGACTTTTAAAAACATGTAAATCAACCCCTAACCTTTCTTAATTGTGCAAATCAACCACTCCATCACTTTTAATGACCAAACTATCCTTATTTTCGTCCCCTCTCTCTTCTCCCTATTCTTCTTCAAACTCTCCTTCCTCCCTCTCCTCTCTCTCTCCACCCCCAGCCTCCCACATCACCTCCACCCTAAGAAACTAAAATTGAATCACCCAAAACTAAACATTCCCTTTGTTCATCCGTAGTTTTTTCCCTTTATTAAAAACCTCACTTACGCCCAAGAGAAATGGGTGTATATGAGGTTTAAAACAATACTGATGAATAATGGTGGATATTCAGTTTTAATTGGTTTAGTTTTTGTTTCTTAGGGGTAGAGGTCATGGGAGAGGTTGTGGCATGGAGAGAAGAGAAAGGAAGAAGTGCTTGAAGAAGAATAAGAAGGAGAGAGAGAGAGAGAAAGAGGGAGAGAATGAGAGTAGTTTGGTCATTAAAAGTGATAGGGGCCGATTTACATGATTAAGAAATATCATGATTTGATTTGCATGTTTTTAAAAGTTAGGGGATAAGTTATACATAGCCTATATATAATTCAGGGGGTAAAGTACCTTTTCCCCCTTTAAATCTTGATAATTAGTTTGCTTAAAATTAAAAAAAAATTAAAGAATTAAGTTTATCTTTAAATTGGGCAAAATATTTTTATTTCTAAATTATTTAATGGATTAAGATTATGATGCTTTTTATTAGGCAATAATGTGCAACATTAAGGTAGCCGTAATGCAAATATGGGACCAAATACAAATCTTGCATCGGGTAATGCTTTGGTTGTAATATCCACCGGATTTTTTTATCGTTTTCGCCTAGTTATTTGGTTTTTATCCAATAATTGAGATTAATTAAAATTCAACTAAATATTTGTTTAGAATCAATTAATTAGCAATTAATTGAGTTTAGACATGAGGGAATTAGATTAGAAGCATAGAAGATTTCATAGAAATTTTCTCAAAACGGTTTTACTGATTTGAAGAAAATCGGTAGAATTTCGGTATTTTAAACTGTCGGAACCGAATCAATAGAATTGTACACGCAAAACCCTATGACTCAAGGCTAATTACTCAGCCATTCAACCCTCTATGGGTGGCGCCACTAAGGCCACAAGGAGGAGGAAGCATGGCTAAAAGTTGGCCACAAAATCTCAACCAATCAAAACCCACAATTCCAACTACCTTTCTTTATACTTGAATCATATTTTCTCTCTTCATTCCCTGCTGACTTGCACCCCTCTCTCTTCATGTTTCAGCCTTCTTCTTCTCTTCTTCTCTCAACCAACTCCATCAAACCTTCAAGTTTTGCTAGGGTTCCATCAAATTAAACTCAAATCTAGCAAGATCACACCCAAGGGAGGTAGAGATTCAACCTTGTTCTTGTTGTTTTGGTTATGCATGGCTGATTTAGGGTTCTATTTTCTCACTTATTGATGTGATGATTTAATGAATATGATTATCTTTGGCTAGTTTGTTGGCTGTTTTTGGTGTTAAAATCGATTTAGAAGTGGAAAAGAGTGAAAGTAGGATGCAGGGAGGGGCTGAGAGACCAAAATCCCTCGGCAGTCCGTATGGCGGAGTGTACGGCTCTGCTTACAGTCATTTAAATTTGATGGAACTATTTTTATATGAAACTAGACATTCAGGGATTTCCATACGTATATAATATAAGGCATTGGATTAGTATTGAGAGAGATATGAATTTTTGAAGTTTGACTTAGGTTTTTGAGTTTGATTCTGGGCAGACTAGGTTTTTCAGGGCAAAACTTGCCCTATACAACTTGGAACTAAATGAAACCAACTTTGCTAGAAAGATTACACATAGCAGAACATTCCATAAAAATTTCAGAGTTAGATACGGTCTCGTTTGTTCCCAGTGGTTCGAGGAAATTGCCCTATGTCCAAAACGGGCCAAAATAGAGCAGTTCAGGAAAGTCAAATTTCGGGGCTAATAACTCAAGCTTCATTAAAGCAAATGAAATGGAAATTTTTGAAAATAAAATCTTGTCCTGTTAGCTTTAATATGATACCAACTTTCATATCATTTGAACTGGTTTTTGATTTTTAATGGATTTTTAATTTCAAGTGTGTAATTCTGGCTAGCTACAGGGCAGGGCGAGATAAAACTTAAGTAACTTGAGCTACATTTATCAAAATTAGATAGGATCAAAGAGGTTAGAAAATAGACAGATAACACTTCAACATATCCAAAATTCAGGTCTAACTGAGTTAAAATGAATTTAAGGCTTAATTTCTAAAAACGGGCAGAGTTGAAGAATATGAGTAGGATTTTCAAAATTAAAGGATTTGGCACCTTAATGCATATATGAGTTCAATTAAAGTCTAAGTGTTGCAATTCCATGTTGGTGCTTGAAAGATTTATGCATTATATTTGATTTCTTACTGTGACTGACTGTCCGTTGAAACTGGTATTATTCATGGGGAAACATATCTGATCCATTATGCTACCGAATTTTCGGTAGAATTGTAAAGAGGTTATGAGCATTTATCTGTTATGAATATGTATGTGGAAATCATGTATGCAAGGATATATGAAAATAAATGATGAAACATATGTATGAGTGCATTCAGCATGTCTATGCATGATTATGTCTGAGAATGAAAGGATATGAATATATTAAATGTGGATCCCTTCACCTGGAGGCAATTATGAGGTCCTTCCTTGTGAAGGCAGTTAAATAAGATAAGATTGGGTCCCTTCACTTGGAGGCAATTATTTGGGTCCCTCCAGGTGAAGACAGTTAAAAGATAAAGATGTGGGTCCCTTCACTCGGAGGCAGTTGCACATTGGGTCCCTCCCTATGAAGGCAACTAAAACTTTTGGGATCCCTCTATGTTGGAGGCAGATGGCCAACTGAGTCCCTTCGACCTGGAGGCACATGGGTCCCCTTGCGGGTCAGTACTATGTGACAATGGTCACGAGTTGAGCTCACTCTTAGATTAGATTATCCAAGGGCAGTAAAGACTAAAGATCAAAGCATATGCAAGCACCCTAGGGATGGCGATACGTAACGCCTAGGTGTGCCAAGAAAAGAAAGCAAAGAAAGTTAAAGAAAAACACTAGTGTATTTACATGAATTCAAGTATGAGTATTGGCATAATTATATCCCATGTTTTATTGATGTTGAGACTATTCTATCTACTTATGTTGTGATTGTTATTCTAAATATGAAATATTGCCAATGTGACTCAAGTGCGTGAATAAAATGAACTCTGCTTCAGACAATATATTTTCAAACTATAAAACTGAACAGTCTATTTAATATGTTCACATTTTTCATAATAAATCAAAGCAGCTGAAGATAATAACGATGACACAACATATGATAATTTAATGAATCCTACTAAGAATTTATAATTCTCACTCCTATGTTTATTTTCGTGTTATCTCCAGATAGTTCAGAAGTTCCGAAGAAGGTCCTCCGAGGCGGAGTTGACTAGTAAGATTCAAGATGGTCGAAGGTTGCTGCCAGACAAGATCCAATTAAGTAACAGTAACAACTCCTAGGTGAGATATTATGACTTAAGCATAGTACCATACTTGAGAGAGTGTTACATTGGCTACACCAGCAACCATCTATGATCCAAATTGGTACCCAAACTCAGATGTAATACATCATATAACCCTAGATTCATCTTATTTACTTGATCGAGTGCCATACAATGGTTCAAAACAAGTTCTAGTAGGTAATGGTGATGGTTTGAACATTAAAAATGTTGCTAGTTCTGTATTTAAATCATTTTCTTCTACTCATTCTTTTAAATTGCAAAAACCGTTGAATGTTCCTTACCTTACTAAGAACTTATAATTAAGTGTTTCTCAGTTTGCTCATGGCAATGATTTCTTTTTTAAATTCCATCTTAATACTTGTTATGTTAAATTTCAGGCTACCAAGAAGACACGTCTACAAGGAACAACTAGCATTGGCCTCTACTCCTTTGGACCTGTTCAGTCTTCCTTTACTCCTTTGGACCTGTTTAGTCTTCCTCTACCTCATCACCTACTACAAATCTAGTCTTAGCTAAAGGAACTTCAAACTTTAAGCATTGGCATCTAAGGCTTGCACATCCTTTCGCTGAAGTTGTTTCAAGAGTCCTTAAATCTTGTAATTTGGCTTTTTTTGTTTTAGATTTAGTTTGTTCTTCTTGTTATATGGGTAAATCCCAACAATTGCTATTTCCTTTTTCCCAAATTGTGTTTTCTACTCTTTGGAGCTTGTATACTCAGATGTTTGGGGTCCTGCCCCTTTTCCTACAATAAATGGTGCCCGGTATTACATTCATTTCATTGATGCTTATTCTCTATTTACTCGGATTTATTTGTTGCATAGTAAATCTCAAGTTCTTTCTATATTTTTGTAATTTAAGAAAATAAAGGAACTCCAACTTGGTGCAAAAACTTTAATCATTCAAACTAACATGCTAAAGAATATGTTGCATTATCTAAATAGACTACTAGAGATGCGTTCATTACTGATGGATTTATCGACAGAAAATTAAAAAAAAATCTGTCGGTATTAATTTTATTAACGGATTAACCAACGTAAAAAATCCATCGGTAAAAGATGCATTGGTAATAAAAAATAATAATATTACCGATGGAAAACTTATCCGTCAGTAAAAACAAAAATATGTCGATAATAATAGCGTAAAAAAGCGTCACTGACAGAATTATATCAACAAATTGGTTACAAATACCGACGTATAATCCATCGATAGAAAACTATTAATTTTTTTTGGTCAATGATTATTTTTTTAATTATTAATAAATATTATTGTAAATAAATTAATTTTTTTGTTATTTAAATAAAGAATTTTATTTTATTTTTATTTTAATTGCAAAAGAAATTAAAAAATAATTAATTAAATAAAAATATATACAATATCATTCAAAAAATAGTTACAACATAATTCTAAAAAAAAAAAACCTAAAATCTATGAATACTGATCATCGTCAATATCCAAGATGCCGTCATCGTCATGGTCATTGTCGTCATCATCTCCGACTCTAGATGGGTGGGCATATGGAGAAGGTTGAGGTGGCTGAGGTGACGGAGGCGGAGGCAAAGGTAGTGCAGTAGATGAAGAACTGCCGCTCCATATTTGCTAGTGGAAGCTATACAGAGTCGTCATCCTCTGTTTTGTGGACTGTATCTACTGTGTCCATTGTTGCTTATCTCTTTCGTGGTGCTCATATAGCTCCATGTACCTCCTATCAGCTTCCTCAAGCTGGCTCTGCACAAACATATTCAGTGCATGGACCTGATCACGAATGGACTCCAGATCAATCCTAGCAAGCCTAGTTCCAGACATAGAACCTGGAGAATATGATATGCTATAAGGAGTCTCCATCCCATAAATCCACCCCTTGTAGCAAGCGCCGATTGTCTGGGCCCATACCTCATCATCGCTAACAGGTGGGCTCGTAGGAGTGCTCCCATCCCCTCCTTACTGCGACTACTACAATCAGGCCTCAGTCAACCGCTGGGTGAACTCATGCTATAATTAGAAGAAATAAAATAAATTATATTTAAATAATAATAACCATAATAAATTAAAAATATTGAAAAATAAAATTATAAGTACTTACATATGTGGTCTCTGACCACATATCAACCCACTGAGATTTGTCCTGCTTCCGGGTATAGGTATCCCGGAACAGCTCTCCCTGAGTCGGCGGCCTACTCATCACCTTCTCCTACATTTCAAAGAATTTTCACGTGATTATATATATATGATAGTTAATGCAAAAATAGAAAAACTAAATGAGAAAATAATGATATTTACCATTCTCAATCGTGTGCTCGATGATGGTGGAGCCTCTAGTGTGCAAAGAGCCACCGCAGGCTGATCCTCTACTCGTTCAAGCCTTCACCTGCTTCGCTTTAAATGCAAGTGAGTCCTAATAGGCCCTCAAGGCTTGGAGGATCTCATCTGTGAGCCAATAGATGCTCGTACCATTTTCGCGAATGTCATAAAATATATTACGATGTGCTTTCCGGCCCTAGTCCTCCATGTCCTATAGATGGCAGCCTCCTCATGTGGATCAATAATAAACACACACTGCATATATGTAACACAATAGTTAGCAGGTGAAGTAAAAATTAAAACTAATAATAAAAAAGTAAAAAAATAATCATTTTACCTTCCACTTTTTCCACCACAACTTCTATGTGACCTCAAGGCCTGCAAAAAATTGGTATGCGGGGCCCAAAAATTCTTCTCGAATACCTCGATAATCCTACGTAGCCCCGGCTATACTGGAATCCAGCTGTGTCATAAAATAATAGATTTTGTCAAGTATCTATTAGTTAAATTTTTTGTTACAATTAAAAATTTATGATAAATTTAAATTTTAAATTACTTACCAAGATTTACCATCATATCTAAGCTCTACTCACTGGTTCGTGAAGGCCTATGAGAGGGTGAACGAGGAGGCCTGGGCACCCTACGAACCAAGTTGATGGGGATAAGAAGGCACGAAAGGAGGTATAAATGAGCTGCAGGTCTCACCTCCTGGAGGTGGGGGTAGAGGTGGAGAAGGCTATTAGGGGAATGAAGGTTGAGGCTTTGAGTTATGATATCTAGGGTTGGGTATCATAACAAATTCCTGGGTATGTGTACTAGGATGGATGAAGGAGGCATCACTAGCGGGAGTGGTGGACATGGGTGCAGTGGAGGTGGTAGGCGAGCCACAAGTGCGAGGGGGGTAGACCATGCTTCCCCAGTCTATCCTTACCTTGGCCAGAACCAGGTGTTCGTCCTACCATAACTGATCTATATAACATATACAAAATTGAAAATTTAGCATAGTGATAATTATTTGATTCTAAGAATATTTTAAATGACCACAAAAATTTGGGCAGAGTCTCCTCTTAAATTAGGAGCCTTCACAAAAATTAATCCTAATAACTGTTCTAGAGTGCATAACATCACAACACACGATTCAAATAATGGGAGCAAACTCTAAGCCTTCCCCTAGTCATGCAATCCAATCCTACAATTCTATACTAGAAAATTTAAATCTCTAATACTTCAAAAAAACATAAAGTTAAACAATAAAGTATATTGTATATACCTAAAATATCACAAAGTTGAAGCACCAGAATACAAGTGCTCCAAGTGCTCCAAAAGAGATATTTAACAATTCAAAATAACAAAATAAGTTAGTTAACTAACTAAGAAACATAAAACTTTGAGTAAAGAAATGGAAATGAAAAAAAAAGGGCTAAACTAAAATACTAAACTGATTAAAATGTTAAAAAACATACCAGGAACACAATGGCGGTCTCTGATTGCGAAATGGAGGCTTCGGCAATGGTGAAATGACAAAAAGAGTGAAAGACAACGGAGAGAACGACAAAGAGAAATGAGGAAGAAAAAGAAGCAGGCTCGCATTTTAACGATCTGTATCTTTTTAACTGATGGATTTTCCATCGATAAAATATTAATGAAACGAATAAAATATTAATGAAATGATTCATTTCATTTATTCCATATTGTCGACAAAATTTCCGTCAGTAATATTGTAATGAACCGAATTATTTCTTTAATCAAGTATTACCGACGAAAAATTCGTCGATAATATGGAACATCAACCCACATTGGTGATCAGTCCCAATTTTCAAATATTGACGAATATAAAAATTCAAATTTCTGATGACAAAAATAAAAAAAAATGTTAATTTATTTCAAAATCTCAGACGGATTTTCCATTGGTAATTGTTTGGCGCAAAATGGCAGGTGTAATATCCACCACGATTTCCGATCTCCGACTTTATCTCCAAGTTTCAAATAAAATGTACATGATTTTCGATCTCCGACTTTAGTTTCAAATAAAATGGATATGGTTTCTGATCTCCGAATTTATTTCCAAGTTTCAAATGAGATGGGTACGATTTCCGATCTCCGAATTGATCTCCAAGTTCAAATAAAATGGACATGAGTTCTGAGTTTATGCAGAATGGAGACGAGTTCTGATTTCAGATAAGATGGAAGCGAGTTCCACTTTTTAGGCAACATGGAGAATAATCTAGCTACAAAAGAGGGAGACATGGCTGAACTTTACCCACAAAATTTGAACCAATCAAAACTCACAAAGCCAACTACCTCTTCAATGCTTAAATCAGATTTTTCTCTCTTACTCCCTGCCGACTTACGCCTCCCTCTCCTCTGATTTCAGCTTTCTTCTCCTCTTCTCTTCTCCTCTTAACCTACTCCATCAAAACTCCAAGCTTAACAAAGCTCCATCAATCCAAACTCCAAAACTTAGCAAAATCACACATAAAGAGGTAGAGGTTCAATTTTGTTTTTGTTATTCTGATTGTGGGTGGCTGATTTTGGCTTTATTTTTTTCACTTCTTGATGTGATTAGTGAATGAATATGATGATCTTTGGCTGGTTGTTGGCTGTTTTTGCGTTTAAATTTGATTAAGGAGTAGGAAAGGGTGAGAATAGGAAGATGTGAGGGGCTGGAAGACCAAATTCCCTCGGCAGTCCGTATGGCAGAGTGTATGGCTCTGTCTACATCGAGTTAAATCTGATGAGACTATTTTTATATAAAACTAGACATTCAGGGCTTTCTATACATATATAATATAAGGCCATTGGATTAATATTGAGAGAGATATGAATTTTTGAAATTTGACCTAGAAATCAGGACCTTCATCCGGGCAGTGTGAGTTGAGAAGGGTGTAACTCACCCCATACAACTCCAAATTGAGTAAAACTAACTTTTTTAGAAATCTTACACATAGGAGAACATCCCATAAAAAAATTCTAAGTTAGAAATGGTCTTATTTGCTCTCAGTGGTTCAAAGAAATTGCCCTATGTCCAAACCAGGCCAAAATAGGGCAGTTTAAGAAGGTCAAATTTTAGGGCTTATAACTCAAGCTCTACTAAAGCAAATGAAATGGAACTTTTTGCAAATGAAATCTTGTCCTGTTAGCTTTAATATGAGACCAATTTCGTATGATTTGAACTAGTTTTTGATTTTTAGTGGATTTTTACTTTTAAGTGTATAATTCTGGCCAGCTACAGGGTAAGCCGGGATAAAACTTAAATAACTTGAGCTATATTTATCAAAATTAGATAGGACTAAATAGATTAGAAAATACACACATAACACTTTAACATATCCAAAATATAGGTCCAGATAAGTTAAATAGAAATTTTGGCTTGATGTACAAAAATTGGGTTGAATGAATGTGCTGAGGCAGCAACCCTATTTTAAATGTAACTAATGCCCTATGAATTTAATGTTGAATTATGAATGAAATGTTATGACTTCTATGAGAAATTGGTGTTCTGAGTACTGGCACTATTCATAGGAAGCGGACACGTTCCGTTATGCCGCCAAAATTTCGATAAGGTCTATGCATTAGTTATAATATACATTCAGATACATGTGCATTTTCAAGAAAGTTATAAAGGTTATGTTATGATGAACATAAAAATTATGTTATGATGAAAGTTCCATAATACTTGGGCCAGCCTCATAATAAAGTTAAGGGAAATAGATCGGTGGGAAGGTCGGGGAAAGTAAACCTGACATTCCTGTATAGGAACGAGCTCGATCCTGAAAAGCAGACTATTACCTAGGAGTCTAAATGGCCAAGAACTCCCAAAGGACCAAGTAATGGAAAAGTTATGAAGAGAAGTTTAAGAATGAGTTTTTGCATAGTTGTATTGAATAGCCATTATAAGTTGCTTAAAGTTTGACTGCGATGTTTACTTGCTGCTGTATGTTCGTTTATTCTGCTCATTATTCTATGTATCACTATTTAGTAGCTTATTCTGTTTCTTATGCTGTCTTAAGTAAAACTGAATCTTGCTTTGGACCAGACGTTTTTTTAAACTTATTATATATGGATAGTCTAGTTTGATCCCATGCTTTTATAACTAAATAAAAACCTAGGCAACTGATAATGAATGTGACGCCAGTTGAATACTGTATTCGAATCCTACTGAGAATTTCTTTAAATTCTCACCTAGCTTTGTGTTTCTGCATCATTCTCAGACGCTAGTGATGGACTCGACAGCCACTCTTTTTATTGAGATTCTGGACCTGCAGCTTCACCGTGATCCCCTAGTGGACTCACTGTACATAGCTGGCTCCTGCCATTTCCGTCTCTACCCTTTTAGCAATAGGAATTTTGTTGTTCCTTTATTTCACCCGCTTTTGAACCTATATACATATAAACTGAAGTGTTGGCTTCCAACGTACATAGGAATGTATACAACTGATGATATACTGCCTGTCTTTATTCCTTTCTGTAGTGCTTTTATTTAAATTTTGTTACATTTTACAATACTGATCACGTTTATTATATACAGTGCGCCGTTTCGTAGGTATATTCGTCAAATATATAAATATGTCAGAGAAAAAGAAAATATAATATATGAATACAGCTGTAGATGGAGTCCTAACACGGAAACGCAATCTACCCAATTTCATGCTATGACTTAAGCATAACATTAAATTGGTAGGGTGTTACGATAGGAATGTTTATTGACGTTTTTATCGATGGATAATTTTTCCATCGATAAATTCATAGGTCAATCATTTATTTTATTCTACCGGTGAAAAATCCATCAGTATTTTTGATGGATAACAGCCATTGGTAATATCCATCAATTTTTGACGAATTTTTAGTAGTGATACTTGAAATCTGAAGTAATTTTGCATAGATTTTCTTGTCCCTATGTTCATCAATAGAATGACAATGCTGAGAAGAAGCATAGGCATATCACCACCATGGGGCTCACTCTTCTTGCTACAGCCTCTTTACCACTAGTTTATTAGGGTGAAGCTTTCATTGCATCCACTCACTTAATCAACTTTCTGCCTACACCTCTCCTAAAGTATGTTTCACCTATGGGAACGTTGCTTCAGAAACGACCAGCCTACAATCTCCTCAGACTCTTTGGCTGCCTATGTTTTCCTCACAAGAGACCCTACAACAAGCATAAATTGGCTTTCAGATCAGAACCTTGTGCATATTTGGGGTATGCTCCTTAATTAAGGGATGTAAGTGTCTCACTCAGTTTGGTGAAATTCTCATTAGTGGTGCTTGTGTTTTAGGTTCAAGGTGCTCCTCAACACCTGCTATTCCCATCCTGAGTTCCAAGCCACTATAGCACGATTCTTCTGCTTAGCGTCAGTTGGAGCAACCTCAGCCAATTTCTGTTCCCACTATTTTCGACCATGTTATTTTTGGTTCTGCTACTTATGATGCTTTGTTGCCTACCCTTGCTTGTGCTCCACAAGCCTCAGCTTCAATTGTTCCTATTCCATCTATTAATGCCTAACCAATGACCACAAGGTCCAAGAATGGCATTAGAAAGCCAAAGGTGATCGATGCTGCTGTGCAAGTATCTCTTGAGCCTAAGTCAATAAAGGAAGCATTGTCAATTCATCACTGGACGTATGCCATGGATGAAGAATATGTTGCACTACTTATGAGGAATCATACATGAACTCTGGCTGAATTGCCATATGATGAAGCCGCTATTGGCAATAAGTGGGTTTTTAGGATCATATACCAGCCGAATGGATCAATTCAAAACTATAAGGCTAATTTTGTTGCTCAAGGATTTAATCAAAGGCCTAGGTTTGATTATACTCAAACATTTAGTCCAGTAATTAAGCCTACTACCATAAAGATCATCTTGTCTCTAGCATTGTCCAAAGGTTGGCCTATTAGACAATTAGATGCTAATAATGCATTGCTCAAAAGAGATTTGCAAGGAGTGTTTATGAAGCAGCCTCAAGGTTATGAAATAGATGTTTCTTGAATGGTTTACAAGCTTGCTAAAGCTTTACATGGCCTTAAGCAAGCTCCTCGGGCATGGTTCTCCAAATTGTCCACCGTTCTTCAACAGCTTGGATTTGTTTCTACCAAGTCTAATGTCTCATTGTTCACAAGGCTCTCTTCTAGTTCCACCACCTATGTGTTAGCATAGGACATGGGACTACTGCATTATTTTCTGGGGATTCAGGTGAAGTCAATTTCCACTAAGTGGTTTAGTCTTGTCTTAGGCTAAGTATGTCCATGATCTGCTCAAAGAGGCTCATATGTGTGATTGCTAGCCATATCCTATGCCGATGACAGTTAATTAGAAATTATCATCGAAGGTGGGTTCTCCCTTTGAAGATCCAAGTCTTTACCGATTAGTGGTTGGAAGCCTACGGTACATTACTATCATTAGAACCGAGCTTGCCTATTGTGTCAATAAAGTCTGCCAGTTCATGCAAGCTCCGTTTGACACTTATTGGAAAGCTATCAAACATATTCTAAGGCACCCAGTGGCACTAGCTCATTTAGTTTGCATATTCAATGATCTTCTTGTTTGCATTTAACAAGATATTCTAGCTCTAACTAGGGCTCAAACCCATATGATAGAAAGTCCACTGAAAGTTACTGTGTTTGTTTGGGGCCTAATCTTGTCTTGTGGTCATCTAAGTAGTCGCATTTGGTTTCTCGGTCGAGTATAGAGGTGGAGTATCAAGGGTTAGCTTCGTTATTGGTTGAATTATCTGAACTCCACGTCCAGCTTCCTCCTCCTGTGGTGTAATGTGATAATGTAGGCATGGTCCTTTTACTAGCAAATCCTATTCTTCATTTCCTTTCCAAGCATTTTGAGCTTGACCTAAACTTTATGAGAGACCATGTAGCCAAAGGAGGGGTGAAGGTTAGTTACATCCCTATTGATGTTCAAGTTGTTGATATCATGACTAAGGCATTGTCTTCCTCCAAGATTCATGGTTTTTATTCCAAAATCAGAATTGCAGACTATCAATTGTTGAGTTTGGAGGGGATGAAAGGATAGGCCGAGTTTAGTTAAGAGTTAGTTATGAGGTATTTATGTTAGTTATGCATTAGCCTGTAGTTGAAGCCATTGTAATTTCACTACAAATATTATGCTTGTATTCAGAATTCATTTGTTAAGAATCAATCACAAGAATTCGTCACTCACTCTCAATTCCTTCTCCCTTTAACTCTCTCAAAGCTTGTGGAGTCGTTGATACCTTCCAAATAAATAATAGTAGATGAAGTCATGATTCCTTAGTAATACATAATTTATGAAATTTTGATTGTGATGAAGAAAAAAATATGAAAATTTGATTATAAACATCCTTATTTTTCTCATTTACACTTATTTATGTGAAAAAAATCAAAAAGTTTATATATATATATATATATATATATATATATATATATATATATATATATATATATATATAGAATGAGTGAGAGAGAATAAAATACACTTAACACTCTTGAGATATTAAAAAATAACCCCACTCCATTTGTTTACTAAATATACATTTTACCCCAATTTACTAAAAGTGCATTTGGATTTTTTTTTAAAAAATGGTTTTTTTTTAAATATACTTTTATAAATTTTAAGTGTGTTTAGATACAACTTTAGTACTTACAGAAGAAAAAAGTTAATTTACCATTATTTTCAAAAAATTAGTAATATCTAGCTTCTAAAACAAGTAGAAATAAAAGTAATTTTTAATAAGTATCTATTTGATTAAAATTTTAGAAGAAGTACCTTTTCAGATTCAGAAGTCGAACTAGAATTAGAAGCAAGCGGAAAAATATGTTTAGCATTTGGATATATAATTGTATAAGTACTTTTTAATCAAAATTAGAAGTTGTTAAACTATTTGAATGTAACAAATATAGAATTTTGTTTTGATAAAATTATAATTAAGAACATGGAGGTGGAGAAAGAGAATGAGAGTAAAAAATGAGTGGCATTTTAAAAAAAATTTAAGGACAAAATTGTAATAGAGTGGGAAGGTAGTGATTCTTAAATTTAAAGAATAAAATTCTCCCTCTCTTCTACTAGTTCTTCTTCTTGAGAAGTAGCTCCATATCCACTTTTCAAAAAAAATAGAAAATTGACTATTTTTTGTTTCTACTTTTTTTTAGAAGTATAAACAAATAACATTAAAAATTTTATAAGTGATTATTTTTGAAATTTGAAGGATAGAAGTACAAATAAATACATCCAAAATTATCTTTTGAAAACTACTTATGCTTCTACCATTTTTTTTTTAAAGTTGGGTATTACTAACTTAAAAAAAAAGGGCAAATTGATATTCTTTTTTACAGGCATTTTTTTCTTTAAGTTGTATCCAAGCACATTTTTTAAAACTTACAAAATCACTTTTTTAAACAAAAAAAAAAAAAATCCAAACACACTTGTAGTGAATTAGGGTAGATGTATATTTTGTAAACAACTGAGTGAAATCCTATATTAAGAAACCTTTTTGCAATGGTAAAAATGTAAAACCCAATTCTTACATAAGAATTCAAAGACTATAAAAAGGAAGTATTGATTTAAAGTGGCGTACTTGCTGAAAATAATAGCTCAATCTCTTAATGAAATTTTTTATATTTAGTTAACTAGCCGTTTTACCTGTGCGATGCAGGGGATGATAAGGAAAAATATTTTGAAATTTAATTAACAATAAAAATTATGATGGCAACCTTTTATAAAATAACTAACAATAGTAAATAATCAACAATAATGTTTATGATTAAAAGTAAATATTACAAAGTTTTTTATATAAAACTATAAAGTAATGCCAAAGCCTTTAAACATAAACCAATGCCAGAGCCTTTAAACAGAACAACTATAAAGCAATGTAACTACAAAGGCATATTGAAAATAAGTAATGGTAAAAATTAAAATAGAACTACTATATAAGAATACATGTTTATCACGCTGATTCCTTAGTAAACATAAATTTAATAGTTACACATATATCAGAATACATATTTCGAATTTGTATATTAGAATACATGTTTATACCTCTATATTTTGAGGGGACAAAAAGCCTAAAGATCATTAGTAAACATAAAAATAGTCACAAAGATATTGAGCTTTGTTTGTATGACAGCGCTTTTTGGTACTAAAACTGAATCATTGGGGATTAGCGTATCATATGAAGCAATAATCTATTTATGCATGGATAGATTGTCATAAATACATTAATTCCAATATCTAAAACTTCATGCTTTTCACATAGTTTAGATAAGAGAGTGTACACATAGTTTAGATAAGAGAGTGTACTGTTCTCCATTAGACTTGAATGAAGAAGATAATCCTTAGGCAAATGGAATATGGAGGATGATGATTTATCTCTTTTAACCTCTTTTTTAATAGCACAATAGTGATGGAAACAATGTGCTTCTATTGATGGTGGAGAGAAGACCACATCCTTGGTTTATACAGATAATGAAAAGGTGCTTCCATATCAGGCACCTCCAATAGTCATACTTTTTTAGATTCCAATAATCATGTCTTTACATATTGAATAGTTGTTCCTCTATATTTGAATAGATATGACCATTCATAATGATGACTCTTCAATACTTCATAGTTTAATGAGAAACAAAATGCACAAATTAACATAATATTAAATCCTCATTACATTGGCTAGACATAATATCATGACTAAGTAGAACATTAATGCGAGTTATGGCAGTTGTATGTCGGTATTTTCTCAACATAGTCCCTTTCATGTACTACAACACTAACCTTCATGCTTAACATGACCCATAATTAAGAGTATGGTCTAACTTTAATGTCTTTATTAAAAGACCATTATCCTGTTGTTATTAATCTAATCCAATAATGTATACTAATTAGAAACAAGAAATAAATATAAAAAACAAACTTTATTATTTAGGTCAGCGTGTCAAACAAGTCAAAACAATCATAATACAATATCATCAATGACATCCAATAATGCCCATTCTCTCAACATGCTCATAAAATGTCTTGGGCGGCAGTCCTTTTGTTAATGGATCTGTAACCATAAGGTTTGTGCTAATATGTTCTATTGACACTCTTTGTTTCTGAACTTCTTCTTTAATGGAAAAGTATTTGATCTCCATATGCTTAGCACCCTTAGAATACTTGTTATTTTTAGAGAAGAAAATTGTTGCAGAATTGTCACAATAAATTTTCAGCGCCCTGACTATACTATTGACAACTCCAAGTCCTGAAATAAAGTTCCGTAGCTACAATCCCTAAATAGTGGCCTCAAAGCATGCCACGAACTCAACCTCCACGGTGGATGTAGCAACGACAGCTTGCTTCGCACTTTTTCATGAAATTGCCCTTCCAGCTAAAAGGAACAAATAACCAAATGTGGATTTCCTTGAGTCAACACATCTGGCAAAATCTGAATCTGAATACCCAATTGTCTCTAGATTATCAGACTTGGTATAAGTGAGCATGTAGTCTTTTGTTCCTTGCAAATATTTGAGAACTTTCTTTGTAGCCTTCTAGTGATCTAATCCAGGATTAATTTGATACCTATCCAACATATTGATAGCAAAACTGATGTCTAGCCTGGTACAGGTTTGTGCATACATTAAGCTCTTAACAATAGATGCATAAGGAATATTTTGCATTTGTTCTCGTTCTAATTCATTCTTTGGACATTGCATAAGACTAAATTTGTTCCCCTTCTAAATTGGAACTATTCCTGCTAAACATTTGTCCATCTTAAATCTTTCTAGAACTTTATTAATATAGGCTTTCTGAGACAACCCTAACAATCCTTGTGACCTATCACGAAATATTTCTATTCCAATCACATAGGTTGCCTCTCCGAGATCTTTCATTTGAAAGTTTCTAGAGAGAAATTTCTTGGTTTCATGTAACAAACCAAGATCATTAGTAGCAAGCAAAATATCGTCAACATATAAGACTAGAAAAATAAACTTGCTCCACTGATCTTCATATACATACACCAATCAACGACATTTTCCTTAAAACCAAAAGAGGTTATGGTATCATTGAACTTAAGATACCATTGACGAGAAGCTTGTTCAAGTCCATATATTGACCTTTTAAGTTTAAACACCATGTGTTCTTGCCTTTAACTGAAAAGCCTTCAGGCTAATTCATATAAACTTCTTCTAAATTCCCATTAAGAAAGGCAGTTTTAACATCCATTTGATGTAACTCTAAATCATAATGAGCCACTAAAGCCAAAATGATTCTAAGTGAGTATTTTTTTTAGACACTAGTGAAAATGTCTCTTTATTATCAATGCCATCCTTTTGAGTGAAACCTTTGCCAACAAGTCTAGCCTTATATCTTTCGACATTGCCATTTGAGTCTCATTTTGTTTTAAAGAGCCATTTACACCCAACCTTTTTGCAACCTTTAGGCAATTCGACAAGATCCCAAACTTGATTATCATCCATAGATTTCAACTCATCTTTCATTGCATTGATCCATTTATCAGAATCATCACATTGAATGGCTTGAGAAAATGAAATTGGATCATCATTTATCCCTAAATCAACGTCTGACTCTTGTAAATAAACAAAATAATCATTAGGGATGGCTGATTTTCTTTCCCTTTGAGATCTTCTTAATTGTGGCTCATCCACTATAGGGTCATTATTGACATCTTCATGTTAGAGTATTTGATCATTAATATGTTGCTCTTGGCCATATTTTGTTGTGCAATTATTGCAGGAACAACAACTTTAGAAATCATGGGCAAAGGAATATTAGCCCTGGCTTCTTGAATGCTAACATTATGCAATTCTTCACTCCCAGTAGTTTCACCATTTTCGATGAACCTAGCATTTCCAGCTTCAACAACTCTTGTAGTATGATTAGGACAATAAAATCTATTCCCCTTGGACTTTTCCGAATATCCAATGAAAAAACCACTTGGTTTGTTTTGTTTGTTTTCCTTTAATACAATTAATGCGCACCCCAAGATTAGTAAAATCCAAATTTGGAAGGACATCATTCTTTACTAATCTTTGCATTCTTTCTTTGGATATATGACCCAAGCATTTATGTCACAAATAAGCACAATGTTCATCAACTAAACTATGTTTAGTGCCAATATTATGATGCAGGGTCATTAAGATCTCAGTAAAATAATCATCAAGTTTAAACTTGTAAAGACCATCACATAAGATTCTAGAACCAATAATGTTATTATTCTTCAATAAAGTAAAAGATCCATAACCAAACTTAAAAAAGAATCCTGCTTTATCTAGCTTCGGTAAAGAAACTAAATTGCGAGAAAATGTAGGTATATAAAGGGTTTGAAATAGATCCAGATAATGTTCAGTATCTAAAGACAAATGATAAGTGCCAATTCCTTCAACTGGAGCCTTGGTTTTGTCTCCCATGTATACAAATTACTCACTTGGCTTTATGGTTTGGATCGAAAGGAATCCCTACATTGTATTGAAAATATGAGTTGTGGAACCAAATCCACCAAGTATTATAAGGAACTTCAGTAAAGTTTGATTTGAAACATACAAAAGCACTTGGCTTACCTTTCTTTTCGAACCATGCTTTACGTTTTGAGCAATCTTTCTGATAGTGTCCTATTTCATAGCAAAAATGACACTTATCTTTCTTATATTCCTTCTTGTGGACTGGAGGAGATTCATTCAGGTTATGTAAACCTTTCTTCTTGCCTTTCCCTAGTTTCTTTTGAGAACTACTTCCAGCTTCTTGATGCTTACTAGATGAACTGAATGCGACTGTTGACTCTTTAATCTTGTCTTTTCTTAAACAAGCATACTGGCCAATTCATTAACACTCCATTTGTCCTTAATAGTGTTATAATTCATTTGAAATGGCCCATATTATTCCAGAGGCAACGAATTGAGTATGAATTGTACCAAAGAGTACTCATCCACTGACATCCCCAATGACTTTAATTTTGCTGCTAAGTTTATCATTTCAAGAACATGTGCATGCACGGTACATGAACCATCAAATTTCATGGTGGTCAGTTGACTTATTAATGTACCAGCAAGTGACTTATCAGCAGTTTGTGAACATTCTTTCACAAATTTCATAAATTCCTTAACACTCTTCATTTTGGAAAGAGTAGACTTAATGTTGTCTATAACCATCATTCGTATGAACATCAGGCTTAATCTATTTGACTTTCCCATTTCTTATATAATGATTTTTGTTCAACACTACTTTCATCTGTAATAGCAGTAGGGTTTCTCTTCTTGAAGGGCTAAATCAAGATCCAAAATACTTAAGTGAAATTGGACTTGTTCCCACTAGTCAAAAAAATTCATTCAATTAAACAAGGGAATAGATGAAGCATGCAAGTGAAGTGAAGAGATAGGTACTACAAATAAGAATCAATCATAACTTAATGCTTTGAGACATAAAATTTGTCACATAAAATCATATTCAAATAATGGAGACAATCATTAAATACATATCAAAGTTCACCTTTGGGTGATCCTAAGACATACAAACATAATGATGCTAATATAATACATTAATCTAGTTATTGAGGTATGCTAATTGGAATAATTTGCTATCTTTGGATATGCAAAATAAAACTACTAGACATATCAATTACTAGCAATTATGCTCATTAATTATAAGAACAAATAATCAACCTTTGGGCAATCACGGAAGTGTCTCATAATAATGAACTTTAATTTACCCACACAACATAATGTCATATGTAAGCATCAAAATCTATAGGTAATTGAAAATACTTTTGCAATTTAAAATTTATTCTCTTTAAGATTTGGTCACTTTGGTGACTAACAAATCATTCATTATATAAATTTTAAATTGTAAATAAACATTTAAAGTAAACTATAGACAGAAATAAATCATCATGAATTTGAAAATTATTAGACAACTTACAGATTTGATTACTTGGTAATCAACAAATCTCACATACAATAATTCCAAAATTCAAATAGAATATATATTCAGTTAAGAAAAGCACAGCACATTCATAATGTCTCAATTTCTCAACTAATATTCAAAAAATAAAAAATAAAAATAAAAATAAACAATTTAAAACTTGTCCTCAAATTTAGTGGATTTCATAAAGTTTTATATCGCACCTTACGCAAAAGCAATTTCAAAACTTTGATAAGCCACACACATTTCAAAATGAAATATGACTTTCGTGAAGTGAGTTACGCCATTTACTGGGAGATAAGTTTTGCATATCAACCACATAAAACAACCAACCATCATTTCATATTAAGTCATGGCTTTCGATTGAAACGCGTATTTGTAAAGGTAAACCCATGTACTGGCATTAACTTCAAACAGTTTTTTATGTTCAAATACAAATATTTCTTTGATTTATTTATTCACAGTGGATAGGCATGAAAACGCTGGATAGCAATAAAACGTTAATATTGTTTTTCTGGGAAAAAACGGTTATAAAACCATTTCAGTTTATTAACGTTTCAAAATAAACACATTATTTACCATTTCAATATACACATTAATTACTGCTATCTATTTTGCATCTGTTCGTGGAGGCTTTATCAAGTCATTTAGATTTTGCATTCTGATCTATCCATGGAACTAACAATCCATTCATAAAATGATAAAGGCCTTTTATCGTTTGAAATTAAATTGCAAAACTATTTCAATCTATTCAATGTCACTCAGCACATGGAAAGCATGCATGCATCAATGGCTTTACCATATTTGGACGATAAACATGAGGAGTTAAAATCACATTGAATTCAATATAAGCATATTCCATCAGTTTATGCAGCAATAAAGACGAGATAGAAGAAATTAACCATTCATCAATATTCAATAGAAGGAAAAACATGAGTTTTTAAACCTAATGTTCTGATACCACATGAAGCAACAATCTATTTATGCATGGATAGATTGTCATAAATACATTAATTCCAAGATCTAGAACTTCATGATTTTCACATAGTTTAGATAAGAGAGTGTACCATTCTCCATTAGACTTGAATGAAGAAGATAATCCTTAGGCAAACAGAATATGGAGGATGATGATTTCTCTCTTTTAACCTCTTTCTTAATAGCACAATAGTGATGGAAACCATGTGCTTCTATTGATGGTGGAGAGAGGACCACATCCTTGATTTATATAGACAATGAAAATGTACTTCCATCAAGCACCTCCAATAGTCATACCTTTTAGATTTCAATAGTCATGTCTTTACATATTGAATAATCATACCTCCACATTGAATAGGTATGACCATTCATAATGATGACTCTTCAATATGACTATTCATAAGGATACCTCTTCAATAAGCCAATCAATGAATTTAACATTTATATAATGATTATTAAACTATTATATGGGACACAATTCTTACATCATCTCCATAGGGAGTGAGGTTGAAACACAACAACATCTGGCAAGGTGGTTGTCTCTCCGGCAATGTGTAGCAGTCCCAGCGACAAGGATCGAGTTGCAACAACAGCACTAGAACCACCCATTTCTAGCTTCCAACATGCAATAACGCAAACCTTTCTTTTGCATAGATTTCCTCCTAGTATTGAAGGTGGAAGATGAAGAGACACTCAGAGAGATGGAGAGATGAAGAGGCACTCAGAGAGAGAAAGACAAAGAAAGGCACTGAGAGCCACAGGGAGAGAAGTAAAAGTTGGAGGGACACAGAGAGTAAGGAACTGACAAAGTGGAGAAGTGGAGAAAAGAGGTAGGGGAAATCAAATAGTCATACATGGGATCATGCAATATTGTTGTTTGTTGATGGTCTTCCGCAAGATATGACATAGGATTGGCTCTTCCAGCTCTTCAAGTTTGAAGGACGGGTTATTGATGTTTTTATTTCTCATAAGGTGCGAAGGAAGACTAATAGCTGATTTGGTTTTGTTAGATTCAAAAGAGGGGAGGAAGCCATGAGAGCTATTAGAAGTCTTGATGGGATTAGAATTAAAGGGAAGATCTTAAAAGTCTCTTTAGCTCGATATGTCAAGAATGGAAAGGCCTGGGGGAGCTCGAGGCAAAACCCCCATGTTGATAAACTGTTTATCTCTCAAAGAGTGGAGATGCTAAAAGGGAGGAATAAGAAACCAAGTAGAACGATTATGTTTGGAGTTCATGCTTGTAATATTGAAAACGAAACGTCATGGGAACAGAAGGAGCAAGGGGGAAGGGCAGTTTGGGAATTCCAATTTTTGCATTCTTTGGCTTTTAGGGACCATGGTGTTATCAATACTAGCTTTAGTGGGTTTGACCCAGTAAGGGAACTAGAATTCAAACCCTCTTGCCCTTGAGGTTGGCCTTTGTCTTGCAGTAAGAGAATCAAACTTTACAAGATGTGAGTTCAGAATCAAGTAGGCCAGAGATTCCACCTGGGTTTAAAGGTGTCAACAAGCCTCTTGACCCAATGATATTGAAGTTCAATCGAGAAGTGGTAACCCAGTTGAAGAGAGAATATGTGGTCATACTGAAAGCGGAGTTCATGCTCATGAAGGGTTTATCGATTCAAGTTTGGATCGAGTGGAGAGGGTTCCCCAAACACCATTTCTAGAGATAGACAATTCTCCTTGGTTAGGCAATGAGAGAGATGGTGTGGTGCCAGATGAAGATGTCTTAGTGGATGTAACATCCTCAACTTTCTTTCATGTTAAATTACTTCAGTAACCCTGAGTAATTAGGCACTTAATGAGAAAATAAAGGATTAAGGCCAAATTAAAGAGTTTATGAGGTAATTTTGAAGAGAAAAGCTATGAGAACGCTTAATTAAGATTAGAGAATCTCTAATTAAGCAAGTCAAACTCTTACTAGCTAAATATAATACTAATTATCCATAATTAGCTTAATCGAGTTTAATTAAGGGTAATTTCGCTTAATTAGAAGTTTAATTTTTGTTAACCATATTCTTGTGAGTTAATCAATAATCCTTACTTAATCAAGTTAATTAAGTTGTATAAGAACTTAATCACATAATTAAAATTCAAATTTAGTTAACTAGACAATAAAGCAATAGTGATGTCACTAAAGCATAAAGTATGAGACAAAGTTGTTTTTTGTAAGAGTTGACCATACTTTGTCTCCTTCATCATCCAATTTGTCCCCCTATATCTGAATTAATACAAAATTAAGAAAATATCTTCCCTAAATCCCCCATGATACCTACGGCCACAACAAAACACACACACACATTTACTTCATTTTCAAACTTCTATTCTCTCTTTAAACCTCTCAAATCCTCCAACTTCTCTCTACATTTTCTTTCTTCTCCTTCTTCACCTTCTTCATCATTCTCTACCACCATAACCAAACCTTCATCACTAAGCCTTTCAACGATCGTATCTTTGGTCTTTGAAGACAAGATTTAAACACTATAAGCTTCATTTCTTCAAGAACTCAAAAGCTCTCATCTTCTCCATCCCAAAACCGCCACCATCAACCTTTGGAGGAGCCATCATCTTCTTCATTTTTCTCTCCAACAAGGCGCAAAACACACTCTTAGGTAGTGATCGCTACTTCTTCTTTTTGTTACTCAAGAAAGCTTGAAGCTTGGCTTTCACCATGACCAAGAACTTCAAGTGAAAACTTGAGACTCTATGGCCTTATTGAGCAAAGTTTCTATTTTTAGCAAAGTTTATTTCTTGAGTTTGTTTCATGAGATCTTGTGTGTTTCTCTTCTTGAATGCTTTAAAAGTTTTCATTTTTCTTTAATGATGTGTAACAACCCGATTTCCAACTTCCGATCTCGTCACTTAAGGTTTGAAATTTTCGATTTCCGAGTTTGTCATTAACTTTCAGATAAATTCCGACTTCCGACCTTAGTAATACGATGTCATAGTTCCGATTTCCAACTTCATCTCTAAGACTTAAAAAGGACTGGCTGTATTTTCCAAATTACGACCTTATGCACGTAATATGCGATTTCCGACCTTAGGAGTGCTCAAACGGATTGCCTTGAATTTTATGATTTACGACTTCGTGTAAGCATGTAAGAATTCCGACCTCATCAGTAATATATCCCGATTTCTGATCTTACTATGCTCAAATGGAATGGCTTGGATTTTCCTATTTCCGACCTTATGGTGAATTATAATGTATACGATATCAGATTTCCGAGTTTATCTGAATTGGTCTCCAAGTTTGGCCAAAATTTTCACGATTTCCGAATTCGAGGCTATTGCCAAGAGCTTTTCATTTCTAATGATTTTTCCGATTTCCGAGATTAAGTGTTAAGTTCCGATCTCAAGTTTATTAGCAGGAGCTTCTCATTTCTCTATCCTCCCGATTTCCGAGATAGAGATCCATAATTCCAGATCTACGACTTTAAGTGCTTAGCTTCACATCAGGCTTTGCTTTCAAGTTTTGAATAAACCAGATAATATTCCTGAGTTCCGACTTCATCTGAATAGATAGGCACGAATTCCGACCTTAAGAAGTGTGCGAGTTCCGACGTCATGTTCAGATACACTGGAAGCGAGTCTCACTTTTCTGGCGACGTGGAGAGCAAATTTGACACAGAAGAGAGAAACATGGCTGAACCTTGCCCATAAAATTTCACCCAATCAAAGCCACTTATTCTAACTACCACTTCGAAGCCTTGTCTATATATATATATATCCTCCTCCTGCCTCTTCAGCTCATTTCTTACGTTGCTTTTCCTTCCTCACTTCAGCTCTCTCTCCTCTTCTCAACTCTCCCACTCTATCCAGCCTTCAAGTTATTCTACTTTATTTCCAAACTCAAAGCAAGAGGTAGAGGTTTTAATTCTTGTCTTGATTTTTCTGATTTGGAATGATTATTGGTGGTTTAATTCTTCAATCCTGATATATTGACTGAGTGATTATGGTGAATTGTTGCTGGTTTATTGGCTGTTTGTGAGATTAAAATTGAATTGGAAACAAGAAAGAATGAAGATATGAAGAAGTTGAGAGGCTGGCAAACTCAAAACCCTCGGCAGTCCGTACGGCATCCCGCCGTTAAAAATTAATGAAACCATTTTTATGTAAAACTAGACATCCAGGGCTTTCTACACATGTATCATATGAGACCATTGGAGTAATATTGAGAGAGATGTGAATTTTTGAAGTTCAACCTAGGAATCAGGACATCCACCCGAGCAGTGTTGGTCGAAAAGGATGTAACTCACCCTATACAACTCCAAATCGAGTAAAATTAATTTTGTTGGAAAGCTTACACATAGGAGAACATCCTACCTAAAAATTCGGAGTTTGTTACTATCCTATTTGTTCCCAGTGATTTGAAGAAGTTAACTTATGTCCAAATCGAGCCAAAACAGAACAGTTCAGGAAGGTTAAGTTTCGGGGCTTATAACTCGAGCCCTACTAAGTCAAATGGAATGAGACTTTTTGCAAATGAAATATGGTTCTATCAGCTTTAATATGAGACCAATTTCGTGTCATTTGAGCCAGTTTTCGATTTTTAGTAGATTTTTACTTTTGAGTGAGCAATTCTAGCCAGCCACAGGGCAGGCCGGGATGAAACCTGAATAACGTGAGTTATGATTATCAGAATCAGATGGGACTAAAGAGGTTAGAAAATAGACACATAACACTTTAACATATCCAAAATTGAGGTCCAAATGAGTTAAACAGAAATTATGGCCTGATTTACAAAAATCGGGTCAAATGCAAGTATTGAGACAACAACTATGTTTAGATTTCAATAAATGTGCCATGAATGGATGTTTGAAATATGAATGAACTATGATGATTTCTACGAGAAACTAGCTCTGAATATTGGCATTATTCATGAGGAAGCGGACACGTTCCGTTATGCCGCCAAAATTACGGTAGAATATATGAATAAGTTATGATATATATATATATATATATATATATATATATATATGCATGTGCATTTTCAAGCAAGCTATAAAAGAATATGTTATGATGAAAGTTCCATGGTACTTGGGCCAGCCCCGGATAAAAAGTTAAGGGGAATAGATTGGTGAGGACGTTGGGGAAAGTAAACCCGGCAATCCCTATATAGGAACGAGCTCGATCCTGAAAAGCAGACTATTACCCAGGAGTCTAAAATGGCCAAGAACTCCCAGGGGACCAAATAATGAAAAAGTTTATGAGTAATGAAGAAAGTATATAAGCAAAGGAAAAGTTTATAAAAGAAAGTTCAAGAGCAAGTTTTGCATGATTGCATTAAGTGCATGAGTACAAGTTATTTACAGTTTAACTGTTACTATACTTAGAGCATATGTTCATTTATTCTGCCAATTATACTGTGTATTATTGATAGTAGTTTAAGCTGTTTTTTATGCTATCTAAAGTAAAATTGGATCTTACCTCGGACCAGACATTTTCCCAACCTTATTAAATGGGAATAGTTAAGTTGATCTCATGTTTTTATAATTAAATAAAACCCGAGGCAACTGAGAATGAAAACGACGTCAGTTAAACGTCACGTACGACCCTACTGAGAATTTTCTTAAATTCTCACCTTGTTTTGAATTCCGCCTCATTCTCAGACGTGGATGATGGACACGACAGCTACCCTTTTCATTGAGGTCCCGGATCTGCAGCTCCACCATGACCTGCGATGGGCTCATTTGTACATAGCGGCTCACTTGCCCGATTAGTCTTTTCCTTTTTAGTGATAGGAACTTTGCCGTCCCTTTGCACCATCCCGCTTTTGATCCTGCCACCCCTTACTTCGAGATCCCACTACATATGGCACACCCTCCAAAGACTCGTGCCTGCAACACCAGAGCTCCCGCCGATCCTGCGCCAAAGTCACCTCTGCAGGTAGTACCCGTCATCCCACTCGACTCAGGCGAGTCACCCGCCGAGGCCATAGCTCATCATCCTCCTTTTCTCCTCAAGACCCAAGATCGACTACTCGCCAACGGTTCGATATGGCCAACGGCTACCTGACAAAATAGGTCAGCCACAGGCAGTATTGTATAGCATGACCTTCTTTTGGTAGCATGCAGCCTTGGGTCATAGGCCTAGTGGTAGACTTTTTGAAATGTCCTCTGAGGACCACATAGGATCAGGCTGACTTACATGGGCCTTATATCTTTTTGGTACACAGCCCCACTCATGTATGCTATTATGATACTTTGTATATAAACTAAAGCAGAGGCTTCTGATATATATAAATACATACATAAATATATATAGAGGAACGTATTCAGTAATGTTATTGTATTATTCTCATCTTTATGATATTCCGTTGAATTCGATTCACTTTTAGCATAGTAGCGCGCCGTTTCATTTGTTCAAAAAAAAAAAAACGTAAATGGAGCATTAATACAGTAATACAATCTACTTAATTTCATGCTATGACTTAAGCATAACATTAAATTAGTAGGGTGTTATATTTTTGATATCAGAGCAGTTCGTCCTAGCTAAGGCCTGAGGATTGGACTGACTATGCTTCACGCATTTTTAGTTGACAACAGGCATTAGATCTTGCCTGTGCAGTTGAGATATAGATGTGCATGTGAACGAAGTGCCTGATCGTGTGAGCTGTTATTTACTAGCACATTAGACTTAGTGTTGAGCCTGATCAACTCATAACTTTTGTTTCGTGTGCTTAGAACTTAATGGCTTCCGGAAAGCGAGGTAGACCGCGCGCAGGACCTGCTCAAGAGAATTCCGCTGATCTTATGGACACCGTGCGGGAGATGGCTTAGGCGATGCGGGAACAGGCCGCAGCAGCTAACCAAATGATGGATCAGCTAGGCAGGCGACCTGCGACAGGCTGTGGAGGAAACCCACATGGCCTAGGAGCTGATTTAGATTATCTTAAGTTCGCTGAGTTCAGAAAGGCGAACCCGCCCAGCTTCCGAGGGGCGTACGATCCTGACAAAGCTGATGAATGGATCAAGGCTATGGAGAAAATTTTCTCTGTCCTAGATTGCTCAGATCATCAGAAGGTGACCTTTGCCACTTACATGCTCGAAGCAGACACCGAGTTTTGGTGGAACGGCGTGCGAAGTCTACTTGAGGAATCTCAGATAGCAGTCACCTGGACGGTGTTTAGAGACGTCTTTTACCAGAAGTATTTTCCTGCTTCCGTTCGGAATGCCAAGGAACTCGAGTTTATGCGACTTCGCCAACGAAACCGGACGGTATTCGAATACATTGCCAGATTTGAAGAGCTATGCAAATTCTCTACAATTTATCAGAGGAATCCAAATGAAGCCTGGAAGTACATCAAGTTTGAAGGAGGGTTACGAGAAGACATTCTTACCGCGGTAGGGCCAATGGAGATTAGGGATTTCCCTAAGTTGGTGAACAAATGCCGACTGGTGGAGGACTGCAATTCGAAATTAGCTGCAGCCAGAGCATCTGGTGGGAATTTCAGGAGGGGGTTAGCCCCGCAAGGCCCAAGCTTCAAGCCCAACTTTCAACAGCAGAGGAGATTCCCACCAATGGGCAACAAAGGCAAGCAGCCTCAAAGGCCCCCTCCGAATCCAACTTGCATGAAGTGCGGTAGGAATCACGGCGATTGGCCATGCTTGGCAGGCCAGAATGTTTGCTTTGGGTGTGGCAAGCTAGGCCACAAGGTTTATGAGTGCCCAACCAGGAATCTTTCATAGCCGTCTCGACCACAACGTCAAGGACGAGTTTTTACCATGGATGCGGAAGAAGCTGATAAGTCCGAGGGACTAATCCAAGGCACCTGTGAAGTAAACGGTGAGACCCTGACTGTACTTTATGATTCGGGTGCCTCGCATTCATTTATTTCTCATGACTGTGTGACCGTTTTGCAATTGCAAATTTCTGAATTGCCTTATGATTTACTAGTTTCCACTCCCACTAATGAACCTGTTAAAACTAGTCAAGTTTGTATCAATGTTCCTCTTCAAATTAAGGGTAGAGCCTTTGCAGCTAATTTGATTTGCCTCCCTCTCTCTGGACTGGACATAATCCTAGGCATGGACTGGCTTTCTGCCAATCGAGTCATGCTCAATTGTTCTGATAAGACGGTGGTATTCCCCTCTGTCTTATCTTCTGAATCCCAAGCCTCAACACTCCTCTATCTGAACTCTTTATTAGTAAACCATAGTGGGTTGAAGAGTCAAGGATATATCCTCTTGTTAGCTAATGTGACAGAAGTTGAACAGAAACTAGAGGAGATCCTGGTTGTTAAGGAATATCCTGATGTTTTTCCAGAGGATATTCCTGAATTCCCTCCTGAAAGGGAGATAGAGTTCACCATCGAATTAGTTCCAGGTGCAGGACCAATATCTATAGCTTCGTATCGAATGTCACCTTTGGAGCTGACAGAGCTAAAAAGACAGATCGAAGAGCTTTTGGAAAAAGGATTCATACGGCCAGGCGCGTCACCTTGGGGAGCTCCAGTTTTGTTGGTCAAAAGGAAAGATGGGAGCATGCGCCTATGCGTAGATTATAGACAATTGAATAAATTGACGATTAAGAATAAATATCCTTTGCCAAGGATTGATGATCTTATGGACCAGCTACAAGGTGTCACGGTATTCTCTAAGATCAATTTGCGTTCCGGATATCATCAGATTCGAGTTCGGGAAGAAGATATCCCTAAGACAGCCTTTCGAACTCGTTACGGACACTATGAGTATACCGTAATGTCGTTTGGATTGACCAACGCACCAGCAGTATTCATGGATTACATGAATCGGATATTTCGTCCGTATCTGGACAAGTTTGTAGTGGTCTTCATTGACGACATACTTGTCTATTCGAAGACGGAGCAAGAGCATGCAGAACACTTACGGCTAGCTCTACAAATTTTAAGAGAAAAGGAACTCTATGCTAAATTATCCAAATGCGAATTTTGGATGAAGGAGGTAAAATTTCTCGGCCATGTAGTGTCATTTGGAGGAATCTCTGTAGACCCCAGCAAAGTAGAAGCAGTTCTAAACTGGGAAAGGCCGACCACAGTCACTGAAGTCAGGAGTTTTCTGGGCTTAGCTGGATATTACTGGCAATTCATCAAGGATTTCTCTCGTATAGCCTTGCCCCTGACCAAACTAACCAGGAAGAATGTCTCATTCAGGTGGACGCCGGAATGCGAACAGAGTTTCCAAGACCTAAAGAGAAGGTTGACTACGACACCAGTGTTGGCCTTACCAGACCCTCAAGGACCATTTGAAGTCTATTGTGATGCATCCCAACAAGGATTAGGATGTGTGTTGATGCAAGCTGGAAACATGGTCGCTTACGCCTCCAAACAATTAAAGCCGCACGAAAAGAATTATCCCACGCACGATCTTGAATTAGCTGTAGTAGTATTTGCCTTGAAAATATGGAGACATCACCTGTATGGTGTAAGGTTTGAGGTCTTTTCTGATCACAAGAGTTTGAAATACCTCTTTGATCAAAAGGAATTAAATATGAGGCAGTGGAGGTGGATGGAACTTCTTAAGGACTACGAATTTGAATTAAAGTACCACCCAGGCAAGGCAAATGTTGTAGCGGATGCTTTAAGTACGAAATCTTTGACTATAGCTTGGATGATGATCAAAGATACGGAACTTATTGAAAGCTTTCGAAATCTTAATTTGGGAATCCTTATGACTCCCAAGACCCTTCAGCTACATCAAATTAAGATAGCCAGTAGTTTTAAGGAGCAGATTCAGCAAGCACAGCAGCAAGATGCTAATTTTCAACATACACTTCATCTTGTGCGATCAGGGAAATTGCCGGATTTTGCCCAAGATAAAGAGGGCATATGGCGATGTCATGATAGGGTGTGTGTACTTGAAGGAAATGATCTCCAGAGAAGAATCTTGGAGGAAGCACATAAGGGTGAATTCACCGTGCATCCTGGCATTACTAAGGTCAAGATCTTAAGAAGATGTTTTGGTGGCCAGGCATGAAGTCGGATGTAGCAAGCTTCGTGAGTAAATGCTTGGTCTGTCAAAAGGTGAAAGCAGAACATCAAAGACCCTCAGAGATGCTTCAACCCTTGGAAATCCCTGAGTGGAAATGGGAGAGTATCTCCATGGATTTTGTGATAGGATTACCAAGAACGCCAACAGGATATGATGCTATATGGGTCGTTGTGGATAGATTGACCAAATCTGCTCATTTTCTACCCATACGAGCAAATTATCCGTTAGAAAAATTGGCACAACTATACATTCAAGAGATTATAAGGCTGCACGAAACCCCTTCAATCATTATCTCTGATCAAGACCCAAGGTTTACTTCACGATTTTGGGGAGCCTTACAAAAGGCGTTCGGTGCTAAGTTGTGTTTAAGCACTGCATATCATCCGCAAATGGATGGTCAAACAAAGAGGACAATTCAAACCTTAGAAGATATGTTGCGAGCCTATATACTGGAGCAACGCGGAAAGTGGGATCGATATTTACCGCTAGCCGAGTTCGTATATGACAATAGATATCACGCTAGCATCGGCATGGCTCCTTATGAAGCATTGTATGGACGGAAGTGCCAATCTTCCCTGTGTTGGTACGAAACAAGAGAATCAACTCTATTGGGGCCTGACTTAGTTGAACAGACCACTGAGCAAATCAAGAAAATAAGGAGCAAGATGCTTGCCGCTCAAAGCCGCCAAAAGAGTTACACGGATACCAGGAGGAAGGCTCTAGAGTTTCAAGAAGGAGACCATGTATTTTTGAAGGTTACGCCTACAACGGGGATAAGCAAAGCCATTAAAGTCAAGAAGTTAAATCCTCGCTTTATTGGTCCCTTCCAGATTTTGAGGCGAATTGGATCAGTTGCATATCAAGTCGCTTTGCCTCCATATTTGTCAAACCTTCATGATGTGTTCCATGTTTCCCAGCTTAGAAGATATCAGCCTGACCCTACGCACTTGCTAAAACCCGAATCAATAAATTTAAAGGAGGACCTGACTTTCCCTGTTCAACCAGCACAGATTGTAGACAAAAGCAACAGACAACTTCGAAACAAATCCGTGCAACTAGTAAAGGTAGCGTGGGGAAAAGAAGATGCTAAAGACTACACTTGGGAACTGGAATCAAACATGAGGAAAGAGCACCCTGGACTATTCTCAAGTACTAAATTTTGAGGACAAAATTTTTTTAAGGAGGGTGGTAATGTAACAACCCGATTTCCGACTTCCGATCTCGTCACTTAAGGTTTGAAATTTTCGATTTCCGAGTTTGTCTTTAACTTTCAGATGATTTATCCGACTTCCGACCTTAGTAATACGATGTCATAGTTCCGATTTCCGACTTCATCTCCAAGGCTTAAAAAGGACTGGCTGTATTTTCCAAATTACGACCTTATGCACGTAATATGCGATTTCCGACCTTAGGAGTGCTCAAACGGATTGCCTTGAATTTTATCATTTCCGACTTTATGTAAGCATGTAAGAATTCCGACCTCATCAGTAATATATCTCGATTTCCGATCTTACTATGCTCAAATGGAATGGCTTGGATTTTCCTATTTCCGACCTTATGGTGAATTATAATGTATACGATATCAGATTTCCGAGTTTATCTGAATTGGTCTCCAAGTTCGGCCAAAATTTTCACGATTTCCGAATTCGAGCCTATTGCCAAGAGCTTTTCATTTCTAATGATTTTTCCGATTTCCGAGATTAAGTGTTAAGTTCCGATCTCAAGTTTATTAGCAGGAGCTTCTCATTTCTCTATCCTCCTGATTTCCGAGATAGAGATCCATAATTCCTGATCTACGACTTTAAGTGCTTGGCTTCACATCAGGCTTTGCTTTCAAGTTTTGAATAAACCAGATAATATTCCCGAGTTCTGACTTCATCTGAATAGATAGGCACGAATTCCGACCTTAAGAAGTGTGCGAGTTCCGACGTCATGTTCAGATACGCCGGAAGCGAGTCTCACTTTTCTGGCGACGTGGAGAGCAAATTTGACACAGAAGAGAGAAACATGGTTGAACCTTGCCTACAAAATTTCACCCAATCAAAGCCACTCATTCTAACTACCACTTCGAAGCCTTGTCTATATATATATCCTCCTCCTGCCTCTTCAGCTCATTTCTTACATTGCTTTTCCTTCCTCACTTCAGCTCTCTTTCCTCTTCTCAACTCTTCCACTCTATCCAGCCTTCAAGTTCAGCCCAGCTTTATTTCCAAACTCAAAGCAAGAGGTAGAGGTTTTAATTCTTGTCTTAATTTTTCTGATTTGGAATGATTATTGGTGGTTTAATTCTTCAATCCTGATATATTGACTGAGTGATTATGGTGAATTGTTGCTGGTTTATTGGCTGTTTGTGAGATTAAAATTGAATTGGAAACAAGAAAGAATGAAGATATGAAGAAGTTGAGAGACTGGAAACCTCAAAACCCTCGGCAGTCCGTACGGCGGAGTGTACGGCTCCGCCTCCCGCCATTAAAAATTAATGAAACTATTTTTATGTAAAACTAGACATCCAGGGCTTTCTACACATATATGATATGAGACCATTGGAGTAATATTGAGAGAGATGTGAATTTTTGAAGTTCGACCTAGGAATCAGGACATCCACTCAGGCAGTGTTGGTTGAAAAGGATGTAACTCACCCTATACAACTCCAAATCGAGTGAAATTAATTTTGTTGGAAAGCTTACACATAGGAGAACATCCTATCTAGAAATTCCTAGTTTGTTACTATCCCATTTGTTCCCAGTGATTTGAAGAAGTTAACCTATGTCCAAACCAAGCCAAAACAGAACAATTTAGGAAGGTTAAGTTTCGGGGCTTATAACTCGAGCCCTACTAAGTCAAATGGAATGAGACTTTTTGTAAATGAAAGATGGTTCTATCAGCTTTAATATGAGACCAATTTTGTATCATTTGAGCTAGTTTTCGATTTTTAGTAGATTTTTACTTTTGAGTGAGCAATTCTGGCCAGCCATAGGGCAGGCCGGGATGAAACCTGAATAACGTGAGTTATGATTATCAGAATTAGATGGGACCAAAGAGGTTAGAAAATAGACACATAACACTTTAACATATCCAAAATTGAGGTCCAAAAGAGTTAAACAGAAATTATGGCCTGATTTACAAAGACCGGGTCAAATGCAAGTATTGAGACAGCAACTATGTTTTGATTTCAATAAATGTGCCATGATTGGATGTTTGAAATATGAATGAACTATGATGATTTCTATGAGAAACTAGCTCTGAATATTGGCACTATTCATGAGGAAGCGGACACGTTCCGTTATGCCGCCAAAATTGCGATAGAATATATGAATAAGTTATGATATATATATATAGATGCATGTGTATTTTCAAGCAAGCTATAAAAGAATATGTTATGATAAAAGTTCCATGGTACTTGGGCCAGCCCCAGATAAAAAGTTAAGGGGAATAGATCGGTGGGGACGTCGGGGAAAGTAAACCAGGGAATCCCTGTATAGGAACGAGCTCAATCCTGAAAAGCAGACTATTATCCAGGAGTCTAAAATGGCCAAGAACTCCCAGGGGACCAAGTAATGGAAAAGTTTATGAGTAATGAAGAAAGTATATGAGCAAAGGAAAAGTTTATAAAGGAAAGTTCAAGAGCAAGTTTTGCATGATTGCATTAAGTGCATGAGTACAAGTTATTTACAGTTTAACTGTTACGTATACTTATAGCATATGTTCATTTATTCTGCCAATTATACTGTGTATTATTGATAGTAGTTTAAGCTGTTTCTTATGCTATATAAAGTAAAATTGGATCTTGCCTCGGACCAGACATTTTCCTAACCTTATTAAATGGGAATAGTTAAGTTGATCTCATATTTTTATAATTAAATAAAACCCGAGGCAACTGAGAATGAAAGCGACGTTAGTTAAACGTCACGTACGACCCTACTGAGAATTTTCTTAAATTCTCACCTCGTTTTGAATTCCGCCTCATTCTCAGACGTGGATTATGGACACGACAGCTACCCTTTTCATTGAGGTCCCGGATCTGCAGCTCCACTATGACCCTGCAGTAGGCTCGCTATACATAGCCGGCTCCTGCCAGTTCCGTCTTTACCTTTTTAGTGATAGGAACTTTGCCGTCCCTTTGCACCATCCCGCTTTTGATCCTGGCACCCCTTACTTTGAGGTCCAACTACATGTGGCACACCCTCCGCCAACACCCCTTGCACCTACAGCACCTATAGCTCCTGCCAATCCTGCTCCAGAGTCACCTCCGCAGGTAGTACCCGACATCCCACTTAGCTCCGAGAGTGACCCATCAGAGGCCACCGGCTCATCATCCTCCTCCTCCTCAGGACCCAGTACTGACTACTCGCCAGTCGTGCCTGATATGGCCAACGGCTACCTGACAGAGTAGGTCGACCCACGAGCAAGATTGTATAGCATGACCCTCTTTTGGTAGCATGCAGCCTTGGGTCATAGGCCTAGTGGTAGACTTTTTGAAATGTCCTCTGAGGACCACATAGGATCAGGCTGACTTACACGGGCCTTATATCTTTTTGGTACACAACCCCACTCATGTATCCTATTATGATACTTTGTATATAAACTAAAGCAGAGGCTTCTGATATATATAAATATATACATAAATATATATAGAGGAACGTATTCAGTAATATTATTGTATTATTCTCATCTTTATGATATTCCGTTGAATTCGATTCACTTTTAGCATAGTAGCATGCCGTTTCATTTGTTCAAAAAAAAAAAAGAACGTAAATGGAGCATTAACACAGTAACACAATCTACTTAATTTCATGCTATGACTTAAGCATAACATTAAATTAGTAGGGTGTTACATGATGCATGTGTTTTGTTGTTTTTGTGAGTTGTTAAGTAAAAAAAAAAGTTTTCTTGGTGGTATTTTGTTTAAAGATCATTTCTTTCTTTATGAAAAGCTTATGACAAAAAAGATTCTCTTTTTACATCTTCTACATGAGTTTGATAAGACTAAGAACATTCTAAAAGCATAAAACTTTAAAAAGTTTGCTTCTTCATGTACTAAAAGTGGCGCTATTTGTATATGTTTCATAAAGTTTCATTTTGTTCTTGAAGACAAGAATATGTGTAAAAGTTCAAACCTTTTAAGATGTGAAATTTTTTTGATCACAAAAGTAAGAACTTGTCACTTTATGTCTTAAAAATTGAATCTTGAAGATAAAACCTTTCAAAAAGTTCCAAACTTTAATCAAGAATGTAACTTTTAAGTCACAAAGATGTAGATTTACACCTTAATCCTGTAAAGGTTAAATTTTGAGATAGAAATATTGAGTAAAGTTCCAATCTTTCTTAAAGAAAGAATCTTTTAAGCTTTAAGGCAACTTTAAATCACAAAGTTGGTGTCTTTATGGTCTTACAATGATTAAAAGTGTCAACTTTCTTAAAGAATAAAACTTTTTAGTCACAAAACTAGCATCTTGTATCATTATTCTATAAAGGAGGAAACTTTAAGACATGAATATAACCTAGAGACTCATACTTTCAAAAAGATTGAAACTTTATAATTAATTTTATAAAGAATGAAAACTTTATAATATTAAAGGTGGGATCTTGTTGTACTAATTATAAAAGTTGGAATCTTGCAACTTGGATAAGTAAAATAATCACTTCTCAATGATGGTAAGATATGCTGTTGTTGGGTTCATGAGTGTGGTTATGCATTGTCATGATCTAAGGGACTAGAGGAATATCAAAATCCTTTGTGAACAAAAGTATATTAGGGCCTCTGAGCATACCATGAACCTAGGGATCACTTGTGCATTACCTTAAAGGGAAATTAGAAGTTTGGAACAAAAAACTGTGGATAAAAACTCTATAATAGGCTTTGGCCATAATGGAGTAAGAGACAAATATGTGTTAAACTTTAAATCTAAGAATGTGTTCTTTAAGATAGGAACATAAAGAATTTATTAAGCTTAAAGCGAAGCCTCGCTTGAGGAGTTATAGATTAAAAATTTATAACATATATCCTCTTTAGGTGGTATGATTCTCTTATGAGAAGCATGAGGAGTCTTACCATGATTCATAAGATATTACACAAAGTACAAGGAAACCCTGCATACTAAATAGGGTATGAGTATATGTCACTCTCATATATGATTATTGATTGACATGATTGATTTGAGTATGGATTCATGGATATAATGGAGTATTGATGCTTGATGAGATATTTTATGATGATATGAGACGGATATTATTGATTGTTAGTTGAAATTTCCATGTTTGGCAAATTTTGTAGAAGCTTTGGTCTAACCGTTATGCTGCCGAATTTCGGTCAAAATTATGGACTTAGCCATAGCATCACATGTCCACATGTGTCTTGTTAATGAATACAATGCATGTAAGATATGGTCATAACAAAAGAAAAGAAATAATGGGATATGATCATTTAATCACTTCAGTAAAGGAAGTAAGGGACGGTGATCCACAAAGACTTAAGGAACCTCTATGGGGGAGGCAAGGATGACATGGAGGATCCTCTAACTTAGAGGTAACCATTATTAGCTTAGTCTGATTTGGTTTTGTACTGCATGACAATGGTCACGGAATAAACTCATATCCAAAAGCAATATATTTCAAGCAAAAAGGAAAGAATGTTAAATACGTGCTAAGTATGAAAGTAAAGTCAAAACTAAAACCATGGTCAAGTCCATGAAGTTACATGAATATACATGCATCTTTATTCTCTCATATACATGGTTATGAATATTTATACTATGTTTTCATATATATGTTCCTGCATTATGGCTTCGTGTTGCTTTATATTTACATGATGAAGATTAAAAGAAACTCGCTTTTGGGAACCTATGTTTTCAAACCCTTTTAAAAATGGAATCTATGCATGCTCATCATTTTCATAATTAAATCCAAAGTGGCTGGGATGACCACAATGACACATTAATGGTCTAGTCAGGATCCTACTGAAAAATCTTATATTTCTCACTCCCATGTTTCCATGTCGTCTTCAGACGGAGTTGATGGCATCTATGGTAGCACTTTTGATGGTACTTGACTGGATAAGACAAGGAGCTATCATGTTACAACACCTAGCTAGGAGGATCGAGATAGCAGCATAGTATTTTTGCTTTCTCAAGGGCCCTGATTGGGTAGTTTATGTGTAATTAAGAGCATGTGGGAAGTTATGCTACTTAATTTGATCTATTACATATGTGATAATTATTAAATGTGATTATGACTCTTGGTTATCTATTATTACATTATTGTCTTAAGGTATTGTGTTATGTAATTTTGATTTTGTCATACGTCTTTCTAGTAACTCTGTGATACGAGGAATAACGTCCAAATGTATGCGTGTAAGTAAGCGCTTAAAGGCTCAATTTTTAAGCATAAAGGTTTTACAAAAAAGGATAATTTTACACGTTATTTTCATATAGTATGCTAATTTCAATTATAAAATCTTCCGCTAGTTGCGAGTAATAACTAATAATGCCATAAAATGACTTAAGCCTAGTAAAGTATTATTAGGGTGTTATAGTGGAAGCTCAGATAACATGGGATATGGTTAAAGAGTTAGGTTTCCAAGTTAGTAATAATAGAGCCATGCTCAAGGCACTCTCTAAGGTCCAATAGTTGCAAGACTTCAGTATTAAAAAGAAGAAGGGAAGACCTAAGAAGCAAAAGGATAGATCCAAGGATTAAGTGGGTTCTCTATGTTATGGTGTTTTTGGTATTTTGTTGTTTTTTGGGCTTATTATTAGCAATTGATTAGGTGTTGATCTTGTTTAACCAAAGTTGCTGGCTTTTTACTGTTTCTTGGCTACTAGTTTCCATTGTGGATTTTTTAATTGGTTGATTCTTGTTTTGGCTTATTTTTTGCTTATTGGTTTGCTATGTTTCTAGGCCTTAACACTTTTTAGAGGTGGCAATGTGAAGATTGTTCCTCTTGGTCATTGGGAGCTCTTCTAGCATGGTGGGGTATCTAGTGGTGTTGCTACTAATTTGGGTTTCAATCTGCTTAGAAGGTATTTTGGTTTGTTTTGTTGGTGCGGCTTCAAGTCACTTGGTTTTGGTTTGGGTTTTTCAGCTACTTCAAGTCTGATTCTGCTTTCCTCTTTGTATTTTGCTGGTGAGTTTCTGCTTTATATTTGGTGTCCTTGTAGCTATGTTATTTTTGTAGTGGAATTGCAATTTGGGGGATTATTTTCCTTAGTAGTTTTGTGTTTGATGCTAGTGGTTCTTTAGTTTTTCAGTTTTCACCATTGTTGTCCATCATGCGGTGCTGTTTCGGTGAGGTTCAACAACTTGGGAGTTTGTTTTATTCTTTAAAGTGTTGATCTTGGTTGCTGCAGGGGTTGGGGATGTGATTGTTTCTAATGTTTTTGTCTGTTGAGCTTTATTTATTTGGTTGGATTCGGTTCTGATCAAGTGGCTGGGTTTCATTTCCAAAAGGGAATGGTCTTTAGCCATCTGCCAGTAGGGTGTTTTAGATTTGGTGTGGTGCTGATTTTTGTGGTTGACAAGGCTTGTTGAGGTGTCTTATTTTAGTGAGGTTTCTTCTTGAAACTTCCTTGCTCTAGTAGGAGTGTTTGATCTGTCTTTTTCTTTTGTTTATGGTTTGTTTTGCTCCACTTTTGTTAAGTGTTGAGACTCCTACCAACTATTGAAAAAAAAAAGTCACAAAAGCTATTACAAATGTCCAAATAAACTTGGAAAAAGAATACACACAAATCAGATAACAAAATACAGAGGTACAAGATCATACCCGAGCAATTAGTACTCAGAAAATACTAACCCAGAATTAATAAACATCAAATAGTATATAATTAATCAATTGACACTTAGAAAATGAAATTAAAAGAGCTTTTAAATATATAAAAAATGGAATATATAGGGAATAGTAAACCATAATTGTTGTTGATAATATATTCTAAATAATCAAAAAATAAAATGATACTGTAACAATATAGGACAGTAAGAATGCTAAAGAAAGAAAATAGCAAAAATTGAACTTGTGATATACTTATGAACTCATCCATGAAAACCCATTTCAACGAAGTTTATGCTTTGCGGATTGTTCAAGCGTGGGAGAGTCCATAGCCATATGACTCGGACTTTAACTCTAGAGCACTCCTTGATGGGGTGACTTTTTCCAAGGGATCAATCCAATTCGGCATCAGAGTGAATGAACAAAGAAGAAGTATGAGTAATAGATTACACAATTAAACTTAAGGTTGAAAGTTAAAACAATCAAAACAAAGGCTACTGAATAGAAATTTAGGCAAATTGGTATGAACCAAATGAAGAGAAGTGAAAATGAGAAGGGGAAATAATTCATCATACTTATTAGATGGGATGTGTAACATTCTCCCAATTACAATACTATACTTAAGTCATAATATTACCCTCAGAAGTTGCTACAATTAGTTAGATAGACCTAGATACAATATTCACTTTACTTTTTGCAAAATAACACAATATCTTTTACATTCCACAAATATTGGCATTACAATACAGCTTATCAATTTACAAATAATAACCCTACTAAGAGTTCCCAATTAGGGAGTATAGTTATCAAATACTAACATGTATACACATTTGTTATCTATCTTTAGCAACTAGCCCACTTCCAAATATAATCCTTTGGGTTGGGCTTTGTCAGGATCTTCTAGGCTATCTGGAGATGACACGGAAACACATATAGGAATAAGAATTTTATATTTTCAATAGGATTTCTAGACTACTGAGAATCCATGTCATCGTTGCTGTTCTAGCTGCTTCGGTTTATTATGAAAAGGTGATCACATACATTGTGGTAAAATTCATTTATTTAGTTTAGAAAATGTATATTCCCAAAGCAAATTCATTTTAATTCATACACTTGGATATAGTATGGAAAAATGATATAGATACTAAGTATTCATCTTTCTTATCAAATAAAAGTAAATATGCTACATATCTATGATCGTATAACTGGATGCATTGTGTTTCAGGATGTTACACTACTACACTCTTTAAAAAGAATTGTCCTCAAAATTCACCCATAGAATTAACTATTTATAACCATGAGAGTTTGATAAAAGTTCACACATGGGCACACAAAGATTTGATAGGTATGATTAAGAAAACACAACAACCCTATTAGAATAATTTAACATAGTACGGTTAGCTAAAGGGTAATCTATATTCTAGGTTCTTTTTAATCTTGATCCCTTTCCTCTGCTAGTATAGCCCCTTCAATACTAAAGGTAAAAACCCTTCTTTGATGCTGCGGCTTAGAAGCGGGTGGCTGGTACCCAAGACATTCTTTAATCATATGTCGCTTTCCACATTTGAAGCGCACATTTTGCCCGGCCAAGTAAGGTCTTCCTCCATGATGCTTTCCACATTTTGAACATTCTTGTCTCACAATCGGCCATTGTAGCTTCTTACTCTCATACTCACTAGATGGGAACTACTTCTTTGGTGGCAGGGTGCGCTGGGGTTCCTAGCTTTCAGGTGCTAGTCTTTTCCCGTAAACATCAGATTAGGTAGTCTTCAATTTCTTATTGTACTCCTCGACAAATTTGTATTTATTTACTAGAGAAGCAAAATCTCTAATCTTAGTCCCACTATTGCCAGAATATCCTTTCTTAGTCCACCATCAAATTTGACATACTTCCAGACCTCATTTAGATTCTGTTGGTAGATGGTGGAAAACTTGGAAAACTATTCAAATTTGGCTATATACTCTGACACGCTCCTACCTCCTTGCCAGAGTTGTAGAAATTTCAACTCTTTAGCATTTCAAACAGAAGTAGGAAAGTACTTTTGATAAAATGCCTCTTTAAACACAGTCCAAGTAATCTCTATCTGGAAGCCTTCCATGCCATTCCACCAAAACTCAACGTCTGCTTCCAACATATAGGCAGCAAATGCTACCTTTTGATAGTCAGTATAGGCCAAAACCGAAAAGACCTTTTCCATCGCTTTTATCCACTCCTCAGCTTGGTCTGGATTGGAAGCTCCTTTAAAGCTAGGCAAATTCACTTTATGAAATTTTGCAAACTTGAGGTACTCAAAATCGACATCAGGTCCATTTGGATTTTCCTCCCTGACCTCCTTTTGATTACTTTCCTAACTGATCCATCATCTGATGTGCTACTACCGCTTGTTCTCTTATTGCATATGCCATTTTTGGTATTGTACCCATGAAGTCAGCGGGATCTTCGAGAGTAGGTTCGGTTCGTAGCCTACCACGCCTACCAGAAGTCATTAGTTCCTAATCACACAAAATAAAATATTGAGTTGATCATGCTCAATACTAAGTTAAGTGTGACAGTAACTAATTACATTCCCAGCTAGACGGTTGTGCATATCTAATCCTATATCTTGTCTAAACAAATAAGATTCATCGCACAACATTAACTAAGAATTCCATAGGCAGTCCAATCCTTAGGTTCAGTTAGGATCATACTGCTCTGATACCAAAATATAACACCTTTCCAATTGCAATACTATATCTAAGTCATAATATTACCCTCAAAGGTTGCTACAACTAGTTAGACGGACCTGGATACGATATTCACTTTACTTTTCACGAAATAACACAATATCTTTTACATTCCACAAATATTGGTATTGCAACACAACTTATCAATTTACAAATAATAATCCTACTAAGAGTTCCCAATTAGGGAGTATAGCTATCAAATACTAACATATATACATACTTGTCATCTGTATTTAGTAACTAGCCCAGATCTGGTCACAATCTATGGGTTGGCCTTCGTTAGGATCTTCTACACTGTCTGGAAATGACACGGAAACACATATAGGAATGAGAATTTTATATTCTCAATAGGATTTCTAGACTACTGCACAATCGATGTCATTGTTACCGTTCTAACTGCCTCGGTTTATTATGAAAAGGTGATCACATACATAGTGGTAAAGTTCATTTATTTAGTTTAGAAAGCTTATATTCCCAAAGCAAATTCATTTTAATTCATACACTTGGATATACATGGACAAATGATATAGATACTAAGTATGCATCTTTCTAACAAACCAAATTATCAAATAAAAGTAACTATAATACATATCTATGATCGTTTAACTTGATGCACTATGTTTTGGGATGTAACAGAATGTATTTACAAACCCCAAAGAACTTTGCGAATGATTATTGGTCAATTGATCATCACAATGAACAATCGACCATGTATTAACACAGAATGGAGACTCCAATGATGGTGGAAAACAAGAAAATAAGGCCCTGAAGATTTTCAAGAAGGACTAAGAGAGAAAGGGAATGGGTTAGGGTTTGCTGGTATGTTTCATTTGGTTCATTGTAAATAAACATGTAGTCGATTTATGTTTAGAGGCATGTTATTGAAGCCTCATAATTCTAATTGAATATATTTGGATTTTATTTAAATTAATTTAACATTCCTTTTTTGTGTGGCTCAATTATTTTATTTAAATAAATTATTTATTTAAATAATTGGAGAGAGATTTTAGTAGTGGGTAGTTTAAGAAGAATTAGTAGAAGACAGATTTCAAGGCATTATATTAAATGTAAATTGAAAAATAAAATTTGAATTTTATTTAAAATAATTTTAAAAATTTCTATGTGGCGGGAGTACCTTGTGAGAGATGGAAGGTGCCACTATTGGGGATTTATAAAATCAATATTGATGGAACTACAATGGAGAGAGCTAATGCTGTTGGAGTAGGAATTATCATAAGAGATTGGCAAGGAAGATTTGTAGCGGCCAAGTCAAAAAGATTTGAAGGTTCCTTTGAGCACTTTGCATGCAGAATAATGGCTATCAAAGAAGGGCTAGGTTTTGTAGGGGAATTGGGGCTAAAATTAGTTGTTTTGGAAGGAGATGCCAAAGTAGTTTTGGAAAGCTCTTAAAATAATCCTATGGACTTGTCATATAATGGGATCATTTTGTTTGATGCCTATAGGTGCGCCTTTGAATTCATTTACCTTAAAGCCTAATATGTTCCTGGATGTTGTAATGTAGTGGTAGATAGGATTGCTGGGCTTGCCAAAAATAGAGATAAGCAAGTTTGGTTCATAGAGGCCCCAAGTTATACATGGGTTACTCTGGCCATTGCGGCTTGCTGTTGAATAAATTCATATTTTGCAAAAAAATAAAAATAAAAATTCTTGTGTGGCTCAAATGAAAGAATAGAGAGATATTTTAGTAGTGTATCATTTAAAAAGATTTATTGGAGGAGAGAATTAAGGCAATATACTAATATTGATTAATTTATGAAATTATTTAAAGTTTTAAAAAATTTAATTGATAAAAGTTGAAATATTTCCTATTATAGTAACTTTTACAATGTAGTGGAGGATTATAATTCATAAGAAGTTGACACATGCTATTAGTTTCCTTGTTTTGAGTCTAGCTTATTAGAATTAGTAGATTTTTATGATGATTATTGGAAGTTCCTCTTTTTCAGAATCTTAAATAAACTAGTTATGGCATAATTTTATTTTTATAAACATCTAATAACAGTATTATCAAATTTAGCAATTACAGTATTCTTTACAATATTTTCTGTAATACAAAGACTGCTAGAATAGTTATTCATTTGTCTTAATATACACCATTTAATTTAAGTTTGTTAATGTAACACCCTACTAATTTAATGTTATGCTTAAGTCATAGTATGAAATTAAGTAGACTGTGTTACCGTGTTGATACTCTGCTTATCTCTCATGATTAGTATCACATCTCATCATTTTTTTTTACAGACGAAACGGCGCGCTGTTATATAATAAACGTGAATAGCATTATAAAACTTAATAACATTTAATATAACATAACAGTAAAGATATGAATAAGTGATATATTATCAACTGTATACGTACATATATAGGTTAGAAGCCAACGCTTCAGTCTATATGTATATATTAAAAATAGATGAAACAAAGGAACAGTAAAAATTCCTATTACTAAAAAGCAAAGGCAGAAATAGCGGAAATAGGCTATGTTCAACGAGTCCCACTCGGAGTCATAGTGAAGCTGCAAATCTGAGATCTCAATGAAGAGGGTGGCCGTGGGGTCCATCGCCAGCGTCTGAGAATGATGCGGAAAATACAGAGCGAGGTGAGAATTTAAAGAAATTCTCAGTAGGGTTCGTGTATAGTGGTTATCTGACGTCACATACATTCTCAATTGCCTCAATTTTTATTTAATTCTGAAAGCATGTGTTCAAACTAGGCTATCCGTTTTAATACGTTTGAGGAAAAGTCTGGTCCGAGGCAAGGTTCAATTTTACTTTAGTTGGCATAAGAAACAGAATAGATTACTAATAATGCTTCACAGAATAATAAACAGAATGAATGAATAAACGGCAGTAAATAAACTTAATAGACGCAGCATCCATCTTGACATAATTATTTCATGTAACTATGCATTTATGTAATCATGCAAACTTAATCATGAACCTTTCTTTATAAGTTTTTCCATTACTGTTCATCATTTTCCATCTCTTGGTCCCCTGGGAGTTCTTGGCCATTTAGACTCCTGGGTAATAGTCTGCTTATCAAGATCGAGCTCGTTTCTATACAGGAATGCCGAGTTTGCTTTCCTCGACCTTCCCACCGATCTATTCCCCTTAACTTTTTATCCGGGGCTGGCCCAAGTAGCATGGAACTTTCATAATAACACAATTCTTATCATAACTTTCATAGCTTTCTTGAAAATGCACATGTATTAACATGCATATCATAACTCATGCATAGATTTTACCGAAATTTTAGCAGCAAAATGGAACATGTCCGCTTCCCCATGAATAGTGCCAGTACACCAGAACACCAATTTATCATAGAGGTCACAACATTGCAATCATATTTTAACATTGAACTCATAATAACATTAATCTCATTAAGGCAGAGTTTCTGCCTCAACAAGGTCTGTCAACCTAGTTTTTTATAAATCAAGCCATAATTTCTATTTAACTTATTTGGACCTCAATTTTGGGTATGTTGAAATGTTATGTGTCTATTTTCTAACCTCTTTGGTTCCATCTAATTTGGATAACTATAGCTCAAGATATTTAGGTTTTATCCCGGCCTGCCCAGTGGCTGGCCAGAATCAAACACCTAAAAGTAAAAGTCCACCAAAAATCGAAAACTAATTCAAATCATACGAAATTGGTCTCATATTAAAGCTAACAGGACAAAGTTTTATTTACAAAAAGCTCCATTCCATTTGACTTAGTAGGACTCGAGTTATAAGCCTTGAATTCTGACCTTCCTGAACTGCCCTATTCTAGCCCTGTTTGGACATAGGGCAACTTTCTTGGATCACTGGAAGCAAACAGGACCTTATCTAATTTTGAAATTGTTATGGAACATTCTCCTATGTGTAAGCTTTCTAACAAAGTTAGTTTCATTAAATTTCAAATAGTATAGGGTGAGTTCTACCCTGAGGAACCCAGCCTACCCAGAATCAAAGTCAGAAACCTAGGTCAAAATTCAAAAATTCATATCTCTCTCAGCACTAATCCAAAAGCCTTATATGATATATGTATGGAAAGCCCTAGGTGTCTAGTTTCATATAAAAATGGTTTCATCGAATTTAATGGTCGGTAGGCGGAGCCGTACACTCCGCCGTACGGACTACCGAGGGTTTTTGTTTCTCCAGCCCATCAATTCTTCCTATTTTCATTCTTTCTTGCTTCCAATTCGGTTTTAACCAAACAAACAGCCAATAACTAGCCATATATCATCAATATCATTCACTAGATCAAATATGGTGAAAATAATCCACCCTCAACCAGCCAAGATTACAGAATTAATGCAAGAATTTAACCTCTACCTTTGTTATAGGTGATTTGGCTTGATTTTTGGGGCTTGGGTGAGCAAAATCTGGTTGAACTTGAGAGTTTAATGGAGTTATGTGAGTGAAGAAGAGAAGGAGAGAGCTGGAGCAGAAGAAAGGAGGCGTAGAAAATGGCTGAATAAAGGAGAGGAGTTGTGTTTATAAAAGCATGGAAGTAGTTAGAATGAGAGGTTGTGATTAGTTGAGCATATATGGCTAAAATTCAGCCAAGCTTCTTTATGTATTGTGGCCAAAGTGGCGCCACATTTGGGTGTTAAGTGGCTGAGTTCTCAGCCACTTAAAGTAGGGTTAAAGAGTTGGAATTCTATTGGTTCGATTCCGATAGTTTAAAATACTGTAAACTTACCGATTTCTTTTAAATCGGTAAATCGGTTTTCAATAAAATTTTATGGGATCTCCTATACTTCTAACCTAGCTTCCTCATATCTAAACTCAAGTAATTGCTAATCAATTAATTCTAAATAATTATTTAAACGAATTCTATTTATTCTCAATTATTCGATAAAACCGAATAATTAGGCGAAAAACGATAAAAGAATTTTGGTGGATGTTACAGTTAACATTATTTAAATTAATTTAGATTTTATGTGTTTAATAAACTTATAAATATATTAACTTAATAAATTCTTTTATGTTTGTAATAATTGAGTTTATTTGCTAATTAATTTTTATCAACATTTAAAAGAATTTACTTTAATATGCAAATGATTAATTTGATTTTATTTATAGTATATTACTCTTCCCTGTTGATAAACTGGTATGTTTAATTTTGAAATCAAGGTAATTAAAGGAATAGAAGTTAAAATAATTATGAAGAGTGTAGATAAATAAAAAAGAGAGACTAGTAACTGCACTCTATCTTTTTTTTTAAAACAATTCTTAATAAGTGTGTTAATAACTCTAGTTAGCAAAACTTTTAACATAGGCTGACAAAATGCGTCTAACAACATGCTCCTTATAAATAGGTGGATGCTGCAATGTATCTTGTAAAGTAAGATGCTTCATACACCTTGTAGTTTAATTTCATCTTAGTCAACAATTTATGATTAAAATAAATCAATGGCTTAGATTTTTTCACTTGTAACCTTTTGAACAGGTTTCCCATTTTTGTGGTGGTAAACTTGGCAACCCGAACTTGTGGCATCACTCGTGTGCTAGCTTTATTTGTACCCTATGAAACATGGATACACCAATTTGATGGTGTGTCCATGTGTCTAACATAAGTGGAACATCAACGCATATTGGACACTAGTATGTCACATGTCCGATACACAATTTCATGTGTCCTATTTTAAAAAACATTATTTTTCGATTCAAATGCGGCTTGACACGACTCGGATATCATATGGACATAGTTGGGACACGGTCAGGATACGACCTAATACGTTTCTTCATATTATTTGATGGACCAAAAGGAATTCAAAGGCCCGAAAACTCAAGTTTATTTAGGAATTTAATTTTTTTGATATATCAATAGAAAGAGTATTCCATATTTTTTGAAAGGGGCATAGAAAATGCTTCTTATTTTTTGGGGCGAGATTTAGAAAGTAATAAAAATTGGTAATTTGACATCTATAAATATCTAAAAGTACTGTAAATCTTGACTTATGATATGATATTAAGAATTATGAAACTTTCTTAAATTTTTAATTTTATATATATACACATGGGATGTATCGAGAGAAGTAGTTTATTATAAGAGTGAAAGGAGCAAATCTGGGCTGTATAACCATACACGGATGGTCAATATTTAAAATTATTTAAAGACTACATGATCACTTAAAAAAGTCACATTATTTTATGGTTTAATCTTGACAATTCATATAAGATCCAATGTGTAATACCCTATTTCATTACACAGAGTTCAAAAATCAAGAATGTGAAAATTTTCATTTTATTTGCGCTTTGGGTTGTTTTTAAAAATGAATGTGGCCATGTGAGTGACACACGAACAAGAGAAACAAGTTCTGAGTTTAGGACTACAGGTGAAGTGAGTTCCAAGTTGGGTAGTAGATTACATTGGTTAATTTATCAAAGGTTATCAAATAGTTTGTTATGTAGGATTTGTTTATTGTGAGTATTTGAATGTTGGTAAGTTTTAGAATACTCACCCTAGGAAAATGAATGCCAAGTGTTCACTCACTTTTACCTGTCGAGACTGGGTTCCGGGATCCAGGATTGAAGGCGCGGGTTCTAGGGTCCAGGGTTCGGGATCCTGCGTAGATGATCCAGAGTCCTGGTTTTATGGTCGATTACCACTTCTCCATTCATTTCCAACACTAATCATGAATCACCATAAATAGCAAGATATTGAGCACTGGTGTCCAAGTTCCAAGGTTAGAGTGACTGGGACCAGATTCTGGGGTCGAGGCATGAGCATATGGTTCCTTCAATTCGGTGTTAATGAGTTGGAGTGGTCTAGACTCAAGTGTGCATTTCGGGTTCCAAGTTAGAGTGATCTAAACTCAATGTGATTCATTCCAGGTTCCGTGATCGCAATAGCTCCAAGGTAGCAATGTTGGTTTCCAGAGCTTTGCTGTAGCACAACCCAAAACTCCTCAAATACGTGAAAGCAGGGTCAAAAGCTTCATTTTTTCACTTTCCTTTCTCTCTCTTAGTCCGAAACTCTCTCCATTCTCTCTAGAAATTTCTCTACTTGACATCTTCTTCCCCGCAATTCCCAATCTTCTTCTTCCTCCACCTTTTTCCCTCCTTGTCTTGTCGCCGTCCAACCGCTTACGAGATGCTGTCGCCGCGCAACTGTGCTTGTGGTGGTTCCTCTTCCATTAACGTGATTTGGGGGCAGTGGTGCGGCTCAGTTTGGGAATGATCCACTCACACCCACTTCGTTTTTCTTCTTCTTTAAGCTTCAAAAGGTATTCCTAAGTCTCCAGTCTCTCTCCATTTTGTGGATCTAGCTATATCTCAGCATGGGTGTTGGATTTGAGTAGTTGGATATTAGAACCTAGGGCTCGAATTGGGGGTTTTGATATTTGAGAGTGATTTATGTTAATCCTTTGTTTTAATGACTAATATTTGGTTAAAATTATCATGTCTATGATGTTTGATCATCCCAAGGAACCCTTTCTTGGCCCCGTGGTTCCAGAGTGTTGAAATACTCCCACTTGGCTTGTGTATTATGAGTATATATATATATATATATATACTCATAATACACACACACACGCACACTTGATTTGATATATCATACAATTATGATTTAGTTCTTGATTGTGGGCTTTATTCAAAATTATCACATGGGATGATGAATTGTTTTTTGAGGAAATGTGTTAAATGTTCATGTATTGATAAGAAATAAGAATAGCTATGTATGATGGTAAGAGAAAGGCATTGGGAAAGTCTATAACAGGATTTGCAGCTAACGGTAGTAGATATTAGCCTTGATGCACCTTGATTGATTATTTACACAGTCACATGGAATGTGATGTGTGACAATCTACAGAGCCACTCGAAGAGTGGTGCATGACAAATACGGGATCACACGAAGGAAAGGCCGCCTAAGTGTGATCCTAACAAACCACCCTGGATTAGATAACTACTTCCCATTGATTTTTAAGTGATTCACTAACATTTTGGAATTATGGTTCTTATTTAACCTTACATATAAGTATGTTATTATAAATTCATGTACATTGTCCTATATGGTTTATGTATGTCCTATCTCTCATTGAATTGCATAAATTCACCCTATTGTCTTTCCCTCTTTTTCAGATACATGTGCTGACTTAGGATTTGATGCTCCTATCCATCAGTAGAGACTTCCTGCTTTTCTTTTGGTAAGCCCTTCATTCTCAAGGGCGTGTTTTGGAATTCGAAACTTTTTATGGACCTCTAGTTTAATTTAGTAGCTACATAGTGTCAAAGCACAGTCCGACCCGCACTTAGCTTATGTTCATATTTAAAATATGATATTATGTAAATTTAAGTAAGGATACTTGTTATTGGCATTTTAGTTTCTTAATTTATTGAATAAAGTTGTATGAACCGTGGAGGTATGCATATTATATATTTTGGATGATTTAGCCTATTGTATGTTTTTAATACCTATGTTGTGTGTTGTGAGGTGCATTATGAGCATGCCTGGATCCCCAATGCTTTCAGTGTGTATGTTAATTATGCAGAGAGAGGATCCATATTTAGGTGTTGTCCTAAATACATATGAGACTCTGTTTGATTTTCTGAAAATGTGTGATGAAAGGCTTGCTGAAGGACTTGTCCCCTATATGCTAGTCACGACCCAGGTTGGGTTGTGACACAATGTTTAAAATTTACTTCTCTCACTTGATCCTCTCCTTATATATATATATATATAGTCTGTTTTCGTGTCGATGCTTGTGCTTCCTAGTTTGTACCTCTATCATACCTGTTACAATATAATTGTAATGAGCTTAAGGGAAGAAAGATAAAGACTTTCATTGGGCCCGTTTATTATAAGTGTTGGTGAATTTGTTCTTCAAAGGAATCCATTCTCTACTTGAATTCATGGAGTGCTGAAGTTGTAGACCGCAATATCCAAATCAACTTATGCTTCAGAGAATAAGGGTGTGTTTAGACAAATTTTTAAAAAAGGACATTTTTTTAAATATTTTTAATAGAATTTTATTTTTTGTAGAAAAAGTTATTTTATATTTAGATAAATTACTTGAAAAAAGTACTTTCAATCATTAAAAGTCATTATAATAAGTTTGTTTGGATAAAAAGAATAAAATACTTATATATATATATATATATATATATATATATATATATATATATATATATATATATATATATATATATATATATATATATATATATATATATATATATATATATATTACAAAAGAGAAAGAATAACTAGAATTTGATAAAGAATAAAAAAGGAGAATATAGATTGTAATTATTAATAAAAATAAAAGATATTTTTTAAAAATAATTTCATTAAAAGTCACTTTTGCTTCTTTTTTTTTTGTTTTAAAGTTGGATATTTTTAACTTAAAAAGAAAAAAGTAAATTGACTATTTTTATTATAAGCACTCTTTTTAAATTGTATCCAAACATTCTTAAAATCTTTCTTGATAACAAAGTTAATCTGAATGGCACTAAGTGTGCGTTTGGATTGGCTTTTGGTAGGAAAAAGACATTTTTTTTTAATTTAAAAAGTGCTTTCCCTAGCAGTCCAAACCCGCTTTGGATATTGTGGAGCTGTGAATGAATACGGGATTTCTCCATCGTAATATAGTTGGAGAAATCTCATCGCCAATCTCTATTGGATGCAAATCTATCTTTGCCGACATCGATAGTGCTTTCCCACTACAAAACCCTCATTCAGTTAAAGATTTTAAACTCTTAACATGATAACCCTTTCCAATATTAGTTACTGTAAAAATAAATGTTAATGGCTTTGTTTCAACTCGCTCACAATGAGGCGATGATGAAGAAAGAATATAATTAATAATTTCTTTTTATTGCTTGTATTTCTAGTCATTGTGGTGGCGGCCGTGAAAGCCATCGTAGTTGCAGTTGTTGAGATTGCAGATATTGTACTTGTCATTACACGCATTGCAGGTATTGCGCCATAAAATTTTTGTCTGTTTATAACTTGAAATAAAGCTTGTTACAACTTATTGTGGACCTAATGCGGCCCATTACAACCTATTGTGACCTGGGATGTTGCAGCTCTGATGCGATTGTATTTGCGGTTTCGTTATAGCCAATTTCTGTGATTGTGCTGTAATGCGCACATATGGTTGTGTTGGTGACTGTAGCTACAATATTGCTCCCACGTCAATTTAAAACACTGTTAATTACAACAAATGTTTCAGAATTTAAGCTCCGTCAAGAGGGGCATGCCTTTGATCAAGTCCTACAAGGTGCCGTGGAACAGGTCACCGGAGACTGAGCACACGAGGTGCAGCATATGAGGATGGAGAAGGAAAATAAACCTCTAATAGCCAGTCAATGTACGCGGTGCATGATGTATCATTTGTTAGCAGGTGCACCACGCAATTAGCCCGCCCCTTATAAATATGCAAAACTCCCTTGTCCATTATCACAAACACCTCTTCATATAGCATCATGTTGCTCCATATACTTTGCTCTATGTTGACCTTCTGCATTTTCCTTGCAATATTCATCACTCTGAATCCTTCGAATTCTAAGAAATTAACCAAGAACTTACCACCTGGTCCATGGAAACTGCCTCTTATAGGCAACATTCACCAATTTGTTTGACCACTACCCCATCAAACTTTGAGAAACTTAGCTAACCAATATGGACCCTTGATGCACCTACAACTTGGAGAGAAGCTACATATCGTAGTCTCTTCCGCAGAAATGGCCAAAGAGATTATGAAAACACATGATGTGATCTTCGCGAATAGGCCTCATCTTCTTGCTTCAAAATTCTTTGCCTTTGATAACGCGGACATAGTCTACTCTTCATATGGAAACTATTGGAGGCAACTAAAAAAGTTATGCATTTCGAAGTTGTTAACTCCAAAGCGGATCCAATCATTCAGGTTCATACGAGAAGAGGAGGTATCTAAACTTGTTAGAAATATACATGCAAATGAAGGATCAGTTGTCAACCTTAGTGCCCAAATTGTCTTCATGGCAAATGATATAATTGCAAGGGCAGTATTTGGTAGGAGGTATAGAGACCAAATGGCTTTCCTATCAGCGTTGGGGGATATGTCAAAGCTGTTGGCAGGTTTCTCTATTGTTGATTTCTATCCATCAATCAAAGTGCTTCCTTTACTTACAGGAATGAAAGGTAAGCTTGAAATGTTGCAAAAAGAAAATAACAAGGTGCTAGAAAATATCATCAAGGATTACAAGGAAAATAAGGGCAACCACAGTGAGTTGGAGGAGGATCTATTTGATGCTCTTCTCAAAACTGAAAAGATGGATGATGAGTTGAAGATTCCCATAACTCACAACAACATCAAAGCAGTAATTTGGGTTAGTATGCGATTGACTATATATAATTCTCCCTGCATGGTTCAAAGGATACATAAAGTTTTAAGTATCATCATTTCAGATCCTTGAATTGATTCATCATATGCATCATCTTAAACTTGTGTTGTTACTATTTTTTTTTTTTTCTTCTTTTTTTGGCTTGGTGCTGTTTCTAATTTGAATTAATTCATCATATGCATCACCCGATTTGTATTTTTTAAAAAACAATAGAAATATAATGCGATATTATCACATAATCTTTCAATTATTTCTCATTTAATTTTATTTATAATTTAATATTTATATATTTACTCAATTTATATTAGAATTTTTTTTTTCCCTCTTTTACCGTCTGAACTTATCCAACCAAACTAAGGTTAATGACTGGTTCTGAGGCTTCCAATTTTGTTTTCAAAGACGTGGAGCTCGATGGAAGAGTGAAAACTATTGTAAAGGACAAAGGCAGTAAAAAGAAAAGGAAGAAATACTAGACCGTGAAAAGAGGAGGAGGGACAAATTTTCGTGTGAATTGCCCCGATAAAAAATCTTGACATCAGTATATAGACATCCATTCACATCCAGTAATTGTTATATATATATATATATATATATATATATATATATATATATATATATATATATATATATATATATATACTTGATGTAACATATTTTACGTTTAATTAATATAAAGCAAAGAGATTTTAACTGAAAAGAAAATTCATAAAATTGATATGTGCTTAGAGTAGGTTGCTTTTATTATTAATTTCTAATATGGTTAATTTCAGGACATGCTTGTTGGAGGGACCGGAGCACCATCAATAACTATAATATGGGCAATGTCAGAGCTCATGAAAAATCGCAAGGTTATGGAAAAAGCAAAAATTGAGGTAAGAAAGGTCTTTGATGCTAAAGGTTATGTAGATGAAGCGAACCTTCACGAGCTTAAGTACCTAGATGCTGTCATCAAAGAAACCTTGAGGCTGCATCCCCCTGAAGTATTATCACTTCAAAGAGAAAACAGCGACGCATGCATAATTAATGGATGTGAGATACCTGCAAAGAGCACAATCATTGCTAATGCTTGGGCAATTGGAAGAGACCCTAATTATTGGGCTGAAGCAGAGAGATTCCTACCAGAGAGATTTCTTGATAACCCAGTTGATTTTAAAGGTACAAACTTTGAGTACATCCCATTTGGTGCTGGAAGAAGAATGTGCCCAGCAATTGCATTTGCCATACCTAACATACAGCTGCCACTTGCCAATTTGCTTTACCATTTTGATTGGAAGCTGCCAAATGGAATAACCAATGAAGAATTGGACATGACTGAGTGCTTTGGCCTTGTAGTGAAAAGAAAGAATGATCTATGCTTAATCCCCACTGCTTATGACCCTTCAGAACTATCGATTCATTAAAATTTATCATTTGGCAACCCCGTCAAATATGTGTGTGTGACGGATATTTGTTTTATTATGCATTCCGACAAGTGACAATAAAATGATTAGGAGTCTAATAGTATCGTGGACTTCGTTAACTCGTTGAAGATCCTAGATTTGAACCTTCCAGAAGCTATTGTAATTATAATGTTCTTAAATTGTGTGTTATGAATATTCTTGAAAAGTTTATGTTTAAAGAGTTACTGTAGGGTGTGCCAAAAAAAAAAAAGAGTTACTGTAGGAAGTTATTATCCAATCTATATTTAATTGGGACTGGATTATATAGAAGCTTATATCTAGTCAAATTTTGATTATAGAGAAATAATGTTATCAGAATTTCATATGAGATGTTAATACCACACCCATAAACTATAAATATCCCTTTGTGTTCTTTATGTAATAAATATGTTTAATCTAGATCAATGATATTTTTTCCTTTATATTCTTTTGTCTATTTTTCAAGTTATCTGTATCCATTTCATAGTACATTATTAGCAAAAGTCTCCACTAAAATAATATGTCACTGAAATATGTTTTCATCATTGTCAAGAAAGGACTACCATTGAGAAGTTCCAGCAAGCTCAGCCTCATGCCTACAAAAGTCATAGGTACAAAATATTTACAACCTTAACCAAATGAGTGAGCACAAGAATAGCTAGTAGATTGTGTTGCCCTTCCTTTCATACAAAGAATAATAAATTACTTAACGATCGGAAAAATAAATTTACTCTAACAACCCTGTATCTACCTTGATTGTGGCTCAAGTATAGATTCATCTTCAAGAAAATTTAAAATTCGAAATTAGAACAAAGTTTGAAGTTAACAACACAATTTTCAATTCCATACTAATTTAGTACAGTAAAAATTTGTTTGTTACCCACATTCAAAAATGTCAATCCATTTTTTTTCAAATGTTACTAACTGATCCTCCAACATAGTCCATTCCGTGTGGCTATTACATGTATATATAGGGAGATGTACCAATTAGTCACATTATTAACTTTCATTTTGCTGCATTTTTAAAATATGGTTAATACCTTTTTATTTAGCCATATACTTTATTTTCATTTAATGGCACCTTTTAAACGTAGGTAATTCTATTTTTATTTTGTTAAAAAGCATAGGTCCTAAAACATGTGTAAATTAAGCAAACTGATGTTACCAAAAACAAAGTTAAGCAAACTGATCAAATTACAAATTAAATTAAAATTTAGAAATGCTAGAATGATACCATCTACATGAAATCATCGCTCAAACAATCTTATAGAAAGGAAGTGACAGGTCAAGCACGTTCATAAGCACAAGCTAAGTAGCTATCTAACAAGCTTAAAAGAGCAGTTATTACTTATTACGTCGTATTTAAACATAGAACATTAGCGTAACCAAGCAACACAGCAGAAAAAAGCCGCCGTTTCTAATCCGTCATTGTCTTGATGAATTGCGCTGTGGCCTTTCGTTCAGCTTAGAAGTATTTTCACACACACAAAAAATGCCTTAGAACAAAGAAATCTTGAGGACAAAGTGTTTTGCTTGATTTTTTGCTTACTGTCAAAAACAAATATATAACAGTGACAGTTTACATCTAGATCTCAATTTAGGGAACATAAATAGTTCCTCTTTTCTTATTCCACTTGTTCCAACAATAAGTCAACGTATTCAAGTGTCAAATATGACATGAAATAAAATAAAGTAGAGGCAGAGCTTCACTTAAACAATGGAGGGCCATGGCCGTCCAATTTTATTTATTTTTTTTTTTTTTGTGAAAAATTAACATCCATATATATATAGAGAGAGAGAGAGAGAGAGATTGATTAGTTTGAGCTTAACATACATATATATTTAAGCTATTTATTAGCCATATTATTTTTGCCAATTTGAGCTTATTTAACTTCTATTCATGATAATATTTAAAGGAGACCAATGTAATACTAAAATATGTTAATTGCCACCACCTAATTGTAAAAAATGTTAATTGTTGAATAGAAAATAATCAATATCAACAATGGTTAGATTGCAATACAGTCATATGTGTAGACTGCTTTTCTACCTACTTTATTTAGTACTTCTTCAATTTACAAGAAAAACATACAATTCTTTACACAAAATCTTGAATATATGACACAATGCCTTTTTTTTTCCCTTCTATCTTATTATTTCAGCTTATAAAACCCTAAACCCATGGCTGACAATAAAATCGATAATGATAATTGGATCTATAACTGGTTTAATTACTATTTTAAATTTGCTTATTGTATACTGCTATATAGTTAGTTTTAATTTAGTTGTCATCCTCTAATTTACATGTTAAGTTTTTGACAGCCCCTGGAAATTTTATTCAAGCTCCGCCACTGAAATAAAATATAAACTGATAGAAATAAAATGTAAATATAGTAAAGTGCAGAAATGATAAACTTTAAGAAATGAATAAGATCAAGATTTTGATTAAATAAAGTTGAAAGTAATTGAGTACAATAAGGAAAAGAAGGCCAAGTGAAATGATGAAATAAAGCACTAAACTATATTTAATTGCGTATGAGATGTTAATACCACACCCATAAACTGTAAATATCCCTTTGTGTTCTTTCTGTAATACATGTTCGATCTAGATCAATGATATTTTTGCCTTTATATTCTTTCGTCTATTTTTTAAGTTATCTGTATCCATTTCATAATACATTAGCAAAAGTCTCGACTAAAATAATATGTCAATAAAATATGTTTTCATCATTGTCAAGAAAGCACTACTATTTAGAAGTTTCAGCAAGCTGAGCCTCATGCCTACTAAAGTTATAGATGCAAAATGTTGACAACTTTAACCAAATGAGTGAGCACAAAAATAACTAGTAGATTGTGTTGTCTTTCCTTTCGTACAAAGAATAATAAATTACTTTAACATTTATTGGAAAAAAAAATACTTTAACAACCCTATATCAACTGTGACTGTGACTCAATTATAGATTTATCATCAAGAAAATTTACAATTCAATATTAGAACAAAGTTTGAAGTTAACAACATAATTTTTAATTCCATACTACAATTACTACAAAAAATTCGTTTGTATTACCCACATTCAAAAATGTCAATCCACATTTTCTGAATGTGACTAAATGATCCTCCAACATCTCCATTTGCCAGTGTGGCTATTACATCTATAGGGAGATGTACCAATTAGCCACATTATTAACTTTCATTTCACTGTATTTCTAAAATGTGGTTAATACCTTTTTATTTAGTCATACAACTTATTTATATTGAATCGCACTTTTTAAAGGAGGGTAATTTTATTTTTATTTTGCTAAAAAAGCATAGGTGCTAAAACATGTGTAAATTAAGCAAATTGAACAAATTACAAATTAAATTAAAACTTAGAAATGCTATAATGATACCATCTACATTGAAAGCATCACTCAAACAATCTCATAGAAAGGAAGTTACCGGTCAAGCACAATCATAATCACAAGCTAAGCAGCTATCCAACAAGCTTAAAAAGAGCAGTTATTATTAAATACGTCAGATTTTTACATGGAACATTAGCATAACCAAGCAACACATCAGAAAATAAATGCAAATCGCATATTCTTTTTAGGTCCTTAAAGCACACATAATGTTTAATCTATGTGTTGTTGTAGGTGCCAAAGTTAGAGGGCATGAATGACTTTAAAAGCTCTGTCCTACGTTGACTCTTTGAAGCAGTATTCGATAAATGACCCTTGTTCTAGTTGGCCCAAGCCATTAGGTGTTAAAGCATCTCTCCAATCTACTTAGTCAAGTCATCCAATGACATAAACGTACTACAATTACTTATTCAGGATTAATATTATGCAACCTGCACAGCATGAGCGTTGATACTTAGAGCCTTAATATTTTTTTCATAGCTTTTGACACTTCCCTAATTTTTTTTAATAAGTTTTTTATTTTTTATTTTTGCATAAGGTCTATAAAAATTACATCTACCACATAGATAATATAAAAGCATGCAACACATAAGTCACTTCCAAATAGGAGGCCAAGAATAATAATGAAATGAGCCTTGAGCTTACATGGAGCTTAAAGAGATTTTAACAATCTAGTCCGTTAAAAGGAGTAAATATTGGTGAATTAAAACAAATTTGGGAAAACCTTGACACCTGCCATCACTAAAAATCAACTGTGAAATTCATACTAGTGAACTAGTAAGAGGAAGGGAAGTGAGACCACATATATATGGTTAGGAAGACATGGCTCAAAAACTAAACTGTAATACCCTAGCATGAAATATGGTTGTCTGCCTATTTGAATCGCGGAAATTCCAAGTTTAAACTTTATGCTTCCTTGGAAAGCTATATGATTGAGATGTTTTCATAAGATCAAAAGTCTCGGTAATGGTTCTTGGGTATCAATAAGTTAAAAAGTGATTTTTAATGAATTTTAAAAAGCAGTTAACCTCCTAGTTTCTGATCCAAGAGTTTATAAAAATGCAAGTTTTTAGAAATTTGTACTAAAACTCAAAAGTTAGATTATTATTCTTAAGAATTTTGATTTGTTCGATATTTTTATTTAATCCAAATTAGGGGTATTCCCTTATTTACATTTGTGTTTTAAAGTTAATGACATTAACTTCAAATTAAGAAATGTAAACAAGTGTATGTGATATCCTTAGGCCTTGAGGTGAGTGGAGAGTGATTTAAACTCAAAATAGTGCACTTCAAGGTTATGGGATTGTGCTACAACACAACAAGTTGTGCTATAGTGCAACAACTCCAATATAGCACTGCTGGGTTCTAGAACATGCGCTATAGCGCAACCCAGACTATATAAAACATGTGATGCAAGGCTTTGAGCCTCATTTTCTCCTCCCTCATCTCTTTCTAAACCTAAAACCCTCTCCCCTTTCTCTAAACCTCGCCTTCTCATAATCTTCCTCCTCTATTTTAATTGTTCCCACAAATTCGATTCCTGATCATACTCCTTCTCACACCTTCACCCTCAATCCTCTTCTCCAATCTTCACCTCCACTCTCACTAACACCTCCACTATTGAGATTAGAGCTTGGAATAGGTGGTAGCAAGGAACCAACTCCTTCCTTCTTCTTTTCCTCCCAAGGCAACTATCCTAACTCACTTTCTTCTTTTTTTTCCTTTGGATTCTTGATTCTATCATAATGTAGGTTGTTGGTGGGTTCTTGGGAACCGTAGGTTTATGGGTTATGAGGATTTTGGGGTGTTGGGCTATTGTATCTTGAGTTACGACTCTAAATGTTGTTATGGTTGTATTCTTAATGCTAGATTCCTTCAAAGACCTAATTCTTAACTCCATGGCTCGATGGGATTGAGATTCCATTATTGGGCTTAAGTTATGAGTAAATAGTATACCCATATCTTGAGTTTCTGGTAGAGTTACTATACTCCTATATTTGTAAATTATGAATTATGTTATTGACATTTTGTGTTAGCTCTAGATAATTTGAATTTGGTAAGTGAATTATTTTCTCTATTTATGTTTTATGCAAAATTAACACATAGGACAATGAGATGGTTTCTTTGAAACAATGATGAAGTTTTGTATGTTGAATGTTACGGAACATGTTTTATGAGTGCACAACATTGATTTATTCTTGGAATTTTATTTAAATTTGTTATTTCATGAGATGGATCTTGAGTACTTTTGTTACTAGAATTAGAAAGGTTTTCTAGGGAAATCTATGACAGGATCTGTATGTTAATGGCAGTAGATGTTAACTTGCGTACACCTTGTCTTGATGATTTCATAACCACTCACAAGGTGATTCAAACCTGTTTTTACGGCCACTCGACGGGATGGTTCTTGCCTGTTTTTAGGGTCACATGAAGGAAGGCCACCAAAGTATGGTTCCTGTCTGTTTATCCTAGATTAGATGACTCCCCACTTGTTTTACACTAAATATTGGTTATTCCTTTATTTATCTTCAAATAACTATTTAACTGTTATTAAAGTTTTCTAACTTATCTATATATATCATTAACTTGTATAAATTGTCCTATGCAGGTTATGGATGTCCTATCTCTTATTAAGTTGCATAAACTCACCATGTTACCTACTTTTCTTTTTCAGATATAGGTGCTGACTTAACATCCAATCCTCCTACCTCTCAATAGCGATATCTTGCTTTTTTTGGGGTGAACACTTCTTGTTCAAGGGCATATTTGAATTTTAATTTTTTGTGGACTTCCTAGTCTAGTATTGTAGCTCCAGAGTGTCATAGGCAAGGTCTGAACCTTGCTTGTCTTATGTTTGTATTAACAACATGATTATGTGTATCTAAATATAAAGACTTGTTAATTATGTTCATGTTTCTTATATTGATTCGATGTTGATGTATGGACCTTGAAGGAACAAATATCGTGTAATTTGGGATGAATAGACATGTTGATTTGCTCTTAAATCTTATATTGTGCGCTATGGGATGCATTCAGAGAATGCTTGGATCCCCAATGATCTAAGTGTGTATGTTATTAGTGTAAGGAGAGGATTTTTATTTGGGAATTATCCTAAACACAAAGGAAACTCTACCTAATTCTCTGGAAATGTTTTTTGGAAGGCTTACTGGGGGACTTGTCTTCTATGCACCGGTCATGACTCGGGTTGGATTGTGACAAAGTTAGTATCAGAGCCTAGGTTTCCCTATGTATTATGGAGCAAGTGTTTTTTAGTAGGATCATGATTGTGCAAATGGAAGCCGACCCATTTTCACAAGGCATAATGTTACTAGAGGCCTTTAGGACTGATATTCTTGATGTTTATGTCTTGAGTCATATGCACCCAAATTGTTCCTTGTTTTGAAATTCAATTAGGTTCTAATCTCAATGTTTATTCCCTTAGGTGAAATTCCATATAAGACACACACCCATTCTACAAAGGCAGGAGTCCATGAGGCTTCTGATGCTAAATTCAATTGGGTCCCTATTCCTCCACAAAGATGGAGAGAGGCCGTGGTCGAGTTAGGGGCCACGGGAGATTAGCGATTCAAGCCTGACTACTGAGATAAGAAAGGTCTATCCGACCCTTAACACCCTGGTAGAGCTTCTAGTCGAGCAGAAGAGGGATAGAACACAACCCCATGCGAAGCTAGATCTTCCTGTTATGGGACATTGTCAACCTTAAGTAGGGCATTGATTCCTTTCTTAAGTTGAACCTGCCACTCTTCTCTAAATGACCCACAACTGCTTATAGACTATACTAACAAGGCCTTGAAAACCCTTAGTTGCTTAAGTGACTAGGGAGTAGAGTTGGCGGCATATAACCTGCATGGCCTTGTTGAGCAGTGGTATGAGACACTTCTTGAGGGTACAAATGCATCTGGACTACCTCCCTTACATAGGAAAAGTTCACCCAAGTTTTCATGATGAGGTTCCTCCTTATTAGGAAAAGGGAGAAATTCGCTGCTGAGTTTAAGATGCTACAACAGACACTCGGGATGTTAGTGACAGAGTATGAAGAACACTTCACTAGGCTATCCAGATATGCCCCACACCTAGTGTCCATAGAGAGGGTGAAGGATAGATTTGTTCAGGGCCTAGTAGATCCATTATTCTCCAACCTTTTTCTTAGGGTTGGGAGACTATCTTATGTTGAGATTATGGATGCTGCTTATGGTCTTGAGTTTCGAAGGGAAAAACGAAGAGCTACAAAGGAGTTTGGCAAAGCATAAGATGAGGGGATCTTTCCCCAGTGGAGCTAGTTCAAGAGGAGCCCACGGATACCAAGGCCAATAGTCGACACCATTAATTAGGACCATTTCTTCTAGGCCAAGTTCGATGAGCATTTCTGCCTCAAGGTCTCATCCTAGGATTGTGTCTTAGCCTGGCATGCAAGGATTCGAGTAGTCAACTTCTACTAGGCCATCGTGCCAATACTGTGGAGGTTATCATTTAGGAGTGCGCTGTAAGGCCACAGGAGCATGCTTCGGGTGTGGTCAGACTGGTCACCCTTAGAGAGATTGTCTTCACCCTAGGGGAAATGCTAGGCAAAGCTCCGTACAACTTGTAGCACCTACCCCATCTTTTTCCACTATATCACTAGGCGGTTCATCTAGACCTATGGGCAAAGGGACAAGCAGAGGAGGAGGTGGCAGAGATTCTAATGGTAGAGGATTAGGGAGAGGTCAGCCTCGAGTTTTTGTTTTGACTCAGTAGGATGCCCAAGCATCAAATGCTATTGTGGCAGGTGCTCTACAAGTCTGCCTTTTTTAGGCTTATGTGCTATTTGATCTGGGTTCCACACACTTGTATATGTCCTTCTATTTTGTATTTCATTTCAACGAGTAACCAATGATGCTAGACCATCCATTTTAGGTCAGCATGCCAAGAGGAGAGTCCTTGATAGTTCAATTGATGTTCCAATCATGAATAGTTAGTGTGAATAGAGTAGATACCTTAGTTGATTTGATGCTGTTGCAAATGATGACTTCGACATAATCTTAGACATGGATTGGTTAGCCTCATGCCATGCCACGGTGGATTGCTACTCTAAGGCAGTGAGGTTTGAAGTTTCAGATAGGTTATCTTTTATCTTTTAGGGAGGTAGCTACTTAACCACTGCTAGCTTAATCTCTTCTATAAATGTTATGCACTTGATAAATAAGGGAAATGAAGGTGACCTTACTATAGTTCGAGATGTTGAGACTACAATGCCAAGCGTTCCAAGTGCCTGTGGTCAGGGAGTTTCCATATGCGTTTCCTAAGGAATAGCCAGGGATGCCTTTTAATAGGGAAATTGAATTTTGCATAGAATTAGCCCTCGATGTTCAACTTGTCTCCATTCCTCCTTATCATATGGCTCTAGCAGAATTATAAGAGTTGAAGGTCCAATTGCAAGATATGCTAGATAAGGGCTTTATCCGCCTAAGCATATCACTATGGGCTGCTCTGGTGGTCTTTGTGAAAAAGAAGGATGGGTCAATACGGTTATGCGTGGACTATAGACAACTCAACCGATTAGCTGTTTGTAACAAATATCCATTGCCCAAGATTGATGACCTGTTCGATTAGCTCCAAGGGGCTTTGTGCTTCTATAAGATTGATCTCCATTGTTGTTACCATCAATTGAGAATTTGAGAACAAGATATCCCCAAGACCACTTTTTGTACTTGTTATGGACATGAGGAGTTCTTAGTAATGTCCTTTGGGTTGACTAATGCCTCAGCTGCCTTTATGGACTTAATGAACCTGGTGTTCAAGCTCTTCCAAGATCACTTCATGATCGTCTTCATTGATGACATCCTAGTATATTGTAAGAGCAAGGAGGAACACAAGTACCATCTAAGGATAATTCTGAGGCTCGAAGGAATCACCAACTTCATGCCAAATTCTTGAAGTGTGGGTTCTAGTTGGACTAGGTGGCCTTTCTAGGCTACGCAGTATTTAAAGAAGGGATTATGCTGGATTCTAAGAAAGTAAAGGCCATTCAGAAGTGGCTAAGATCCACAGCCATGATAGAAATCTATAGTTTCTTAGGTCGGCGGGCTACCATAGGAGATTTGTCAAAGATTTCTCAAAAATCTTTACTCTTTTAACCAAGTTGACTTAGAAAGGTGTGTAGTTCCATTAGTCTAATGTCTATAAAAAAGGTTTCTAAAGGCTCAAGACTTGTTTCACGACAACCCTAGTTCTTGTTTTGCCCTCAAGATTTGGAGGGTATTTAATGTACTGTGATGCAACCCGAGTTGGACTCGAATATGTTCTCATGCAACACAATTGAGTAATTACTTATGCTTCAAGACAACTAAAGAGGCATAAGCCAAATCATGCACCCATGATTTGGAGATGGCAGTTATTGTCTTTGCACTAAAAATTTGGAGGCATTACCTTTATGGTGAAACCTATGAGATTTATACAGATCACAAGAGCCTGAAGTACATCTTTTAGTAGAAGGACTTGAACCTGAGGTAGCAAAAATGGATGGAGTTGCTCAAGGATTATGATTGTACTATTTTCTACCATTCGAGCAAGGCTAATGTGGTAACTGATGCCTTGAGCAGGAAGTCTATATATAGTTTGGCGTATATAGCCCCTACAAGAAGATCGTTAGTGGAAGAAATCCACAAGTAGGAGTCTAAGGGTGTATATTTGGAGCTTGGAAGCTTTGGGCTACTCTTAGCCCATATGAGGGCCTAATCTTCCTTGATTAAGCAATCAAGGTTGTGCAATATGGGGATCCAAGACTATGCAAACTGATGGAAGATGTAACATCCTTGAATTCACTTAGTCTAATTTGCTCGGTAACCCTGAGAGATTGGGTTAATGAATGGCTAATTAAATATTAATCACTAATTATAAAAAATCAAAAGAAAGTCAATAATCAACACAAAGATCAAATATGAGACATTAGAGAAAGTAGGTAAAGCTTAATCACTAAATGAACTTTGCTAATTAAAATCGAAGCATGATTAAGAAAAACATAAGCAAGTTTAAGGAAACATCTCCTATGCACCATATTTCACAAGGTGCACAACACGCCTTATTATCCAACGACTAGGATATGATAGTGTATTCCATCTATGGTATACCATAAAATCATCTCTATCTCTCTCTGAGTTCTGAGTTTAAGCGAGTTTGCAACCTTTTGGAAGTTTTAGTTTTTGTGAAGGCTTTCTTCTACTTATTCAAAGAAATTTACTTCAAAATCCAAGATGTTCTGAGTTCCATTCACTTCCCCAAGTTTCCTAGTTTTGGGTTTCATTCACTGCTTCCTTATCCCCCAAGCTTCTGTGCACCTTGTAATCTAAAGAATAATAACCCTTAATTAGTGAATGCTTATAAGCTTAGTAGTTAATTACACATAATTAGATATATCATCATGAGTGATTAATCTGAAATAATGAAGGCCAAGTAGGAACTTGACAAGTGTCCTACTTTTGACAAATAAGGTAAATACAATTTAAATACTTGATGTCATATTTGGAGGAATCATCCATCTGAGGTAATATTTTCAAAAGCTCCTTTAACCAAAATTGGCTTAGATTAAGCTTTTAACTAAGGAACAAATCACAACTATTAAGTCCATTGGTTAATGACCTAATCCAAAATTTTGAAGTGAACCCCTCTAAACGAAACAAACCTCATGGCCACTAGCGCACACACACACCCCCCCACACACGTTCTTTTCACTTCATTTTCATTTTCTCTCACAAACACTCATATTCTCTCAAGCTCTCCAGGAGAAAATCTCCCCTCCATCTTCATTTTTCTCATTTTTCTCTCTTCCATAATCAAACCTTAGCATCACCACCAATCCAAAGGCCACATCTTTTGGTTCTTGGAGCCAATATCTAAGACATTAAGCCTCCATTCACTAAAGAACAAGCACAAAGCTTCCTAGTTCTTCTTGTTTTGGCCCCACTTGTAGCTCCTTGGACTAAGACCATTTTCAACTTCTTACACCCTTCTATCACTTGTCAAAGCTTTTTGGGGTAGTGATTCTTAACTCTTCTCTTCCATTTCAAGAGCTAGAATGCCGAAGCCTTCTCCATGGCTAGGTTGTTTGGTTCTTGATCTTTGAGATCTTATGACTATATTTCCTTGTGTTGGCTAAAGTGTTGAAATTTCATATGTCCATTCTTTTTGAAAAACCATTCTTTTCTTAGTGAATGTATATTCAGCCATGCTTATAGGAATATGAGTCCGTGATTTTGCTTGCTTGTTTTTGGTGTATTCCTTGAAAGTTTCAAGTTTTATGGTATAAGGAGTAACCTCTTTGAAAGAATCTCCTTTAAAAATATTAACTTGCAGGTTCAATGTCCATATTATTGGTTGAACATGAATCTAAGTTCATGAATCCTTAAGAACCACATCCTACAAGTTTCAACATGAAAAAAAAAAAGAAGTAAAAATGGTTTATTGAAAGGAAACAAATGATGTTCAAATCTTTATAACTTAACCATGAATTGTCATAACCAAGGAAGGCAAGGGAATCCATGTTGACCTCCTTGTAGTGAATGATTAAGGCTATTGACTTGGTTATAAAGGTGATAACACAGCTTGTCTAAAGAATAAAGTGATAAAACAAGGATCAATACAATCTTGTGGTAAGTAAGAAAAATAAATGAAGCATGTAGTCACCTTCATGATTTCGGCCATGAGCCTAAAATAAAAGGACTATGCTTAAACTTATGAAACTATCAAATAAAAGGACTATGCTTAAACTTATGAAACTATCAAGATTTGAGCCTCAAAATAATTCACTAAATCACTTGGTAACTTTACATGACTAAGGAAAAAAGGAAAACATTAAAGACCCAACCATGGAATGTGATACCCTAGCCAAGAATCATATGAACTCATTTGAATATGTTGAACTTGGGGGAGTACGTTGAGTATAGCACCTCACACTCAAGCATGCTACCAACTAAAGGCCACGTTCGAGCTAGTAAAGTCGATGGAAAAAAATAAATGGGGGCAATGCCCCCAAAATAGAGAAAAACTATTCTCCTTCGAGCTCCCTCTCCATTCTTCCCTTAAAATCACCCACATATGGTATTTTTACCATATTTTACAACCATTTATCCTTACCTATTCCTTATCAGCCATATTTCTAACCTTTCTACGATTGATTTCTTATTTGTGACTAAGGAAAAGAAAGTTTTGAGAAGGCCGAGAAGGGGACTTAGATCTCTCAGTTTACTGTGCCTTCCTGCAATTTCTCTCCATTGTGGTGTCTCCCTCCACCGAGATTTAACCTTCCCAGTAGCTAAGGACTCCAGTTTTGCTCCCCAGAGCAACCATCACCGTAGTGGTGAGTCATCCACTCTTTCTATGCCTTGTTTCTCATCTTTGGGAAGTTAATGGCCGTGGGTAGAATAGTGAGTATTCAGGAATTGCTCATAAAGTTCAGTAAAGAGGGTGAAGGTAGAATCTAAACCAATTGTGTTTAAATTGAAAATAATCACTTATGTATAATTTCAGATTTCCCAGTGAGATCAACCAGTAAGTTCAGTGGCTTTAGGACATAGAGTGGACATTCCTTGAAATTCAGCAAGTGGACAATGTTTCTATAGCATATGTATCTATACAAATAGTAGTTGGTTTGATTTTAGATAAATTGAAAGCTTGTTTTGATACATTTAGCCAATTCTAAATATTTTGTTTAGTTTTGTCTAAATTAGCCTATAATTCAACATGTTTACCATTGATGGAAATTGTTCTAGTTTTTGAAGAAATTAAGCTAGTATGAACTTTGAATGTTTCGAAGGATCTTCAGAAATGGATTTTGAATTTTACAAATGTAAAGCAAGCACTTTAAACAATTATTTGGAATTACTAAACTAAATTATTTTGATGAGTACTTCTGTTTTGGAATTTGAATTGATATTTATTACTTGAACAATTATTGATATATATTACTTTAATTTATATGTATTGTAGCAGGAATTTTAGTTTAACGGTAGCTAGCAGTTGTTGACGCTAGCCTTGGTGCACCTTGGCTTGAACCTAGATAGTAGGGGTGTTGCTAGCTCGGTGTGTATGTGTAAGGCCAACGCACACTGCCAACTTAGTCAAATTTGAAAGGGCTAACCCTTATTTGGAAATTTCTTGTAATTGGAAGCCTACTTACTTTGATAGTTATATTTGAGAAATATGTTTTTTAGATTATATGTAACATCCCGAATAACAATGCATATAATTAACACTGTTGAATGATAAATTTTAGATACATTATAGATATATAAGTAGACAATAAGGAAATGCTAATTACAGGATAAGGTGGATTGAAAATCTTTTCTGTAGACATAAAATAGTAATGTTTTGCTAGCCAGAGGAAAAATGTCTTACTAACAGTGTCTTGTAATACAAGAACTAAATTGGTAGGAGTTTATACTGCAGGATAGCATAAATATCAGTTAAAAACTCTAGGATGTATGGCTAGAAATTAGCCACACCAACCCCTCCTAGTGGCCAAAGGAAGGCCATATAAAGAGAAGCTCAAGGAAATTTAAATTTGCTTTGATATCCACCAATGGGATTCCTTCATGAGTCACACCAACTTATGAAGGAAGAAGTGCAAAATTTCCTTATTTCTCCCCCAACTTTTTGACCAACCTCCTTTTTCTCTCTATTTTCTTCTCTAACTTACTCATATTCACCGAAAACTCTTGCACATTACTTCCTCTTGTTCAAATCTTCCACTATTTCCTTTGTGTATCATAAAAAAGCCTTCAAACAAACCCAAAACCTCTTCTCCTTGATCATGTAACCTCAGTGCATCAAAGAGTAAGAAGGGATTTACAACTATCTCAAGGTTTCAGAGAAGTAGAACCATTAAAGCTTCAAGTCAAGGAGTTATAAGTCTTGATTTTGAGGTAGGATTTCTTAGATTTGTTGTCTTCTAGAGTTTTAGGGATGTTGGGGTTTTTTTGTGTCATCTTTGATTTATTCTTGTATGGTGTTAATAAGGCTCTTTTCTAGTGATTTAAAGTAGATATACTTGGTTTAGGTTGAAGAATAGATTAAAAGACCAAGATAGCCACAAAAAAGAAAAGCTATTAAAGGAAACCCTAGGAACTGTCTATACAATGAACAATATATCTCAATCTGTCGAACTCAAATTTGAGTGAAACTAATTTCAAATAAAACCTGACTTGAAGATGAATCAAACTATATAAATTATAGATACATTGGACTTAAAATAAAGGAGTTATGATTTATAGAACTTGCCTGTTAGTTAACACCCCTAGTCCTGACCAATGTATGGTATGAGGGGCATAACTCGCCCTATATAATTTTAAATTAAGTGCAACCAACTTTTTAAAAAAGCTAACAAATAGGAATTATGTCTATGAAATTTCAGGATTAGATCATGAGTATATTGTCCCCAGTAATTCCCTAAATTGAATCTATGATCTGTTTAGACTGAAATAGGGTAGCCCTAACGAGGAGCTCATAACGTAAGCTCTACTTATTCAATTAGAGTGAAACTTTTGGATTTGAAAGAAAGTTCATATAGGTACATTATGGTAAAATTTTCTATCAAAATAACATAAGTCCAATTTTTATTGATTTTCTAATTTTAGACGTATAAGTCTGTCCTAAAATAGAATAGTCTTGAATAAAACTTTAATAACTTAAGTTATATACTTCAAAATTTAGACAACTAAAAAGGTTTAAAAGTAGACTAATAGCGCTACATCCTATTAAATTTTGAGATTAAAATGAAATAAATTGGAATTTTGGTGCAATTTAGAAATTTAGCGCAGATTTAAGGAAAGTAGAATAACTTGAGAGTTTCATGGTTTAGAGTTTCCACAAACCATGAGGAATTCAATGGCATGAATATTTATGCAATTCTATACCAAAGTGATGTTATGTTGATATATTGTTTATGATGATAATGATTACTGTGATTGGCTGGCTAATTGATTCTATAGTTTATTTTTGGACCCTCCATATTTCAGCTTATTATGCTGTCGTATTTTCAGCATAAGTATATGACTTATGTTGCATGAGCATAAGTATATTCATACATGAAAGTATATATGATCATTAATATGATTATGATTCCATATAACTTGGAATGAATTAAGGGGAATAAGTCAGTATGAGCATCGGGGAAAGTAAAGTTGACAATTATGTATAGGAATGAGCTCGATTTTGAGAAGCAGGCCATCACGCAAGAGTTTATATGGCCAATAACTCCTAGGGGACCAAGTATGGATAATTATGACACAGGTTAAGAAAAGAAAAATTCAAGTCCACTTGCATCATGATTCATTTGCATGCATCTATTTTTAATTTTTAATTGCTTATTGACCTATTATGATTATCATACAATTTCTTTCTATTTATTAAGTGTATGAGTAAAATGGAATCTACTTAGGGTAATACAGTCTCAAACCTATAAAAATGAAAGTTATGCTTTAATATTTCCATTATTCCATATTTTTGAAATAAACAAGAGTAGCTGAGAATGATTGTGATGTCAGTATGTGATAGTCTAGAATATCCTACTGAGAATTTTTAAACTCTCATCCTATTTGTACATATCCGTGTCATTCTCAAACGACGAAAATGGTAGCAATGGTTTTCTGCGCTGAGATACCTGAATAGCAGTGGCATTATGACCCTGCCCTAGACTTATTATCCCTGATGGCGACTCCCTACATGCAGTTGTACATATTCTTCCAGCGTGCTTTTATTATTTTTGTTTTGAGTCCATTTTCTATCCTGAGACTCTGTTTGATGAGATCCTACTATACATGGCTCATTCAATTGCTATACCACCTTAAGCCTCCCCTCTAGCTTCTCCAGAGAGTGATCCCTCAGAGGTAAGTACCTTAACCTCGTCCTCTTTCTATGCTCCTAGAGGTGATGATAACTCACCCAGTAGCTCTAAGTTTGTAGGCATTATGGAGAATGAGTTCCTTTCTTTGGAGTCTACTTAGGGGAGTTTAATAGACCTTGAAGACCGTCATGCTAGGTGTACATAGTGGCCCTTTTTTTATGTATCTTTTGTATGACCTTGGGCCACAGACTTAGCTTCTGCTTTTCTTTTGTTCTCATGTATTCCTGTTGACTTTCTTTAGCTGTCCTTGTGAGGACATGTACTAAGACTATTCTGAATGACATAGACCGAGTATATGTTTTGACAGTCCTCCGTTTTGTACTCAGAACTTACATTGGATACATGAGGTGGTAAATATTTTGTAGATCTACTATAGATTTCTTTCCATGCTTTTATTTTCTGTACATTTTGACGTACTACGCTCCATTTTATGAGTTCTCGAAAACAGTTGTTATGTAAATAATGAACACGGATAACTAAAGGAATTTATTTAATTAAACCAATCTAGAACTAACCCTCATAGGAATAATAAATGTAACTTTCTATACTTAGCAAACTTCTGAATATAACATTATGACTTAAGCATACTATTATAATTGGGAGGGTGTTACATTTTGGGATCAGAGTAGTTTATCCTAGCAAAGGCCTGAGGGTTAGATTGATTGTGCTTCATGCATACTTTGAATCTCTTAGTTATTATTATCATGCATTGAATCTTGTTTGTCTAAATAAGATGTAGGAATACATGTGCATGATTGCCTGACTGTGTGAGCTATTGGTTACTAGCACATTGAGCTTAGTCTTGAGCCTAATCAACTCAATGACTTTTTTTTGTGTGTTCATAGCTTAATGGCTTCCGGTAGGCATGGAAGGCCGTGGGCTAGACCTGCTCTCGAAGATCCCGCTGACTTTATGGGAACATTGCTGGAAATGGCTTACGCAATTTGGGAACAAGCTTCGACAGCGCATTAGATGATGGACCAACTGGGAAGGCAACCAGAAGAAGGTCATGCAGGAAATCCTAATGGACTGGAGGTTGATTTAGAATACTTCAAATTTGCATAATTCCAAAAAGTGAACCCACTTAGTTTTAAGGGAGCCTTTGATCTAGACAAAGCTGAGGAATGGATAAAGGTGATGGAGAAGGTCTTTTTGGTATTGGCATGTATTAACTATCAGAAGGTGGCATTTGCTACCTTTATGTTAGAAGTAGACCCAAATTTTGGTGGATTAGACCCAAATTTTGGTGGATTAGCATAAAGAGATTACTAGAAGATTCCTAAATTGATATCACCTAGGAAATATTCAAAGATGCATTTTATCCAAAGTACTTCCTTGCTTCTATTCAGAGCGCTAAGGAGTTGGAATTTCTGCAACTTCAGGAAGAAAATAGGAGCATGTCGGAATATAGAGTCAAATTTGAGGAGCTTTGCAAGTTCTTCACCATCTATCAGCAGAACCCAGACAAAGTCTAGAATTTTGTTAAGTTTGAAGGCAGGTTAACAGAGGATATTCTTGTAGCAACAAGACCCATGGAGATTAGGATCTTCACTACTTTGGTGAATAAATGCCGGTCTGTAGAGGAATGTAACAAGAAGTTGTCTACCTGTGGTGGTTTCAAGAAGGGATTGGCACCTTAGGGTTCGAGGTTCAACCCCCTTACAAATAGAAGAATAGATTCCAACCAACTGGAAATAAAGGAAAGCAACCCCAAAAGCCTTTTGTGAAGCAAACTTGTTCACAATGTGGGAAGAATCACAACAATTGACCGTGCTTGGTAGGGCAAAATGTGTGTTTTGGCTATGGCAACAAGCCGAGACATAAGCTCTATGAGTGCCCTACCAAGAATCAACAATATGCTCCCAGGGCCTAGTGCCAAGGAAGAGTTTTTACCATGAATGCGGAGGAAGTTGCTCAATCTAAAGACTTGATTCAAAGAAGCATGAAGTAAATGGTAGAACTCTAACTGTATTATATGATTCAGGTACTAATCACTCTTTTTATTTCTCGTGATTGTGTGACTACACTACATTTGCCTGTTTCTGAGTTGCCTTATGACTTGCTAGTTTCTACTTCCCCAAATGAACTTGTTAAGACTACTCAAATTTGTATGAATATTCTTTTTCAGATTGAAGGTAGAACGTTTGTAGCCAATTCGATTTGTCTCCTATTGTCTGGTCTTGACATGATTTTGGCATGGACTAGCTTTCCACCAATTGTGTCATGTTAAACTGTTCTAATAAAACTATTGCATTTCCTTCCATTCCATCCTCTAAGTCTATAAATTGCTATAAGTCTCTGTTTAAGTTCTTTGTCGACAGATTGTTATGGAAAAGAAAGTCAAGGTTACATTTTCCTACCAACAAATGTGTTGGAATTTGAGCAGAAATTAAATGAAATCTCAGTTGTTAGAGAATACCTGGATGTGTTCCTAGAGACATCCCAAAATTTCCCCCAAAAAGGGAAATTGATTTCTTTATTGATTTGATATCGAGAACGGGACCAATATCCATAGCCCTGTATAGAATGTCACCTTTGAAGCTAACAGAACTTAAGAAGTAAATTGAGGAACTTTTGGAAAAATGATTTATTAGACCAAGTGTTTCATCATGGGGAGCCCTTGTTCTTTTGGTAAAGAAGAAAGATGGAGGAATGCAATTGTGTATAGATTACCAACAACTGTATAAAGTTACGATCAAGAACAAGTATCCCTTGTCAAGAATAGATGACCTTATGGATTAACTACAAGGGGCAACTGTGTTCTCCAAGATCGATTTACAATCAGGATATCATCAGATTCGGGTTCAGGATTAAGAATGGACTCTAGATATGTGCTATTACAAGTGTGCTTGTTATGTGATTTATTAGTGAAGAATGGCTTATGTTCAAAGCTTTGGAATCGATACTAGCATAAAGAATGATGATATTTGATTTGGATTGATCATGACATCGAATTATTAGAATAAGCACACAAATATGATTATGATTCTTAATGGCAAGTGCTTATGATGAGTTTGGAATTTCTTGATTAATGGTATTATGAATTGAGTATAATATGTAGCTATTTAAATGTGCACGTGAATATTGTTGTGAATTGAAATGGAAATCAATAACTTGTGTTCCTTGATGAAACTGGGATTTCTTGATCGATCGCATTATGAGATAAATATGACATTTATGTGCACTATTTGTTGATAATGAAGTTGTATGTGTGCACTACGTGAAATGGCTGCTATGTGAAAGTAAATAAATAAATGACACCTCGAGCCCCACTGTGCTAGTGGACAATGACTTGGTGATCACATGGTCTTGCATAGAAATGAGATTCTGTGATATTAATCCGGCCTATTACGTGCACTTGATGATTTATATATGATGAGTTCTTTGAAATAATTATGTGCATGATATATTTGATGAAAATTGATAGTAAGACTATGTGGAAGAATGGAGCTATGAGTGAATATATCGACCCCACCTCGCAATAGACAAGTGGTATATTCACATGGAACTGTAAAGTGAATATATTGGCCCCACCTTGTAGTGGACAAGTGGTATATTCATAGGATAATGCATCGACCCTACCTGGGTGTGTCAACCACGCGGGGCGGGGGTAGGGAGTGCTTCCCCGCTCCTCGTCCTCGTAACCCCAACCCTTCCCTGCCTTTGTCCCTAATCCCAGTCTTGGGGGATTTTTTTTCCCCATCCCTACTCCCCGCCTCCAGTAAGTCCCTACAAGGATCCCTAGAAAATGCAAAAAAAAAAAAAAAAACAAAGGGGAAGACGTGGTGTGAGGCTGGTGGCACAATCTGTTGAGGTGCTATGAAAGTGAAGAAGGAGTAAAGGCGAAGGTGTCATGACTCACAGGAAGCAGTTCTAGTCTAGGCAGTGGTAGCTAGTGGTGCGATTTGTTGCAATGCGAGCATAGTAATGGCTAGTGGCGCAATCTACTGCGACACAATCCACTGTACAGTGGCGATGGCTAATGCATCTGGCGAAACAAAAGGGTAAGAGGAACAGCCTTGTTGAGAAAAAGAAGAAGAAGAAGGTGAACGACGCAGCTTCCTCTCTCAAAGTCTCAGTCCAATCTTTCAATTTGAAACATCAAAAGAGGCAAAGAATCTAAAATTCAATTTAGGGTTAGTTGAATTTGGAAATATTTTTAATAATTAAATTAAATAAATATGTATGAAATGTCATAAAAGCATATGTACATATAGATATTGTAAATATTCATTAAGGGTAATATGGTGATATCTTGATTGTTATGTAGTGAAATTGTTAGCTGGATTTATATCTCAAGTTTTCAATTATGGGTTTTAAGAGTATATTTTATTAATAGATTTATATTTTGCTAAAAGCTCATGTTTAAACTTGTCACCCTCTTATTATTTGTATATTATCTCTCAATGAGTCTGTATAACTCACTCCTCTCTCTCCCCATTTTTTAGACAAGTACAAATTCATGCCTAGGTCCCTACCACTAGCTAAAGTTGTTGGATTTCCAGTAAATCCACACTCTTGTTCGTGTGGTTTCCAAGGGTTGTCCATCTCTAAGATTTATATTTGTTTGAGTATAATTGTATATAATCTTTAGTGCTGCTCTACTAGCCCATAGGTAAGTTCTTGCTTCCGATGTGTTATAAAATGTTAATTGGTCTCCCAATTGATTAAATTAATGTTATGTTGAAAATTTGATAATGGTTGTAGTTATGTTGTTATAACTATAATCTGCATACTGTAGGGTGCATTCGGAGAATGCATGGATTCCCAATAAATGAATGTGCTTGCTTTATTATGTAGGAAGAGGATCTGTATTTGGGAATTATCTTAAATATAAAAAGGACTCTATCCAATTTTCATGAAAAATGTGTGATGAAATACTTGTTAGGGGACTTGTCCCCTATACGCCAGTCACAACCTAGGTTGGGTCATGACAATTATTTTGCATTGATACTTAAGGGTTTGCATGACAATATTTTAATTTTCTAATTTATTTATTTCCTATTTTTCATTCAAGTTGATGAAGTAAAAGTTATCTCTCCTTATCTATCAAGAAAAATGAAAGCAGCATAGCAATGCAATTGTAATAGAAGTTACTAATGATTTACCAAAAGGATGAAATCGATGTCAAAATCAAAAATGTTATGGATAAATTAATATCAAAATTTTATTTTAGGACCAAACAAATGTCAACTTCAAAATTTAAGACTAAAAAAATATTTACTGAAAAAAAAAGGGGAAACAGAAAAAAAATGAGTGTAATAAAAATAATTGGGCTAGTAGTAAGCATTTGTGTGGTAAAATATTAGAGTAAACATGCATTTTGGTCCTGAAAATATTCATATAAAACTAATTTCATCCCTAAAGAATTTTGATATCAAATAAGTTCTTGAAAGATCAAATGTGATATCACATCTAAAAGTTTTTGACCTAAAATAGGTCCATAAAAGTTAAATTATAATACTGTTTTAGCCCTTTCAAGTGACTATTTGATATCCCTTTTGGTAAAATATAAGAGTCTATTAATTAGTTTTTTTTCAGCTACTTTTATTTCATATTTTCAATTTTAATTATAAAAATGTCATATTATTTTCATTGTATTTTCAATTTTTAAGATTGTTAAAAAGGAAATAGTAAAAATAAGAAAATCTTTTTTTTTTTGTTTCCAATTCCTATTTTCATTATTTCCTTATAAAATTTTGAAAACATAAAACAAATTGAAAATAAGATAATATTTTTGCAATTAAAACTAAAAGTAGAAAACAAAAGCAAAAATCAAATAGACCTTTTATTTTTAGAGAACTATTTGATATCAAATAATATTTAGAAGGACTAAAATGATATTATATTTTAATATTTAGGGACTTATTTTATATCCAATAATTTTCAAAAACTAATATAATGTAATATTTAATTTTTTAGAAATCTATTTAATGTAAAATAAAATTCAAAACTTAAATTGATATTACATGAACGCTTTGGAGAGCAAAACACATGCTTACTCAATAATATATTAGAGCGAGCGAGGGAAGTCTGCTTTTTTCTGCTTTTCTTTGTTAAAGCTTCAACTTTCGCTTTACTTTTGCTAAAGTTTTATCCTTTTTTTTACAAAAAGGAAAAAGATACCGTCAAAACAAACCGGCTAGCAATAATTTTGTCGACCTTCTTTTCAACTTGCTTTTCGCATGGCTTTTAGAAATTTGGTTATACCCTCTCCTTTGGACTTCTGCTTTGCTTTCACTTTTACTTTGGTTTTATTATTATTGTTCGTAACTCTGCCATTCGACTTTCAAGCAAATCAATATAAGTTGATAATAAAAGTTAAATACAATGATAAATAAGTTATACTCTTAAGAAAATAATTAAGATTAAAACGTTAAAAAATATAATTATTAAAAATTTCTTAATCACGATATATTTAAAAGTTAAAATACTCTAAAATTTATATAAAAAAAGCTAGGATTTTTTACTTTGTCACTTGTAGAACACAATACATGCAATAATTGTTTTGTATATAATAAAGTTTCTCCAATTGCATATGAAAATTAATTTTTATATGCATAAATAGAGTTTACATTTAATGTTTTACTATTGGGAAATAATTTTATTTCATTATTGAATTTCATATTAAAATGTATATATTCATAATTATATTAAATATTAAATTAATTAAATAAATATAATAATATATTATTATATCTAAGTATAAAATTTCCATCAATAACTTTGCAAACACTAATGAGATGCTCAACAAACACTGTACCTATTCCAAAGTTTGTATAAGTCGTTTTCTTCCTTGGTGGTTAGATGGTGCAGGTCCTCCAACAATATGGTGATTCACAATGGTGGGGATTAACTACAAAGATACTCTTACGCTCAAGTCAGAATCAGTCTAAGGGGTTGTATGTGTATAAAGGGATTCAATCATACTTTGAGGCTTAGAGCCTTTATATTCTTTAGGATTTTCGAGGGTAACTTGTGTGTTGAATCTCCTTAGATTCCAGGAGGGAATATGTCAAGGATCTTCCATTGAATGCTAAGGATATGATTAGCATTGAGTTGTTGCCATTAGTGCCCATGATCTTGGTAGTTTCCTTATGTGGTATAATTCGTCACAAATGTATAACATATGTAATAGATTTATCAGAGTATTAATTGTGATAGCGTAACAATAATAAAGGTAGGGTGAGGCTGGCCCCCTTGGGGAGCTCATTCCACTGTGGGTGATAGGCGAGCATTAGCTTATGAGGCCAAGTTTGTCGCGTCGTGGCAAGCATATGGGTTATAGGGACAAGCTCGTTCCACAGCCCTCTAGCATCGTGGCAAGTTCCCATCGAGGTGAGCACCTAGGACAAGGTTTTCCTAGGGTGAGCCCTTTAAGGCATATATCAGAAGTTGTGGCATTTGAATTTCCTATATCATTTAATTTGGCAGCTATGGGGTAGAGATCCACTAGAATAAGATAATGTGCATAATCGAGGCCTAACCCTTAGTGTGTTGGAGTAACACTAGTTATATTCCAAGATGTTCAAATATGTTTTCCTTGAGAAGAAGGTAGAATATCTTGGGCACAATACAATACATATGCTTAACGTGTGTGTGTGTGTGAAATACAGAGTTATTGGATCATTCATAAAGATTACAAAAGCATTATTATAGAAATTTTATATGGAATAATGTGGAAGTGTGTGTTGCCCCACCATAATCATCTGCCATCAATGAAGGAACTTAGTACTTGATCCTTGATGGTGTCATGCCCAGTACTTTGATGGCTACTGCTATCACCACGTTCATATATTTTGGACGACGACTTGGGAAGCAAGTATGGAGTCTCTTCTAGATTTTTGTTTGCATTGGTCGATGGGTACTTCTGCATTAGCCTTATTCTCTCCAATTCCAATGCCACTTCCTTCATGCTTGGCCTCTGCTCCCCTTTAAGTCTCAAGCACTTCGCAGCAAGAATAGCAACCTCCTTGATCTCCTGCTCATTTTCTTCATTTGAAATGTCAACTTGAAGAACTTCAAACAAGCGATCATCTTTCAAGCAAGATAGAAAGTACATAGCCAGACTTTTTTTCTCTTCTGACCTATCAAAAGAAAAAGGTTTCTTGCCTGTTAGGAGCTCTACAAGCACTATCCCAAAGCTATAGACATCACTTTTCTCAGTTAGTTGGCTTGTTTGCATATACTCTGGGTCCAAGTATCCAATAGTTCCTTGCACCATTGTGGCTATTGCAATTTGATCTTGTGGAAGAAATCTTGAAGCTCCAAAATCAGACACTTTGGCAGTGTAAGTGTCATCTAAGAGAATATTGGCACTCTTGACATCTCTATGGACAATTGGTATAGAGGCAGATGAGTGTAAATATGATAAAGCTCCAGCTGCCTCTGTTGCTATCCTCAAACGGGTCTCCCAAATTAAATTCTTTGCCTTACTTTCATTGTGGATAAAATCAAAAAGGGTACCATTGTTAGCAAATTCATAAACAAGCAAAGGAACTTCTGTCTCTAAACAGCAACCTAAAAATTTCACTACATTCCTGTGATTGATTTTCGAGAGAACAACCACCTCGTTAATGAATTGCTCGATTTGGCTCTCATCAACTATTTTGGACTTCTTGATTGCGACAATTCTATTATCTACTAGAAATCCTTTGAAAACTGTACCATAACCTCCACTGCCAATGATTAAGTTCTCATCATAATTGTTGGTGGCCTTCTTTAGTTCATTTGCTGTGAAAATTTGAGCAGTTTGGGAGGACCCTTCTCTTGCAGAGAATTGTTGTAGCAAAATAAAGCCACCATTTTGCTTAAAAAATTTCTCTTTTTGTTTCATGAGCTTCCTTTTCTGGTACATCAAGTATAGCAAGGAAATTGCCACAAAAAGAGCAACAAATCCTGCACTTGCACCTGCATTCAAAATATATTGGTACATAGTTCTTGAATTTTTCTTTGAAGTGAACTCTAAACCGATACCATTAACACACATACTGAATAAAATATACATGCATGGTTAAGAAAAAGATAAAAACATTAAAAGAAATAAAAACATAAATCTGCTTAAGTTTCTTACCAATGACATATTTGTAAAGTACATATTCCTGTTGGCACCTTCCTTCCTTTGTTCCATTTCCGGATTGCCCCTTAGGACAAAAACATATGTGGGACCCAATTGTATTGTGACAATTATGATCACTTATGCATGAATGATTTCCTGTCTTACATTCATCAATGTCTACAAGACCATTACAGAAATAACAAAATTATCAAACAAGCAATCCCATTTGCACAAGTTCAAGATAAACACAGAGCTTACAGATTGACTTATTTAATATTTTTTTATTCTATTTTTCATTTTTCTCTCTTTCACAATTGAAGCAAACAATAGTTGAAATATTCAATTTGTAAGGTTTTGTAATTACATTATTTTTTTTTTAATTACCTTTTTTTTTTCAAATAGAAATTTAGTTGATATTCTTCTGGGATAAATTCTTTTTTGCGACCATGAAGATATATATATATATTGGTTTAGTGCTTAATTTAGAACATTACTAGATGAGGAATATTACTTGCATGAAAATTATTAACCCAGCATAAACCCAAAGAAAGTAACGCACAGATAGATCAATTATAGCCAGATTTTATTTGGCCACCTAAGGAAAGGTTTTTGGAATGCTTTACCTTAGAGCGGGTACTATGGAATTCACCTTAATCCAATTATACTATGTATTGTCATCATCGACTTGAAAATAAAAGAAACACAGTTGACATCTTAAAGAAAACAAAAGAAGAAAGTGACACATAAACATATACAGTTCATCCACGTAAATTAATTCTTTTTTATATTTTCTCTTTATTTCTTTCATTTTTTGTAAAATGTGAAGTAAGAAAATATTTGATAAAAATGGAAACACAATTAATTAATCAAATATTGAAAACGAAAATAGTGGTATATGATGATTGTAAAATACGATTTCAGAAGCAAAGAAAGACATATAAACCATAATAGATAGATGGTAAAAAGGATTTTTTTTATCCCTTATTTTTATTTATTTTTACAATGTGGTCTCTTATTTTTATTTATTTTTTTAATTTAATCCTTGTTTACTTTTCCATCATACAATTAATGGATAGTGTTAATGTGGCACAAATAGTGCTGACTTATATATGGATGTGACGTAGATTGTGTCACGTTAATATTTTCCATTAATTATATGACAGAAAAGTGAATATGAACTAAATTAAGACTATTTATAACATAATAGACTAGACTGAAAAAAGAATCAAAGATAGGAGAATATATATATATATATATATATATATATATATATATATATATATATATATATATAAGAGTAAAAAAAAAATGTATTTTGCTAGAATATATTAATGTTCAATGAAATCAGTTACCTATGCACCCGTCGGGATGGTATGGGTTTCCTTCATAACCTTTATTGCATCGACATTGGTAACCATATCCACTGTCTGAGTCCACACAACTGCTGTTTCCCTTGCAAGCATTGGTGCGTCTTTTCTGAGAAGCTTCACATGTCTCGTTTCCAACAGCCCAATCAAAGACCACGGGGACCCTCTCGTAAGGCAGATATTTTAAGTGATTCTTAGAAAATGTATAGTTGCCATTTTTGACAACAAAGGAATAGCTGCAGTTGTTGAAGCTCAAAGATCTTTTGAAATTCTCGTAGCTAAATGCTTGCCTAGTGATGTTCATCATTCTAGGAGGAATATCCACCTGACAGCACCCAATGCCTGAACAATTTCCATCAACAATTTCCCCACTATTGCCATAACATTTTGTTAAGCACCCTGTTGAATATTCTGTACCGTTGTAAAAGCTAGTAAGATAGCCATAAGTGTCGCAGCCAACACTTATGAACTTGTTGTCTTTGCTAGAGATGGTATAAGAAGGACTTGTGAGCGTGAGTAAAGTACTGCTTGTTTTTTGGGCACCTTGACTACTATTATGACAAACACTGGAGACAAGAATCATCATGTCTACTTGACCTTTGGGGATGTTTATGGCTATGACTGGGATATTCCACCTGTATAAAATGGAGTTGTTGCAAGTAACTTCAAATGATTCTTCCAAGAAACAGCTCTTACCGTTTGTAGATGAATTTCCTACGCCAAATGGATATAAAATTGGAACACCTCCACAATCTCTTTGGCAACCATCAAGGGTTTGATTATTCGCAGCTGCTCCAAGCACGACTAGTGCAACAAGTAACATCATGGCCTTCAACGCCATTGCCTTACAAGTCACTCACAACTAAGAAGACGGCTCACAAGTCACAACTAAGAAGATAACTCTCAAGTCACAACTAAGAAGGTGGCTCTAAGCTAACTCTTTTATAGGTCTCAAAAAAGACTATCAAGAGTTGCTAGGAAAGGCTGTCGTTTCTACCTAAAAGGGGAAAAAAAGAAGGTTATCTAATTTTGTCCTCTACTTGTGTACCAGAAATTATCAAAAACTTATAGACTATCATTTCTCATGGGAAGTGTAACATCCTGAAAAATAATGCATTTAACTAACACTGTCAAATGATTTATTTTGATGTGTTATAGATATATGAGTAAGCAATATTGAAATATGAATATTAGGGTTAGATAAATTTATGTTTTTTTGGAGAAAAATTTTATGAAAGAAAATAGCAATGTTTTGGTAGTTTGAAGAAGATCGGTTTATTTGTGATATCTTTTAATATAAGAATCGAATTGGTAGGAATTTATACCATATGATGACATAAATATCAGTTAAAAATCCTAGAATTTGTGGCTAGAAACCAGCCACCTAAGTCACCTTTGATGGACAAAGAATGACCACAAATTTGAAAGCTTAACAAAAATTGAAATTCCTTTTAAATCCATCAATCATATTACCTTGCAAGTCTTTATAACTTATGAACTAAGAAGCCAAATTTTCCATCCTTCTCCTTCCAAAAATTCAGCCACCCCAAGTCTTCACCCTCCATTTTGTAACAACCTCTATCATATAGGCCATGCTCGAGTCATGGAGTTACATAAAAAGGTTGTCACGATGCAAAAGAAATTCTTTAAAATATGGAGAATATAATACATGGCCCTTTAATTGTCCACTTTATTACTAACTACTAGTCTCTGATACATAGAGAATAAAATAAATACACTTTAAAAGGAAATTGTGACCGACATAATAAACAGCGTCTACTTTCGACTAATCGTTAGCTAGCTTCGATAGTCTCTTGATTTGACTAGCGCCTGAGTCGTGCTCAATGAGCGGCCCTACATTCCGCCTTGCACTAGATGTCCAACTTAGGTACTGGAATGTTTACAGAAAAGAACAACATACAAGCAGGCAGTGAGAACCTAGGGTCCTCAGTAGGTAAATTTAAACAAATCTTATAATGTCATCATAAACATTCCAGCCGCTTCGGTTTATTATGAAAATATGAGCATATATAAACAAATAATGGTTCAATTTTAAGTTGAAAATACCTTTCTCGAAACGGGTTATATTTTAACCATCACTTACCATATTATATTACAGACATAGAAATATGAATAGTATGATATGCTTCAACCAGAATCATAATAATAATAGCATGACTTAATGAGATAACTGAAGATGTGCTTATAGATGCTTATGCTTGACTGTATGCAAGTGCACTTGACTTAATTCATATCTTTCTTTAACTTGCAACTTGATCTTACTTTTCTGTGCTTGGTCCCTCGGAGATGAATGGCCTTTCTCACCCCTGGGCAATAGCCTGCTTTTCAGGTCCGAGCTCGTACCTATACATGAGTGACGGGTTTACTTTCCCCAACCTTCACGCTGGTCTATTCCCACTAATCTGGTCGAGGGCTGACCCAAGTCTTAGACAGTACTGCTCTGGCCCACGCTAGCTGGGTCTATGCCATGCCTCACGTGGTAGCTAGTACATCCCTCTTTCAAGTTCTTATCATCTTTCCTTTCCATATCTTGTCATACGTGCAGATGCTTTGTGCATACATGAATATGTCTCATATCTTATTTCTCATATCATATTCTAATTATGCTTGCATGCATGGCATACATGAACATAACATGTAAATGTAATATATTCAAAGTATAATATCTCATAGCATAAGCTCTCATAACTCATATCATGCCTAAAATTCATTCTTGCCTATAAACATACATAGTTTCATAGGCTTCTGCCGTAATTTCGGCAGCATAACTGTTTCCCCATGAATAGTGCCAGCTCTCACAGATAAATCAGTCATAACATATCTCTTAATATAAAGCTAGCAATCCTCAACTCAAACCTTATACGTTCACTAACACTTGAGAAACTATCACTTTGGTCATTCTGCCAAGTCTATTCGGTTTTGCCCGAATTTTGTATAATCCACCTTTATCTCTATTCAACTCATTTAAACCTGAATTTTGGATATATCATAGTTCTATATGTCTACTTTCTAACCTCTTTGGTCCCATATCATTTTGATTTATATAACTCAAGATATTCAGATTTTACCTCAGCCTATTCAGTCACTAGCCTGAATTACACTCCTGGAGATATAAATTCACTAAAAATTGAAACTAAGCTCAAATTATACGAAATTGGTCTCTTATTGAAGCTAACAGGACAACTTTCATTTGCCAAAGTTTTATTCCATTTTCTATAGTATAGCCCGAGTTACAAGTCCTGAAAGTTGACCTCCCTGAACTACCCTATTTTGGCTTGAACTGGACATAGGTTAACTTCCTCGAACTGCTGGGATCAACTGGGGACATAACAAACTTTGAATCTCATATTGGGATGTTGCCCTATGTGTAAGCTTTCCAACAAAGTTAATTTCACTCAATTTGGAGTTGTGTAGGGTGAGTTATACCCTCCTCAAGTCACCCTGCTCGGATGAAAACCCTGCAAACTTCAAAAATTCATATCTCTCTCAATACTACTCCAATGACCTTATATGATATATGTATGGAAAGTCCTAGATGTCTACTTTCATCTAAAAATGGTTTCATCGAATTTAACTAGTTGTAGGCAGAGCCGTACACTCCGCCATATGGACTGCCATGGAATCTTCACCAAGACAGCATCCTAATCCATCCATTTCTCCTAGTTTTCTTCTTCTAATTCTAATTCCCACTCAAGATTTTATATTAATCCTATCATAATTCCATCATATATATTCATTGTATCATCAAATATATATAGAAGAGTAATATTTCATACATCCTCAATTTAGAGAAATTAAGATTAGAGATTGAATCCTACCTCTTTGGAGTATGATTTGAGCTAAGTGCTGAAACTTGGAGTGTTAGAACCTTGCTAAGCTTGAAGAAGTAATGGAGTTGATTGAGAGAAGGGAAGAAGGAGGCTGAAGCAAGAGGAAGAGGGAGACTGGCATAGATCAGTCAGAAATGAGGGGGAGAGACTAACTTAAATACATGGGGGTAGTTGGGATTATGAGTGTTGATTGGTTGAAATTTTGTGATTGAAGTTCGGCCATGTCTCCCACTGTTGTGGCCAAATTGCTCTCCACGTCATTCCAAAAGTGGGATATGCTTCCGTCCGAATGAAATTGGAACTCATCTCTATTATGCTTGAAGTTAGAACTCGTGCCATTTTACTTGAGCTCGAAGCTTAAGCCGGATGTCGGAACTCTGGAATTCGAAATCACATTACCAAACCCAAGTACTTAAACCCGGAAGTCGGTATTTATATACAGTGTGGTTGATGAAATCGGAATCCGGGTATTTTTTTTTCCTTGAAACATGAAGTCGGATACGGTAATCACGTCCGTGTTGTTTGTACTTGAGAGTTAAGTTGGAAGTCGGGAATAACCCCTCATTAGGGACCTGGACATAAGTCTAGAGATCGGAAACAATGTCCCAATATACTTTAACTCGAAGTCGGTTATTGGAACTCGGAAGCCACCCATTTAACTCGAAACTAGAACATGAAGTCGGAAATCATTAAAATTGGTGAAATCGGAACTCGAAAATCACGGTAGAGGTAAAAATGGAATAATTTAGCACGATGGAAATTGGGGATGTTACACATTTTCTTCTTCAACTTCATCCTTGATGCGGCTCCGGCAAGTATACCGGATGGTACAAGTAATAAAGTGATGAGAAAAATATCGTTCTCATGAGGATAGATCAAATCCCGAATAGTTTAAAGGATGACTATTTGGAAGAAATGAAATTATGGATGTAAAGAAATTTAAAATAAAAATAAGAATTTAATAAATATGAAAAATAGTAACCAGGACGGATGCAAGAAAGGTTGACTAAATATAATGGAATGAACGCTTGGGCTAATTAATTTCACCTATTGTAGATGCCTTGCCTATGAATTTCTGTTAATCTGTTCTATCGTAATTGACTCACAGTCAGTTCCCCTTAATTTATTCCTAGCCTCTCTTGAGGTCAAGCAATACTCTTTATCTTGAACTAATTGCCTAATCTCTTAGCACAAACTAATCTAGGAAAAGGTTGAAGTTCTATGGGTTCCTATATTGACCGAATGAACTGCGTTTGTCTATCTCTAGTTTTCACTCAGCTCACGATATTTATGTTAAGAAGCTTTGTTTACAAACCCTATCTCTAGTTATTGCAAACCAACGAATCAATTGAGTGGTGCAATCACTCAAAAGCATTAAGCACAAACAAAAACACTAAGCAATTGAAATAGAAACAAGATTAACATTAATCCATAAAGAAATTTGTCATACAAAAGGGTCCATTAATGCCTTAGCAAGAGAGATTTAGTTCATGTCTAAAGAAAAGAAAACAATAACAGAGTATAAAGACGAGGAAACAGAAAAACAAAAAGCCATGGAGAATTCTGGATAGAAACAACGAATTTAGGAAAATTTGGATCTCTCCGTGTTGATGATTAAGCGCCGAAATCCTTGAATCTTCACCTTCAATCTCTTTGGGAAAAGTTTTCTGCCTTGGAAAATGTGTAAAGTGTCTTGGAATCTCTTTGTGATCTATGTGACCTCCTTTTTATAGCACATAGATCCCCCCTTTTAACTTTGAGCTTGAATTGATAATCTACTGCAAAGCGCAAGCCTTAATTCTTGGCTCATTTGCGAAATATGGTGGGGCGCTATAGCGCACTGGGTTGCGCTATAGCACAACAAAAATTGTTACCAGATTCTGCGAATACGGGAGCGCGCTATAGCGCAACATGAACGTGGCCATTTTCTTCCTTATGCGGCAGTACGCTGTAGCGCATGGCTTGCACTATAGCGCAAGGTGTTGAGTCTGAATTCATGGCTTGGCCTCTTTCAACTTCTTTTGGGTCCACTTGCACCTATACTAAATCAAATAAACCCAAAACAAGTATCCAAACAAATAATAAAAAATTAGTAAAAGACTAAAAATACCAATTAACCCAAACTATGTACTAAAATGCAATAAAACAAAAGCTAAATTAAACAACCATAACTCAAATTCAACAAAAACTAATTAAAAATATGACTCACCAAATGGAGTTATCACAACCCTCAACTTAAGAACTTGCTTGCCCCCAAGCAAGGCTCAAAACAAGGACCAACAATAGAAAAATTAGAAGACTTAAACAAAAACACTTAAAACAAAGGGATTCACTAAACAAAACAATCAGAATAGACATTATTGCCTATGAACTTTCTCATCACTGCTCCATAGCTTAACTTAAAAGTCACCAAGAATCCAAGTTTGAGTACCAAGACCATCTAATTGTGCCTCCACATTGTCAAAAGAATAGATCTAGTGTGTGTATAGGGAGAAAGCAACGAAGAATTGACTCACCCTATGCTTATGCAGTGTTTAAGAAAAGACAAAAATATCACAATATCCACAATCCTCTGTCTCTCTCTATTTCTACATGAGTATCACTTAGCCAAAGATCAAAAGGACTTTTTATCAGCTTGTAGTGGTAGGCCAAGGTAAGAGGTAGATGGAATAGTCATTTAAGCTCAATGTTACCCTCAACTTTAGGAACCCTCACCCCTAACTCATTCCCTTTGGGGTACCCCCAACTTAGTTGCTTGGTAACTATCATGCTTTTCTTATTAAACATTGGCATTATATTTTCCTTATATTGCCAACCTTTTCTCTTTTCTTTTTCTTTATTCCTCCTTCCCTTTTCTTTTTCTTTATTTTTTTTCAAATATTCACCCACTCCACTTTTGACTTTAGAAAGCATGAGGTTGGTGTAGTGGAGGTATTACCCTATTCAAACGAGTTTAGAAGTTAAGGCTTGAGGGTAAACCATGGGATCAAAAAGGCAAAGCAAGGAAGGCCATCAGGCTCATAACGTGGTTCAATCCAAGAATAGGCTTTAAGGCTCAAATAGGTTGACTAAGGATCAATGACCAAGGGTGGGCAATGAGGCTCAATTATGGCTACCAAACATGGCCTAAATCACTTCTATGGCTATGATTCACTCATATTTTTCAAGAGAGATTCACATGAATAAGAATGCATGTCTAAACCTAAATAAAGCATAAAAAGCATAAAGATCATCAATCCTAAGTTGCTAACTCTTCAAAATGCAAGAAAATGATCCTTTCCAATTCAATAATAAAAGCACCAGAAGATTTTCAAGACTCAAATTAGGATTCAAAGTTACTTAAGAGTTAACAGATAGAGTAGTCTTTCCTATCATAGGCAAAGGCATTACATTTATTTGACTGACAACAGACACTAAGAAAAAGACTAAAAATGAAAATCTTTTTGGTTTTTTTTTTTTTGGAAAATAAGCAGGAGCAAAAAGCAAAAGTGCATTCATGGACTTTCCCAACCCCCAGCTTAAAAATTTTGCATTGTCCCTAATGCACTAAAATAAAATCGAAAAGGGAAAGGAAAGGAAAGGAACTCCCCAAAACTAGTCTTCCTCAGACTCCTCAGCTGCTTCTTCTGCTTCTTCCTCTGACTCCTCCTGTGCAAAGGCCTCCTCATCAGTGAGATGCTCAAGCTCTGGTGGAGGTAGAAGTGGTATCTGTTGGAGGAGCTCTGGTGACAGCTGCTGCCTCATAAGTGCCTCCAAACCCTAGATGCCTCTATAAATAAAGGAATACTACCTGCTCGCTCTGTTCTGGAGAGTGGTCCATGTGCTCCTCATGTCTAGGCGCAGCTCATCAATTTGGGCTTAAAGCTGAAGCCATGGCGGCTGGGACGCATCAGTGTCTCCAACTTGTGGTGGTGGTGGTGATGGTGATGATGCATCTCCCTGTCTCTCAGCCTGTCAAGTCCTCCTGGTCCTTCGAGTCGCTCTGCTCAGCATCATAGAGAGGCTCTCATCAGAAATCTTTGGACCTCTATCCGTCATGCGCTCTGCAGGATCTATAACAACACCCGCCTACAAGGCTAACGCAGTGATCAGGGATGGGTAAGGCAAGGAATAGTTGCTACTCGGTATAGTCATCATCTGATCCTTGATCAACTGCCCCAGGTTCACCTCCTTCTGAGTGATGAAGTAATACAGTAGCAGGCACTTTTCCCTAGTAATAGAATGGGTGTGCCTGCTAGGCATGAGGCGAAAGAACATAATCTGAGCCCACACTCTGGCTACTGGGTTGAGGTACTTATTCAGCAAATGCTTCGGGCAGGTAAATGGAGTATCATAATAAGCCCACTTGCCATTCGGTAGGGCAATGGTTTGAAGAATCTCATCCCAATCTATATTCTACCTTCTCAATGTAGAGAAATCATCTTGCTAGATATCAGGAGTGTGCATGAAAGAGTTGATGCTGGAGGGACGGATGTCTACGCATTGGCCTTTCACCCATATGTGGCTTTCAGGTTGGTTGGCTCCACTAACCACTATCAGGTTGGCATAGAATTCTCTCACTAAGTTGAGACAACCCAATGGTGGCTCATCCAATAAGCTGTGCCACCCTCTTCTCTCTATTTCTTCCATATGTGCTCAGAATGTACTCGAACTCAGCTGAACGCCCTTTTCTACCACCAACCCCCATTTGTGGAAGGAGGAATTGTAACGATGCTGATAGTTCACTCTGATGAATCGATGTCTGTCAAAGTCAACATCGGCATGAGAGCGCTGGGAAGAAGAGGAGGCTCCGGTAGTCTTGGTTGTCTTTCTGGATGCCATGGTCCTGAAAGCACAATTAAAACAATCAAAAAAAAAAAAAAATCCAAAGGCAACCAACCAGTAATCAATAAATCATAACAGAATGTTCCAAGATAACAACCCCTAACTTTCTTACTGGCATAGTCAGAATTAATCCATAAAGGGAAATAATTCAGAATCCAAGCACTACAATTCCATCTAACATAATAGAGCACATAAAAGGATTCTGAAAATAATCAATGAGAATATGGATCCTAAGCACATTCAAATATGGACAATGTCAAGTAAAGGTTCCAATCCTATTTTAAAACCCAATTGTCTTAAATCAAATATGCATAAACACCCAAATGACTCATCTCATATTCTCAATTCAGAGCCAAACACTCAATAACTCAAGCCAATAACATAATATAGCAACGATGATCACAACTGACTCAAGTACTGTGCTTAATCAAATGAAATAGCATCAATTCATTCTACCATAACAAAAGTACATGTTATTTATGATAAATTCAAGGTGAGAACTAAACATGGCAATGTAGGTATCACATGCAACATCAAAAATCAAAATTAAAAGAGTAAGAAGATGCAAACCGGGTATGGACAACTCTCAACAACTCAAGGAAGCAACTCCTTCAAAAAAATGGTGAGAGTTTTGCCTCCAACCCAAGAAATCCCAACTCTGCGAGTTAGGGTTTAACTGGGGAAAAACTAGCGGTTATGATAGAGAAATAAGTGAAAATGTGAGAGGTGAGGCATGGTTTTGAGGTGAGGAATGAATTTGGATGGAAGGAATTGAGTGGGAGAGTGAGTGTTTGTGTTTGGGTGTGTGAGGAAGTGAGGATAGAAGAGAACTTTGTGTGTATGTTTGTGTTTGTGCTGCAGCGAAGCTGCAGCGAGATATTTAAATCTGTCATGAAATTAGGCTTGCGCTATAGCGCAACCAAAATATCCTTTGGTGCATCACTAAAACGGGCTTGTGCTATAGCGCACATATTGCGCTATAGCGCAGCCAAATGTCCTCTTCACTTTCTGCAGACATGATCTTGTGCTATAACGCAAGGAATCGCGCTATAACACAACCAAAATGTTCAAAATGCATACTCCCTTCGACAACGTGCTATAGCACGTTGTTGCTACTGCAACTTCTATATTTTCTCTGCTGCACGCCCAATTTCATCACTTCCTCCACTTATGAACTTCCTAATTGCTCTATGAACCTAAAAAAAACAAAACAAACCAGACTTGAATAAATTAAATTGATTCTAAACAAAATTATACCTAAATAAAAAAATAACAATAATAAAAAACTAAAATGATCCTAAATAAGAAAAGGTAAAGGAAATCAAAGAAAAGTTAGGAAAAGTTGGATTGTCTCCCAACAAGCACTTTGATTTAATGTCTCTAAGTTGGACATGACTCTATCTAACAGCATGGATCAGAGAGAAGAGCTAAAGCCTTGAGTTTATCATAGCTTCCATCAACATATAGCTTCAACCTTTGGCCATTGACTTTAAAAATGCCTTTTGTAGGATGTGTGACCTCAATGGCTCCAAAGGGGGATACCTTAGTGATCTCAAAAGGTCCTGACCACCTTGATCTCAGCTTCCCAGGGAATAGATTTAATTTAGAATTGAAGAGTAAGACTTTCTGACCTATGTGGAAGTCTCTTCTCAGTATATTCCTATCATGCCACTTCTTGGTTTTCTCCTTATAGAGCTTGGCATTTTCATAAGCTTCCTGTCTAAACTCATCCAACTCATTAAGCTGTAGCATTCTTTTCTCACTTGCCTCTTTGAGATCAAATTAAGCAGTTTTGTTGCCCAATATGCCTTGTGCTCCAACTCAACTGGCAATTGACAAGCCTTCCCAAAAACTAATCTATATGGAGACATCCCAATAGGAGTCTTGAAAGCTGTCCTCTAAGCCTAAAAAGCATCATCTAACTTAACTGACCAATCCTTCCTTGAGGAATTAACAGTCTTCTCAAGGATTCTCTTCAACTCTCTATTGGACACCTCACTTGCCCACCTGTCTGAGGGTGGTAAGGAGTGGTAACCTTGTGCTTCGCACCATATTTGGCAAGAAGGGCTTCAAATTGACAGTTGCAAAAGTGTGTGCCTCCATCACTGATTATTGCTCTTGGGGTGCCAAATCTTGAGAAAATATTCTTGTTTAGAAACTGTGTGATGACCCAGGCATCATTAGTAGGAGATGCCATGGCTTCCACCCATTTGGACACATAATCAACTATTATCAATACATATTTATTACCAAAGGAAGTGGGAAAGGGGCCCATGAAGTCAATACCCCAAATATCAAACAGCTCAACCACCAAAATATTATTCAATGGCATCTCATGCCTCCTAGAAACATTCCTAGTCCTTTGGCATTCATTGCACCTTCTCACATAGTCATTGGCATCTCTAAAAATAGTGGGCCAATAGAACCCACATTGGAGGACCTTAGCAGCTGTTCGGGTGGCTCCGAAGTGACCCCCAACTGGTGATGTGTGACAATGGTAAAGAATGATAGCCACTTCTTCTTGAGGAACACATCTTCTGATAATCTGATTTGAGCAGTGTCTATAAAGAAATGGCTCCTCCCAGAAATAGTATTTGAGGTCAGAAAAGAATTTCCTCTTCTGGGAGTGTGAGAGGCCCTCAGGCAGAATTCTCTTCTCCAGATAATTGGCATAGTCTGCAAACTATGGTGCTACTTGTGCTACCCATAGCTACTCATCAGGAAATGTCTCTCTAATCTCTTCCTCCTCATGCAAAAAGGGAGAGGTCAGTCTAGAAAGGTGATCAACTACTAAGTTCTTTGCTTCCTTTTTATCTCTGATCTCCAAATCAAATTCTTGAAGCAATAGAATCCATCTAAGGAGCCTAGACTTGGCATCCTTCTTACCTAACAAGAACTTCAGGGCTGCATGGTCTGTGTAGACTGTAACATCCACCGGAATTTTTATCATTTTTTCGCCCAGTTGTTAGGTTTTTATTAAATAATTGAAGTTAAATAAAATTTGGCTAAATATTTATTTAGAATTAATTAATTAGCAATTAATTGAGTTTAGATATGAGGAAATTAGGTTAGAAGTATAGAAGATTCCATAAAAATTTTCTTAAACTAATTTACCGATTCACAGGAAATCGGTAAGATTACAATGTTTTAAACTGTTAGAACCGAACCAATAGAATTGTACACCCAAAACCCTATGACTCAAGGCTAATTACTCAGCCATTCAACTATCTATGGGTGGCACCACTAAGGCCACAAGCAGGAGGAAGCTTAGCCAAAAATTGTCCACAAAGCATCATCTAATCATAACCCACCTAGCCAACTACCCTCTATATACTTGAATCAGATTTTCTCTCTTCATTCCCAGCTGACATGCATCCCCTCTCTTCATGTTTCAGCCTTCTTCTTCTCTTTTCCACTCACCTAACTCCATCAAACCTTCAAGCTTTAACAAGGTTCCTTCAAACCAAACTCCAAAATCTAGCAAGACCACATACAAGACGTAGAGATTCAACCTTATTCTTGTTCTTTTGGTTATGTGTGGCTGACTGTGACTTTATTTTCTTACATCTTGATGTGATGATTGAATGAATGTAATGATCTTTGGTTGGTTTGTTGGCTGGTTTTGATGTTAAACTCGATTAAGAAGTAAGAAAGGGTGAAAGTAGGAAGAAGTGAAGGGCTGGAAGACCAAAATCCCTCGGCAGTCCGTATGGAGGAGTGTACAGCTCCTCTTACCGCTATTTAAATTTGATGAAACTATTTTTATATGAAACTAGATATTCAGAGCCTTCCATACATATCTTATTTAAGGCCATTGGATTAGTATTGAGAGAGATATGAATTTTGGAAGGTTGACCTAGGTTTTTGAGTTTGATTCTAGGCAGACTGAGTTGTTCAGGGCAAACCTTGCCCTATATGACTTGGAATTGAATGAAACCAACTTAGTTAAAATGCTTACACATAGGAGAATATCCCATAAAAATTTCAAAGTTAGATAAGGTCCTGTTTGCTCCCAATGGCTTGAGAAAGTTGTCCTATGCCCAAACTGGGCCAAAATAGGGCAGTGTAGGAAGGTCAAGTTTCGGGACTTATATCTCGAATTATACTCTTTCAAATAATATGTAACTTCTTTCATTTGAAAGCTTGCTCTGTTAGCTTTTAGTGATATAAATTTTGTATGATTTCACCGATTTCTATTTTTGGTGAATTTTCTCTTGTAAGAGTGTAATTCTGGCTAGAGACATGTATGAGTACTAGGTCAAGGTTAATTAATATCAGAACTCAGGACTTAGCAAAATAGAGAGCTAGATTGGGTTTACTTAAGGTTTAACTTGGAACTTGGAACTTAGCAAATAGAGAGCTAGACCAGGTAAGCTTAATGTTGAAATCGGAATCACAAGCACATAAAACACTTTGAAATCGAAAGTCACGGACAAGAATATAAGACCTAAAATACTTAAACCTGGAAGTCGGGATTTTTAACATAAGCTTGGAAGTTGGTACCAGAATAGGAAACCTTATACCCGAACCCCGGAAGTCAGGAACCAAAGTATTACATAACCCCGGAAGTCAGGAACCAAAACACTACATGACCCCGAAAGTTGGAACTTACGTGATATCGGAACTCAGAATTCAATCTCAAAACTCGGTTATAAGCCCGAACTTGGGAACATCAATAGAAGTTAAAAGCTTGCAAGATAGATTTAGACTTAAGATTTTAAAACTAGCACCTATTGATATTGTTATATTCTTGGTATGATTATAATCTTGAGTTTGCTATTTGATTAAAGTTTCCTGGCTGCATGGCACTATTAATGGAAAAGCGGACATGATCTGTTATGCTGCCGAATTTTTGGTAGAATAAGGAGGCTATGAGCATTTATATGCTATGAATATGTATGTGGAAATTCTATATGCAAGAATGATTTAAGTATGATATAAAGTATATGAAAGTAAATGATGAAGCATATGTATGAGTACATTCAGCATGTCTATGCATGAATGTATTAAATGTGGATCCCTTCACCTGGAGGCAGTTGTTAGATCCCTCCTTGTGAAGGCAGTTAAATAAGATAAGATTGGGTCCCTTCATTTGGAGGCAATTAATTGGGTCCCTCCCTGTGAAGGTAGTATAAAACTATGAGATCCCTTTACCTTGGAGACACGTGGTCAGATGAGATCCCTCCACATTGAAGGCACATGGTCAGCTGAGATCCCTTTATTCTTGAGGCACGTGACCAATAAAGATCCCTTCAATTTAGAGGTACGTGACCAAAATGAGATCCCTCCAAGACTAAAGGCACGTGAATCCCCTTGTAAGTTAGTTGTGTGTGACGACGGTCATGAGTTGAGCTCACTTCTAGATCAGGCTACTCAAGGGCAGTAAAGACTAAAGATCAAAACATATACAAGTGCTCTAGGGATGGCGATACGTAATGCCTAGGTGTGCCAAGACAAGAAAGCAAGTAAAGTTAAAGAAAAGCCCTAGTGCATTTGCATGAATTCAAATACGAGTACTTGCGTACTTATATCCCATGTTTTATTGATGCTGAGACTATTCTATCTACTTATGCTATGATTATTATCCTAAATATGAAATATTGCCAATGAGACTTAAGTACGAGGATAAATGAACTCTGCTTCGAACAATATATTTTCAAACGATAAAACGGAATAGTCTATATAACATGCTCATATTTTTCATAATAAACTGAAGCAGTTGGAGATAATAACGATGACATTACATATGACAGTTAATTGAATCCTACTGAGAATTTTATAATTCTCACTATATTTTCGTGTTACCTCCAGATAGTTTAGAAGTTCCAAAGGAAGTCCTCCGAGGCAGAGTTAACTGGTAAGATTGAAGGTGGTCAAAAATTGCTACTAGACAAGGTCCAATTAAGTGACAGTAATAACTCTAGATGAGGTATTATGACTTAAGCATAGCACCGTACTTAGGAGGGTGTTACATAGACAATCACCTTAGCACCTATCAAATAGGAACGAAATTTGTCAAAAGCAAAAACAATAGCCAAAATTTCTTTTTCAGTGGTAGCATAATTAAGTTGTGCATCATTCAAAGTTCTACTTGCATAATAAATAACATGCAACAACTTATTCTTCCTCTGTCCTAAAACAACACCTATGGCATAATCACTAGCATCACACATGAGCTCAAATGGCAAATCCCAATTAGGTGCAACAAGAATAGGAGCTAAAACTAACTTGTTTTTCAAAAGTTCAAAGGCATGCAAGCATTTATTATCAAAATTAAAAGGAACATCCCTAACTAACAAATTACTCAAAGGTTTAGCAATTTTAGAGAAATCCCTAATAAATCTCCTATAGAATCCAGCATGGCCTAAGAAACTTCTAACTCCCTTCATATTGATTAGTCGAGGTAACTTCTCAATGACTTGAATTTTGGCTTTATCCACTTCAATTCCTTTAGCTGAGATCTAATGCCCAAGAACTATGCCTTCTTGCACCATAAAATAACACTTCTCCCAATTCAAAACAAGGTTAGTTTCTTGACATCGTTTCAAAATCATAGATAAATGATACAAACAACCATCAAAAGAAGAACCAAAAACTGAAAAATCATCCATAAAAACCTCTATAAACCTCTCCACCATATCATGGAAAATAGCTAGCATGCATCTTTGGAAGGTGGCTAGGGCATTGCATAACCCAAATGGCATTCTCCTAAACGCAAATGTCCCATATGGGTAGATGAATGTAGTCTTCTCCTGATCCTCTGGGGCAATGTGTATCTAGTTGTAACCAGAGTAGCCATCCAAGAAGTAGTAATAAGCATGGCCTGCTATCCTCTCCAACATCTTGTCCATGATGGGTAGTGGGAAATGGTCCTTGCGAGTAGCATCATTAAGCTTCCGATAATCAATACACACCCTCCACCTGGTGACCATACGAGTTGGAATGAGCTCATTATTCTTATTCTTCACCAATGTAATTCCTCCTTTCTTGGGTATCACCTGACCTGGGCTCACCCAAACACTGTCTGAAATGGGATATATGATCCCTGTATCTAGGAGCTTCACCGCTTCCTTCTTCACAACCTCTTTCATGGTTGGGTTCAGCCTCCTCTGTGGTTGGACCAGTGGCTTGAAGTTATCTTCCATGAATATTTTATGCATATAAAAGGTGGGACTGATGCCCCTCAAGTCTAAAATCTGCCACCCAATAGCTGTTTTATGATCTCTTAGTACCCTTAGCAACTTAGCTTCTTCTACACTACTCAATGAGGCACTAATAATAACAGGATATATGTCACCCTCACCAAGGAATGCATATCTCAGATGGATAGAAAGTTGCTTGAGCTCTAATTTTGGTGGCTCCTCACTAATTGGTTGTAGTTCCTTATCCTATGTCAGAGTGTCAGAAAAAGGCTGGAAAACTACCGGTTGAGCTTTCAAAAGTTCATGGCATAGGTGCAAGTTACTGTCCTCCAATTCTTCTGCCATCTTAGAGTTTACCAAGTATGCCTCTAATGGAATGGTGGTGGAAACAACTCCAAAGGAAGAAGTCACCACCTCTTCAATGACATCAACTCTAAGCCACAATCAGCTTCCGAGGGAAACTTAGTTACATCAAAAACATTGAAGGTGACCTTCTCATCTTGTACCCGCAATTCTAACTTTCCCTCTTGGACATCTATAAGAGCTCTCCCAGTGGCTAAGAAATGTCTCCCAAGAATGAGGGGGACTTCCCTGTCTTCTTCCATGTCAAGCACCACAAAATCCACTGGGAATATAAGCTTATCCACTTTTACCAGAACATCCTCAATAATGCCTCTTAGATGCTTGATTGATCTGTCAGCCAGCTGTAGAGACATCATGGTAGGCTTGACTTCTCCAACTCCAAGCTTCCTGAAAATAAATACTGATACCAAGATCACAAAGAGCTTTATTAAAATGAACATCACCAATGACACATGGAATAGTAAAACTCCCTGGATCTTTAAGATTGGGAGGTAGCTTGTTCTGTAAGATGGCACTACACTATTTAGTAAGTAGGACAGTCTTATCATCTCTGATTTTTCTCTTCTGAGAGAGGATTTTCATAAACTTAGCATAACTAGGCATCTGAGTCAATGCCTCCACGAAGGGTATATTAATTTGTAGCTTCTTGAATACTTCCAGAAATTTGTAAATTGTTTATCATGCTGCTCTTTCTTTAGTTGCTTCACCCTCTGTGGATAGGGAATGGGAGGGTCATAGGTGGGTTGTGCCACATGCTCTGACATCTTTTCTTCTTCTCCCATACCCTTGCTACGCCTCATAGGAATCTCATATTTCTTCCCTTGGGTAGTTTGCACTTCAGTCTCAATAGGTTGCTCTTCTTCCACTTCTGGCATCTCAAGTTCTTCTAATTCTTTGCCAATTCGTAGGGTAATTGCCTTAACTTGCTCTCTTGGATTTTTCACTGTATTGCTAGGCAAAGTACCCTGTGGTCTTTCAACTAGTTGTTGGGATATCTGCCCCAACTGAGTTTCAAGGTTTCTAATAGAAGCCTCCTAGTGCTTGAATTGTGCTTTAGTTCTGTCCACAAAATTAGAATGAGTCTACATGAATTGTTGGAACATTTCCTCCAAGTTAGACTTCTTTTCTTGGACAAGTAGGTTGTAAGAATGCCTGGGAGCACCTTGATTCCCACGAAACTGACCGAAATGACCATAGTCTTTGTATCCAGGAACATAGCCATTGGAATGGAAATTATGCCTCTGACCATTCATGTAATGGGCTTGTTCATCAAAAGTAGGCTTTGTGGCATATTCTCCATTAGGATGATTCCCTTGGCAGAAGTCACACTGCAAGATTGGTGCTGGGGAAGTGGTATTGAGCATATCTAGTTGTATTGAGCATATCTAGTTGCTTCTAAATGGCTGCATTTTGGACAAAGAGAGCTTGCATCTGGGCTAAAAGGACAGTGGTAGTGTCAACTTCCAAGACTCCCCTCTTCTGAGTTCTCTCACTAGGTCTCTGGTAATTGTTGCTAGCCATTGTTTCAAATAGCTCCCATGACTGCTCTGGTGTCTTATTATTCAGAGAGCCACCAGCTGCTGCATCAACCATGATTTGGGTGGACATGAGGAGACCATTATAGAATGTTTGGATTTGCATCCAGAACGGGATGCCGTGATATGGACACTTGGCTAATAATTCCTTATACCTCTTCCAAGACTCATAGAAAGATTCTCCATCTGCTTGGGTAAAGGAAGTGATGTCATTCCTCATCTTGGCAGACTTGGCAGGAGGAAAGTACTTCTCCAAGAATTTCCTGGCCACCATATCATAGGTAGTAAGTGTCCCTTGTGGTAGAGACTTCAACCAAGCTCTGGCATTATCCCTCAATGAAAAATGGAATAGCCTCAATCGAATAGCATCATCTATGGCACCATTAATTTTTATGGTGTCACAGATTTCTAGGAAGTTGCTGAGGTGTTTGTTTAGATCTTGACCAGGTAGTCCCGCAAACTGGTAGTTTTGTTGTACGAACTGAATAAATGACGTTTTCAGCTCGAAGTTGTGTGCTTGGATAGGCGGTCTCATAATACTTGATGAACACCCTTCAAGAGTGGGTGCCAAGTAGTCCTTCATGACTCTATCATCATGCTCATTTTCATTGGCCATGGTAACTTCAGGGACTTCTTCAACTGCTCTCCGTGCTTTCCTAAGTTGATGCAAGGAACACTCGATTTCTAGATCAACGAGCAAGTCTTCAATAGATTGGCTCCTTTGCATAAACTACAAAAAATGGAACACAAGAACAGGTGAACAAAATAACAAGGCTGAATAGAAATAAATAACCAAAATAAATAAATAAATAAAACAAAAGAAAATATAAAATATCCAATCTATTATCCCGTCAACTAAGAATGATATTGATACTATCCCCGGCAATGGCACCAAAAACTTGATGCGGCTCTGGCAAGTATACTGGATCATACAAGTAATAAAATGATGAGAAAAATATCGTTCCCACGAGGATAGATCAAATACTGAATAGTTTAAGGGATGACTATTTGGAAGGAATGAAATTATGGATGTAAAGAAATTTAAAATAAAAATAAGAATTTAATAAATATGAAAAATAGTAACCAGGACGGACGCAAGAAAGGTTGACTAAATATAATGGAATGAACGCTAGAGCTAATTAATTTCACCTATTGTAGACGCCTTGCCTATGAATTTCTGTTAATCTGTTCTATCCTAATTGACCTACGGTCGGTTCCCCTTAATTTATTCCTAGCCTCTCTCAAGATCAAGCAATACTCTTTATCCTAAACTGATTACCTAATCTCTTAGCACAAACTAATCTAGGAAAAGATTGAAGTTCTATGGGTTCCTATGTTGACCGCATGAATCGTGTTTGTCTATCTCTAGTTTTCGCTCAGTTCACGGTGTTTATGTTAAAAAGCTTTGTTTACAAACCCTATCTCTAGTTATTGCAAACCAACGAATCAATTGAATGGTGGCCAATCACTCAAAAACATTAAGCACAAACAAAAACACTAAGCAATTGAAATAGAACCAAGATTAACATTAATCCATAAAAGAATTTGTCATACAAAAGGGTCCATTAATGCCCTAGCAAGAGAGATTTAGTTCATGTCTAAAGAAAAGAAAACAATAACAAAGTATAAAGACGAGGAAACAAAAAAACAAAAAGCCATGGAGAATTCTGGCTAGAAACAAGGAATTCAGGAAAATTTGGATCTCTCCATGTTGATGATTAAGCGCCGAAATCCTTGAATCTTCACCTTCAATCTCTTTGGGAAAAGTTTTCTACCTTGGAAAATGTGTAGAGTGTCTCGGAATCTCTTTGTGATCCGTGTGACCTCCTTTTTATAGTGCATAGATCCCCCCTTTAAACTTTCAGCTCGAATTGATAATCTGCTGCAAACGAGCTTGCGCTATAGCGCAATGGGTTGCACTATAGTGCAAGCCTCAATTCTTTGCTCATTTGAGAAATACGATGGCGTGCTATAGCGTGCTGGGTTATGCTATAGCGCAACAAAAATTGTGATAGAGTCTGCGAACATGAGAGTGCAGTATAGCACAACTGGTTGCGCTATAGCGCAACATGAACGTGGCCATTTTCTTCCTTATGCGGCAGTGCACTGTAGCGCACTGGCTTGCGCTATAGCGCAAGGTGCTAAGTCTGAATTCATGGCTTAGCCTCTTCCAATTTCTTTTGGGTCCACTTGCACCTACACTAAATCAAATAAACCTAAAATAAGTATCCAAACAAATAACAAAAAATTAGTAAAAGACTAAAAATACCAATTAACCTAAACTATATACTAAAATACAACAAAACAAAAGCTAAATTAAACAACCATAACTCAAATTCAATAAAAACTAATTAAAAATATAACTCACCAAATGGAGTTATCAATCCTCTCTATCTCTACCCAAACTTCAAAGTGATCTTGTCTCCTTTTACTCAAAATTTTCACTCTTTCCTTGTGTTTCCTTAAGAAATCACAAGATAACCCCATACACTTTCTCGGATCATTTAACTTCAGCCACCAAGGAGAAAGAAAGGAGTCATCATCTTCTTGAAGCTCTAGTGAAGAAAAGTCATCAAGAAACTCTAATTTAGAAGCTACAAGTTGTGTTTTGAGGTAGAATTTCTTAGATTAATTAATGTTCAGGGTTTATGGGGCTGCTAGGATTCCTTATGTCATCCTTTCTTTGCTTTTATATGATGATGATATGACTGATTTTTAGTGATTTGAGATAGAAGAACTTGGTTTGAATTGAAGTTTTGATCAAAAGAGAAAAAAAAAAAAAAAACACAAATAGAGAAGCTGTGGGAGAAACCCTAAAGGGCTGTTTGTTTAGTGAATGGTGTTTCCCAGCCTATAGGTCTCAAATTCAAGTGATACTAATTTTAGATAAAACTAGACTTCAAAATCTTTCCAACCATATAAATTATAAGGTCATTGGATTTAAAAATGAATTAATTATGATTTTTAGAAGTTACTATCCTGACCAGTATGTGATGTGAGGAATATATTTCGCCCTATATAACTTTAAATTTAGTGAAACCAATTTTTTTAGAAAGCTAACACATAGGAACCATGCCATAAAAATTTCAGACTTAGATCATAAGTGTATTGCTCCTAGTAATTCTCCAACTTTGACCTATGCTTTGTTCAGATTGAAATAGGGCATCCCAATTGAGGAGCTTATAACCTGAGCTCTACTTAGCCAATTAAGATTAAACTTGTTGAGATTGAAAGATGATGCAACTAACTACATGTTGATATAAAATTCGAATAAAAATGATGAATGATGAAATTTTAGTGATTTTCTAAAGTTAGGTGCGCAAGTTTATCCTAAAATAGGACAGCCTTAAATAAAACTTTAATAACTCAACTTATATATATCAAAACTTAGTGGGACTAAAGAGGTTTAAAAATAGACTAAGAAGGCTACAACATATTAAATTTTCAGATTAAAATGAATAAAAGTGAAATTTTGGTGTAATTTATAAGAATAGGGTAGAATTGAAGAAATTAATATGACTAGACAGCTTCAAGAGATAGGAGCCCCATAAGTCAGAAGAGGCCTATGGTTGAATCATGAATGCAATTCTTTATGATACGATGTGATATGAATATGATGATTTTGTTTACTATGAGTAGCTAGCTAAGATTATATTATCTATATATTGGAAAGTCTCATATTTCCATCGTTATGTTGTTAAATTTTCAGTAGAAATATATGATTTATGTGTCATATATTTATACATGAATATATGATCCAATGGGCTAGCCCCAGAATGAATTAAGGGGAATAGATAAGTGTGAGGGTTGGGAAAAATAAACTTGGCATTCATGTATAGGAATGAGCTGGGTCCTGAAAAGTAGACTATTACCTAAGAGTAGTATAGCCAAAATATTCCTAGGGGACCAAGTATGGAAAAGATTATGATGAAAGTTAAGAAAAAAGCAAAGTCAAGTGCACTTGCATCAAGAAGTCATTTGCATTAATCTATGCATGTTATTCAATTGCCCTTTAACTTGCTATGTTTATGATCAGATTTTCTCTCTATTTATTAAGTGTATGAGTAAAAAGAACTCTGTTTTGGAATAATATGGTTTCAAACTATAAAATTGGAATGTATGCTCTATCGTTTATATTGTTCACATTTTATGAAATAAACCAAAGCAGCTGAAAATGATTGCAATGTTACAATATGATAGTCTAGGAAATCCTATTGAGAATTTTTAAATTCTCACCTTTCCATGTCATTCTCAGACAACGACAATAACGACAAAGGTGTTCTTTAATAAGATTCCAATATGATCATAGCATCATGACCTTGCCTTTTATTTCTTTTTGCTCTTCTATATTTGATAGGCATCCCTACGTGAACCCTTCTTGAGTCCTAGTTTCCTTGATGTGAGTTAGATAGAGGTCTCACATCAAGTGCAGTCAGCGACTTATGAATACATACTAGGAGATGTAATTATGATACTAAATGTTATGTAATTTAATTTAATCTCAATGCATGTATATGTATATATCATTGTCATTTTATACATCCTACTATTTCTCACATGACTTCAGATTTATTGGCCAAGAGGCAAAGAAATGGATTCATCATTCATTTCCATTCCAATCAATTCAAGGGTATTTTAATCGAGATATCAGAAGGGGACATTAATTGTTTGCCTTAATTTTCAAGAATTTATGTGATACGTCACAGTAATTATTTCCTAGGATTAAATGATTGCTAAAAGCGGATTTATTTACTCCTTTATTTAAGATTTAAGAAGGATTTGTTTATGGTTGACTCCTCATATGTATAAGTTTAATTTGGTAATGTACTTCGATGGCTTGGATTTCACATATATTTATACTTGAATTGCGCAACAAAACTCAAACTTAAAAGTAATACTAGATAAAAAAAAAATAGGACCCCTACATATAACAAATTCCTAATTATAGTATTACGGCTTACGCTTAGGAGAGTGTTAAAGGAGGAGGGCCTAATCAATTCTCTGTCCTTAAGATGCATTAATAATATCATGGTGGAGGCAAGTGAAGTTGCCAGGTGCCCCATGAATATTACTGCACCTCGAAAGCAACGTCATTTCCCCAAGTCAAGTCAACAACTCCCTCTTGTAAAAGCTACTGCGATGGCCATGATTGTTACATCAAAACTATTATGAGCTCTTTTATTGTTGCTTGAGATAGTGAAATAAGCAGCTTCGTGCGAGGGGCTCCTTTGTCTGGAGCGAAGACCGACCATGGCGGTGGAAATTAAAGGAAAAAGGTTTTGTCGCGCTCGAATACTGTTTTTGGTTTGAATTGTTCACGCTTGAATATTTTTAGGGCTTTTTTTCAAAAAAAATAAAAAAAAGAGAAGTAAAATTTTTACACAACAAGTAGGAGATATAATTAGAGAGAAAAGTACAAAATAGTGGGTATTGAAAAAGATAAAGTAGTAGAGCCACCTCTCTCATATCTTTCTATCTCTAATTATGTATATACAAAATAACAATCCCCTTTTTTCTTTTTTATAAGGTACAGGTTGAGGAAAAAACTTCTCATAATTTAGAATACCATATATTAGTGAATAATTTATCTAGTGAGTCAATTTCCATTAACTCTAAAGCTATGTTTGGATATATTAATTGGTCATACAAAATAATTACAAATATATCTATATGATTTTTTTTCCTAAAACTAATTTTAACATTGACTTAATGAATTATACTAATAATTAAATTAAAGATAAATTATACTGACCTCCTATAAGGTTAAGTGATATTACAAATAATACCCTTCAATTTGTTATGCCTACATTGAGATCCTTAAGGGATACTTAATGTCATTTTATAAGGGTACTTAATGTCATATTTTCTAAAATACAAAAGTATCGAATGCAATATCACCTAAATTTTAAGAGAAGTTAATGTATATTTCTATAAATCAATAGTATAATGTGTAATATGACTTAACTTTGTAGAAGGTTAGTGTAATTTACTCTTAAACTAGTGTATTTATCTGTGAGATACACGGAAAGGTTATACAATTTAAAGGTAAGAAGATTTATGTAACTAAAATATTGGATCAATTTAAATATATAGCCATTATTTATACTTATTTTATATAATATAATTATGATCATATAAAGTAGATAAATTTCATAAATAGTACTTTTTAATCAAATTTTTTAGCATTAACTTATGAAAGGTATTATATTGAATGAAAACTTTAATAAAAAAAATTATCTTTCTATTAAAGTAGATTCATTGAGACACAATTAATAAGCTAAAAAAGGTAATTGAAAGGAAATCACCGCCTGATTTGCTCGTATACCCTGCAAACAAATTGCCATATCAGTCAGTCAATGGCTGCATCGTCACCCCACGATTTCTCCGTTCTTGTTTTGTTCTCCCTAACAACCATAACTTTTAAATCCTGGGCCCAAAGGGGATAAATAATTGCTTGAATGGAATTATACTTCTTCCTAACAACCATACATGTTCAGTCTTTTACGTTACCATCATTCTAAATTTTTTGTTATTACGGACAGGAAATAAATACTGTACCAAAAAAAGGGACAGGATATACACTTCTTTTCTGGCCCATTAATTATCAGCCTGATCCATTATTAAGGACCCGAAATACACTTTTACGTAGCTGTTAACTTGTATTTATTTATTTATTTATTTGTTTTTTTTTTGGGGGTTGGGAGTGTATTTCCTGTTATTAATAACATAAAAGTTAGTTAGAATGATAATACCTTTAAAAGTAAAAATAGTACAGGGTATAACACCATTCAATTATTTATCTCCTTTGGGCACATGATTAAATAATTATGGTTTTGTTTTGTTTTTTTTTTTTTTTTTTTGCCACTTGTGTCACCCACCACCAACATGCACACAACTTATTTGATTCGTAGATTAAAACAATACCCATGCCCTCAAGAATAAACCACTTCCAGACACTCATGAAACCACCAAGCCATCTAACCATCAAATTGCAATCTGTGCTTGTAAGCTCAAAATTAGCCACCAACAAAGAATGTATTAGAATATCCATACTATGTCAATGGCTCTATCCAACCGCTATTGACAACTCCTTATGCATGCACACCTCTGATTTGCAACCCATTGTGGTTGTTATAGGGAACAAAACAAGAACGGAGAGATCATGAAGTGACAATACAACCCATTGAGTGACTGATTTGGCAATTTGTTCCCAAAGTATATAAGCAAATCATGTGGTAATTTCCTTTCAAGTTCACGGCGATATCCTTTCCTGTCCCATTAATTGTCAGCCTGATACATTGACTCAATGTTAACATAAGTTTTCAAAAAATAAACATGTGAGATGCGGATGGGGTTATTGATACAACCATGTGCCTATTTATAATCCCCAATAATTCTCTAAGTTACCTTCACTTAATAACTAATTTATTCAAATTACTTAATTAATTATATTACTATTAATTTGTCCATGTAGATTTTCGTTAAAATGTTACTCATTCTCTATTTTTATGTACTAAAATTCTTTACTCTTATTTTCTTTCTCTAGTTTTTTCATTATCATCATTTTATTTTTTCTTCACAAGATAAATGACTAGTTATAAATTGTTACAAACTAAACTTTGATAAAATTTCTCATTCAAATGGTAAAACTTGTTTGTAGGAGTTGAGTTCTTATTTTAATATGCTTCCTTGATTCGTTCCTCATGTTATTCTGTTATCTATTTTTTTATTATTCATGTTCTATAGCGCTTGTATGATGTAATGTTATTGAAATCACACTGAATATTACAATTTTCTAAAAATTTAATAGTTAACAATATAATTCTTTGTTGTCAGTAAAATAAATTTTTTAAAAATATATTGCAAAAATATTCTATTGTGATACAAATATATCTTAGTTTTAGTGAGAAGCAATACAAAGTTAGATAAATTGGAAGAATAAAAAGACATTTAAGAAGAACTTTTCTTATTCCTGAAAATATATAATCTTACAATAACTATGTTTTGTAAAAGAGAATTCAAATATTAATATAATATATTTCAATATTTCATATTTTAAGAAAACTGAATTGTAATTTAACACAATAATATATTAATGATGTTTCAAATCATAATAATTAAGGTTGAATATTTGAGCTTTTTTCAACAAAATTTATTTTTACTGAAAGAAATGTATAAAAAAAGTAAGAGAAATAGATACATTATTTTTGAAGAAAAAATAAAACTCAAAAAAATTATTTTGGTGTTTACTAATTAGTTGAATAAACTACCTTTAAAAAATTACTCTACAAAATGTTGCACCATAAAATTATTTTGTTTAAGCTTAAACAAATATGTCCTTAATAGATATATTGTTATAGTTTATGTTGATAATAAGTTGCCATGAAAAAAATTAATAAATAATTATTATAATTACAATAATTCAAATTATAACATACGTAAAAATATAAAATAATTAATTATGTAGAGTGTAAATAGATAAAAATTAATATATTTAATTAAAGTTTGAAAATAATAAAATCAAGAGTGTTTAAGTAAGGATAATTTAAAAATTTGAAGTTATAAGTAATCAATAGGAAGTATAGATAGACATTTAAGAGTGCCAATAGCTACACCCAGGAGACGCTATTTGCCAAAATAATTTTTTCAAAATTTTTGACAGAAATTATATAGGTGACAAAGCAAACTGGTCCACCGTGTGTAACATCCTTTTTTTAAAATATTTGAGTAATCTAGTCGATTGAAACATTTTAATTAATGTGTTTAAGTTAATTGGTCGAACAATTAAAATATAAGCATGAACTTTTAGAGTAAGGCTATATTTAGTAACAACAACTTCAAAATATATTACTCTATTTATTAAGATAAGAAATAATATCAAATAGTAACATTAGGATAGGTAAAATAATAATAACAATAATTACAAATAATAATATAACTATAATTATAAAGTATTGAGAAAAAAAAATGAAAACTCACGATAGTAGACGTGAGATTTAGGTTGAAGATTTTAGTTTTGTAGATTAGAGACCATAGTTTGGAAAACAAACCACAAGCAATAAATATTAAAAAAAAAAAAAGAAGAAGAAGAAAGACTCAATGAGTCTTGCCTGAAGACTTAGAAAAAATAAAAATAAAAATAAAAAGAAAGGAAGGGGATTCACATCAATGACATGAAGTAGTGGGAGGAAGAAAAAAAAATTACCATAGCAATAAATGTAGAAGAAAAAAAAAAGAGCTCAAGTCAGTAGCAAAAAATATAGGCAAGGATTTTATGCATATGGTAATAAATTATTAAACATCACATATGACAGTGTTGGTGAACTTCAAATTCTATAAATAAAGGAGGTGTTTGCTCATGGTTAAGAACAAATACAAAAGACAAATTATAAGTATAGTGAAAGAAAGAGGGAATTCACCATCAAGAACGAGAGAAAGAAAAAGAAAGAACGATGGAGAGGGGGAGAAAAAAGAAGCGAGGATATTAGATCGGAGAGGGAAGAAGCTCCGTGTGCCCAAACTATTTTTGGTTGTCTACAATTATTAGAGGTAGATAATGAAATTACTTGTGAAGTAAAACTATTGCTATATTTACTATTGGAAGTTATATTATTTTACATTATTACTCAGTATTATTTACTACCGCAGTTTATTTTATGTTCCAAATTCTTTTATTTATTAAAGTTGCTCAATACTACTCTTATTTCAATTTATTCTATTTATCATCCCAAGTTATTTTATTTATTGCTCCTTTATATTATTGCTACTTATTATTTATCATGGTAAAATAGTTTATTTATCAGTCCAAGCTATTTGCACTAATGTTAATTTATATTATTGCTCATTATCATTCTTATTTATTTTTATTTATCCTTTTAAGTTAATTTATATGATGTTCTTTTATACTATTGCTTATTATTATTATTATTATTATTATTATTATTATTACTAGTACAATATTGTTTTTATACTGATACATTATTTTGAGTTGTCAATTTTTATAATAATTTCTCTATGGGAGCAATATGAACAATAAATTATTATATCTAAGCATAAGTAAAAAAATTGATTATATATGAACTTAAGCAATTAAATTATCAATACCTTTATTTGGAATTTTATATCTTAACTTATTGACACTATGATGACTCTTGATTTACGAACATTCCTGTAACCCACGAAAGAATAGAACCAATATGCGTTAAATATGCCATGATAACAAGAACAGATATATGGACCATGATAAAAAAGATTCAAAGAAATAAAATGAAAATGATTTTAGATTTGGTCCCTTTAGAAATTAACATTTAAAATTGATAATTTTATACTTTGAGAAATATTATTGAGATATTATGTTAATTATTCAAGTTCATATTATTTCAGTCCTTATGCATTTTATTTACTTTAAGATTATGAATTAATTTATATCTTTTACACTTCCTTCAATTTATTCTGTTTGCTCAATTTTATGTTTGATTATTTAAATTACTATGTGATAAATTTCTTTATTTTCAGTTTAAGAATTTATATTCTGAGCACTTTTATTTATCTTATTGCTTAATTTACATCACCATATTAACTTATTATGATCATTCAAATATGCTGAATTTATTTACATTATTCAAATTTATTGTTATTCTATGTTATTTGAGTTTTTTTTTAATTTCTAATTATTGCTTGGATGTATACATTGGTATATCTATTCTGAATTTATGCAAAATGGCAAGTAAGAATTTTAAAGAAGACATTTAAGATTTGCCGCTAACCATAAAAAAGGCAGAGAGATAAGATGCAAGATCATTTATGTTACCTGCCTTGGTTAATATGGCGTAAAAGTCTCACTTTGTCGTCACGATGTTAAAAGTAACAATAGAATGGGAATTCCCGGGTGTGTTTGTGAGTTAGGGTTTTGAAGGGGATGGGAGGGAAGGGAACGGCTTGAAGCGTAAAATAGAGTCCATTTTACTCTTCAAGCCCTTCCCTTCCCTCCCTTCCCCTCCAAAACCCTAACTCACAAACATACCCTAAGAGAAAACCTTCAAATATGTGTGAGACAAACAGACAAAGGAAAGTGAAAATTAAAATAAAAAGATTATATTCATATTAATACTTGCCACTTTATGCATTATATAAGATATATTTTTAAGCATTTAATGCCCATAATATTATGATCTTCTTATAAGTAATGTGATGAGATTATGATACAGTAGCCGTGTGAATTTCCATGCTAAGATACTGCTGGAACTATTATAGTTCAAATGTTTTAGAACTAATCATTATCTACTGAGAATTTTCAATTCTCACTCTATTTTTGGTGATTTCAGATTAGTCAAGTAATGCTCTAGAGGAAGGTGGACTCTTCCAGCTACCAAAAGTATGTGGAGTTGTAATTAAATAAATTGTAGTTTTATTATCGGGCTTAAAAATGTTTAGCTTATGGCAAGCAAAACTTTACTTTTGCTCCTGAACTCTATGTTGTATCTATGTATATTAATGTCCAACTCCAAACTTTCTATGTAAAGTTGTGCCATTTGCTTTATTATGAACGGGTGTTACATTTTTGGTATCAGAGCCCCGTTCTAGGCATGAATAGATGCTAGGTGAGTCTCTATTATCTACATGGTGGCTCCAAAATTTTCTCTGCATACCTTATAGTATTCTTAATGCACTAATTATACAATATTGACCTTGATCAACTCAATATTGGATTGTTTATGCACTTGTAGGACTATATGGCATCAGAAGGACAAGGGATCACAGAATTGCAGAGTACACCAAATGATACTCTGTCAGGGATTATTGGAGCCGTTAAGGATCTGGCTGAAGTTGTCATGGCCTAGAGAGAATCAAATAGATTAGTTTTATAGCGCATGCAGGAGACTCAAGATAGGAACAACAATCACCATAGTGAAGGAAGTGGAAACTCAATAGGAGAAGCCTTTATAGCTAATCCTTGTTACCAAGGACTCTCTAAATTTAAAAAGGCCACACCACCCTCATTCCGTGGAGATTATAACCTAGTTTTGGCTGAAAATTAGGTCATGCAGCTAGAGAAAATCTTTACAGTCATGGGATATGTGGATTCACAGAAGGTAGTTTTTACTACCTATATGTTAGAAGGAGAAGCAGAACATGGTGGAGAGGTGCTAAAAGTCTGTTAGAGTCTAGTGGAACCGAGATCACTTGGAAAGTATTCTTAAACACTTTCTTTGATAAATATTTTCCTGATAGTGTTAAGAATGAAAAAGAAGTTGAATTGATACAAGTGAAGTAAGGAAGTATGACTATAGGTCAGTATGTAGCTAAGTTTGATGAGTTGTCTAAATTCTCTTCTTACCTGAAAAATAACCCTAATGGTCATTGGAAAGCAACAAACTTTGAGTGGGGGTTACGGCCTGAGATAAGAGAGAAAGTATCCACCTTAGAAATCAATGACTTCACCACTCTAGTGAATAAGTGTAGGATAGCATAACAGAGTTTCCTAAAGATGGAGTTTGAGAGAAAAAGACAGAGTTTTCTCAAAAGAAAAAGGGTAGTAGAAATGCAAAAGAAGAATAATTTTAAGAGTAAATTGAACCCAGGGAAAGATAGGCAAATGCCAGTTAGGGAATCTCTACCTCCGTGCAATAAGTGCGGAAAATCTCAGGGCTCCAAACCTTGTCTTTTTGGCCAAAATGGTTGCTATCAATGTGGGAAGCCAAGACACTATGCCAAAGATTGCAACACTGGAAAGCTATTGAACAATCCTGTGCCCAGACCACAAACTAAAGGAAGAGTATTCACTCTAAGTGGAGCAGAGGCAACTCAATCTCCCGATATAATTAAAGGTACATGTTTTCTTGAAAACACTCTCTTAATTGCATTGTTTAACTTAGGAGCTATACACTCTTTCATATCTATTGACTATGTGAAGAAGTTAAACTTGTCTTTAACTTCCTTACCTTTTGATTTGTTAGTTTCTATTCCCAGAGGGGGAAAAGTTTCTACTTTCCGAGCCTATTTGAACTGTCCTATTTTAGTTGAAGAAAACCATTTGTCATTGACCTTGTTTATTTGCCTTTGATTGGTATTGCTATCATAATTGGAATGGATTGGTTATCTAGTAATGACATTCTTAGATTGTTCTAGAAGACTTGTCTATTTTCCTAATGATTCACTCAATAAACAAAAGTCTTCTGATTCCTTATTCATTAATGCCACCCAAGTAGAGAAGTGCCTCTCAGAAGGAGCTCAAGGGTTTCTGCTTTATTCTTTAAATTCAGAGGTTGAGCAGGAAATAGACAGCATACCTATAATGAAAGAATTTCCAGAAGTGTTTCCTAAAGATATAGTGAATCTACCACCTGAAAAAGAGGCTAAGTTTTCTATCGATCTCATACTAGTAACAGGACCCTTATACTTTGCACCTTATAGGATGTCTCCTTTAGAGTTGACTGAACTTAAGAAATAGATTAAGGAACTGTTGACTAAGGGATTCATTAGGCCAAGTGTGTCTCCCTAGGGTGCACCTATTCTTTTAGTCAAACAGAAAGATGGAAGCATGAAGCTATGTATAGACTATAGGTAGTTGAATAAAGTGACAATCAAGAATAAGTATCCACTCCATAGGATAGATGACCTATTGGATCAGTTGTTAGGAGCCTCAGTCTTCTCCAAAATAGATTTGAGGTCAGGATACCATCAAATAAAAGTGAAATAAGAAGATATACCTAAGATAGCCTTCAGGACTAGGTATGGGCATTATGAATATCTTGTGATGCCTTTTGGACTTACCAATGCTCCTGCAATATTCATGGATTACATGAATAGAGTCTTTAGGCCTTACCTTAACTAGTTTGTGCTAGTCCTCATAAATGATATCCTCATCTATTCCAAGACTAAGGAGGAGCATGAACAACAACTTAGAGTAGTGTTGCAAATCTTGAAGGAGAAAAAATGTGAAAAGTTAGCAAAATGTGAGTTCTGGTTAAGTGAGGTAAGATTCCTAGGCCATGTGATCACTTAAGAAGGGGTAGTAGTGGATCTAAGTAAAGTTGAAACTGTAGTTCACTGGGAAATACCAAAGACAATTACTGAAGTTAGGAGTTTTCTGGGATTAGCGGGTTATTATAGGAGGTTCGTTAAAGGGTTCTCTGAACTTGTTTTACCTTTGACTAGGTTAACTGGAAAAAATGTTTCTTTTGAGTGGAATTCAACTTTTGAATCTAGTTTTCAGGAGTTAAAGAATAGGCTTATTTCTACTCCAGTCTTAATAATTCCTAATCCTAAGAAAATTTTGTGGTATACTTTGATGCATCCAAGAGAGGATTAGGTTGTGTGCTAATGCAAGAAGGAAGAGTTGTGGCTTATGCTTCTATAAAAATTAGATCTCATGAAGAGAATTGCCCAACCCATGACCTAGAGATAGCTGTAGTAATGTTTACCTTAAAAATCTGGAGACATTATTTGTATAGGGTGAAGTTTGAGGTATTTAATGACCACAAAAGTTTGAAATATCTTTTTGATCAAAAGGAATTAAATATGAGACAAAGAATGTGGATAGAGTTTTTAAAGGACTATAATTTTGAATTAAAATATCATGCTGGCAAGGTTAATGTGGTCGCTGATGCGTTGAGCAGAAAATGTCTACACATGTCTCTAATAATGATAGAGGAGCATAAGTTATTGGAGGAATTCAGAGACATGAATATTTCAATGTCTCTAAAACCCCCATTGTATATATGCTAATGAACTTCGAATAGAATGTGATTTGAGAGACCAGATAAGACAAGCCCAGGAAAAGGATGAATTTCTAAAGTCTTTAAAGGATAGGCTTCAAACAAAGCAACTTGAGCATTTTCACATCAATGACAAGGGAGCTGTGTAACATCCAAAAAATTTTACCGTTTTTAACCAAGTTGTTCGGTTTTTATCAAATGATTGAGATTAATTAGAATTCGATTTAATATTTACTTAAATCCAATTAAGTGTGATTTAGGAGGATTAGATAGGATGGAATTAGATTAGAAACATAGGGAACCTCATAGGAATTTTCTAAAACCGGTTTATCGATTTAAAAGAAATCGGTAAGATTTCGATATTTTAAATTGTCAGAACCGAACCAATAGAAACTATACTATGAGAACCCTAGGATGAATGGCCAAAATTTAGCCAACTCATGCATGCATGTGGCGCCACTAATCAGCCCAAAAGTGGGCAGCTATAGTGAATTGCAAGATGAGAAGGAATCCACTAATCATATAAAACTTGCTTCAAAAGTTTTCACTTTTTTTTCTTTCCCACTCCCTTGAAAATTTGGCCAACCTGCTGACCCTCTCCATTTCCTTTCTTCCTTATCTCATCTCATCTCATCTCATCTTCATCTCCATCAAATCTTCAAGCTCCACCAAGATTTCCTCAATTCAAAGCACAAATCTTGCAAGATTACACCCAGGAGAGGTAGGAATCCAACTTTTCTACTTGTCTTCCTTGATTTGGGTTTGTGTGTGGTTTCTATTTCTCTTATGATACTAGTGTGATTTTGAGTGATGATGATGGGTTAGGGTTGATTTTGCATATATGTGGTGATTAGAATTGAAATTGGAATGAAAGAACTTGAAGATAGAAAGAATCAAGGAGCTATTGGGTGAAAACCCTACGGTGTCTGTACGTCCGTCCTGCATGTACAGGAATATAACCATCAAAACTTGATGAATATATTTTTATATGAAACTAGACATCTAGGGCTTTCCAACCATATAAAATATAAGGCCATTGGATTAGTATAGAATCAGATATAACTTTTTGAAATTTGACCTAGAAATCTAGCTTCTCATCTGGGTAGTATGAGTTGAGAAGGGTGTAACTCACCCTACACAACTCTAAATTAAGTGAAACTAACGCTGTTTGAAAGCTAACATATATAAAACATCTCATAAAAAGTTTTGAGTTAGATTAGTTTCCAATTATTTCTAGCACATCAATTAAGTTACCTTAAGTTCAAATTGGGCTAGAGCAGGGTAGTCCAGTAGGGTCAAGTTACGAGGCTTATATCTGAAGATATCTAATGCAAATGATATGCAACTTATTTCATTGAAAAGCTTGTTATGTTAGCTTTAATTTGGTATAAATTTCATATCATTTCACTTAGATTTCTATTTTTAGTGAATTTTCACTTATAAGGGTGCAGTTCTAGCTACATGTAGGGCAGTCTAAGGTAAAATATAAACAACTTGAGCTATACAACTCAAAATGAGATGGGACTAAAAGGGTTGGAAACTAGACACATAGAGCTATAACATATCCAAAATTCAGGTTTAAATGAGTTGAATAGGAGCAAAGGTGAAGTTTACAAAATTCGGGCAGAAGAGGGTAGAGTAAGCAGAAAACTCTATTGATATTTGTATTGACTTTGACACACCATATGATTGATATTGTTGCTATAATTGGCTGTTCTACATTTATTGGAATGTTTGATTGATTGTACTGGTAACCTAGCACTATTCACATGGAAGCAGACTCGATCCGTTATACTGCCGAAATTTCGGCAACGAATTCATATACCTTATGAAATATTTGTATGAATACATGATGTTCAAGTAAAATAATGTTAGTTGTGCATGCAAATTATGAAAGATATAAAGGATTCCATATTACTTGGGCCAGCCCCTGAATAAGTTTAAGGGGAATAGATCAGTGGGAAAGTCAGGGAAAGCAAACTCGGCAATCCTGTATAGGAACGAGCTCAGTCCTGAAAAGCAAACTATTATCCAGGAGTATATGGCCAATGACTCCCAGGGGACCAAAGATGGAAAATATAAGCTATAGAAGGCGAAAGCCCTCAAAGATAAGATGCATTTTCCATGTTTGTACATTTATATGCATTGTATGATAATTTTTAATTGATTGTCATAGTTATTTATTTATTTCTCATGATATGTTACTATTTATTTACGGTTATTGTCTTAGTTATATTAACATATCTGTTTAACTATATTTTCATTGCTCCAATTTAAAATTTAGTTTGTTTCGATTTATGTTTTCAATAATAAGAATTTAAGTTGAATATTACCATTATGTCGTACTATTTAAAATTAAGGAAAAACCGAAATAATTGGGAATGACGGCGATGACAGATGTGTATAGGATTAGGATTCCTACTGAGAAATTTTTTTTTCTCACCCTATCATATATTTCCGCATCATTCTCAGATCATGGCGAACGTGGCGATCGGCATCCTCTATATTGAGTTCCCTGAGCTACATATCCGCCTATACCCGTTTTTAGATTCTATATATATATATGTCTATTAGTTGTCAATTTCGTTTTTACTTCTTCTTCCGTAGAGATTGTGTTGTCCCCCTACTCACCCGCTCTTCGGCCCCACTGCACCTTATATTTCTATCCCACTATACATGGCACACCCTTTTCCACCACCACCACCAGTAGCAGCAGCAGCCGCAGCTCCAGCCTCACCTCCAGCGGCATCTCCTCGGTAGGCCCCACCCATTTCATTTTCCAAGGAGGAGGACCCATTAGAGGCTATGAGCTTGTCCTCTTCATCTCGGTGCCCAGTGATGGCTATGCTTTGGCTGAAGCCGGCATGGCTAATAGATTCCTCTCTTCAGAGTCCATTTAGGGGGTTTTTAGGGCAATAGGAGTAGATGTATAGAGTGACTCTCTTTTGGCAGTCTTGGCCATGGGCAAATGCATAGTGGTTAGGGGTTGTATATAAAATGTCCTGTGGGGACCTTATAGGGTTGGTTACATAGTGGCAGGCTGGTTTATTTTGTTCTAGCGGCCTCATTTTTATACGTTGTACCGTTTATGTATCTTTTTGACAAACTTTGGAAATAGACATCTATGTACATATATATGATGCAATCAGATAGTTCTATTTATTCCGCAAATGTTATTTATTTATTTATTTTATTATATTGTTTCTGTTCAGCATTTATCCATTAATTATTCTACAGCCGAAGAAAATAAAAAAAATGAGCAGTTAACCCTTTGCGGGTAATTAACATTGAAGTAAAAATGAAATTTAATTAGACAGTGACACGTAATAATTTATTAGGTAATATATTATGACTTAAGTATAGTATTTTGTCTGGTAAGATGTTACAAGCTGTAATGTATGAGGGAAGACTATGTGTGCCCAATAATGAGGAGCTAAAGAATAAGATTTTATTTGAGGCACATTGTAGTAAGTTCACTATGCATCCTAGTGCAACCAAGATGTATCAAGGCCTTAGAAAGTTGTTTTGGTGGAATGGGATAGAGCGAGACATAGCTAGTTTTGTAGCTAGATGTCTTACCTGTCAAAAGGTTAAGATAGAGCACTAGAAATCTACAGGACTCCAACAACATTTAGATATTCCTGAATGGAAATGAGATAGTATATCAATGGATTTTGTGGTAGGATTACCTAAGACTCCCTCAGGGTATGATGTAGCATAGGTGATTGTTGATAGATTAACTAAGTCAACCCATATCTTGCCAATAAGGATCAGTTACCCATGGTATAAGTTAGCCCAAGTTGACATCCAAGAAATTGTAAGATTTCATGGGATACTAACAAGCATGGTTTCAGATAGGGACCCTAGATTCACCTCTAAGTTTTGGGTAGCACTACAAGAAGCCTTAGGTACTAAACTTTGTTTCAGTACCGCTTACCACCCTCAAACAGGTGGTCAAATAGAGAGGACTATTCAAATCTTAGAGGACATGCTTAGGGCTTGAGTGTTAGAATTTCAGGGAAGTTGGGATACTCGTCTGCCATTAATTGAGTTTGCCTATAACAATAGTTACTATTCCAATATATGCATGGCACCATTTGTAACACCCTCCCAAGTACAGTACTATGCTTAAGTCATAGTACCATACCCTGGAGTTGTTACTATTACCTGAGCGGAGCTTATCTGACAACAACTTCAGCCATCTTCAGAACTTCTTGAACTATCTAGAGATAACACGAAAATAGGAGTGAGAATTACAAATTTTCAGTAGGATTCTCTAGTTATCATACATAATGTCATCGTTGTCATCTCCAGTCTGCTTCGGTTTATTATGAAAAAGGTGAACATGCTATACAAACTGTTTAATTTTACATTTCGAAAAATATGTTATCCGAAGCAAAAAAATTCATTTTTACTCATACACTTGGCATTTGGAAGAGCCCATACAAATCAAATCATGAATAATGACTAAAACATAATGAAATATAAAAGCATCAATACACTGGACACATAACATCTACACATAACTTTATTTGTGCTTGAATGCATTCATATACATAAAATTTACTTCTCTTTCTTTATCTTCTGCTTATTATGCCATATTCCAGAGTATGATCGCCATGTCATACCCCATCGGGATGTGATCGCCATGTCATATTCCTTAGGAATATATTCTTCCTGGCACATCCTAGAGTATGATCACCATGTCATACCCCATCAGAGCGTGATCACCGTGTCACGTTCCTTAGGAATATGGGATCTTCCTTCGGTACTTACACTAGCTGGGTCATGCCATGCCTCATGTAAGTCCTAGCCCCTATTACTCATACTAGCTGGGTCAATGCCATGCCTCATGTGAGTGGGGTGCTTGTATATGCTTTAATCTTTAGTCTTTAGTCTTTAGTCTTTAGCCTTTACTGCCCTTGGGTAGCCTGGCCTTGGAGTGAGCTCGTCAGCTCCACCCATGACTGCCGTCACACCGACTCATCTACAAGGGGATTTACGTGCCTCTAGTCTTAGAGGGATCTCATTTTAGCCACGTGCCTCTAATTGAAGGGATCTCTTCCAGTCACGTGCCTCAAAATTGAGGGATCTCATCTGACCACGTGCCTTCAATATAGATGGATCTCATCCAACCACGTGACTCCAAGGTAGAGGGTAGCTGCCTTCACAGGGAGGGATTCAAACTGCAACTGCCTCCAGGTGAAAGGATTTACATTTGATCATTTAGCTGCCTTCACAGGGAGGGATCTTAATTAACTGCCTCCGAGTGAAGGGATTCACATTCAATATGCTCATGTCTATTCATTCTCATACATGGTTATGCATAGGCATGCTGAATGTGTAACATCCCGAGTCCCGATTTCCGACCTAACCTTCAAACCCATGATTTCCGGCTTCATTTTGGAATATCAGTTAGAATATTATTTCCAATTTCCGAGTTTCGACTTCGCCCTCAGGACTGATCAATTTCAATTCCCGACTTCATCATCGAATTCACGTAATGGGATAAATTCCTGAATTCGAGTTCGCTAACTAAATATACTTCCGACTTAGTCTCGCTCAATATCCGCTTCATGTTTCAAGGATAAATATACCCTAAGCCCGATATCATCACACACCGTGATATAAATCCCGACTTCCCGGTTTAAGTACTTTGGGGCTAATGCCCGAGTTCGACCTCATGCCTCATGCTTCACAATAGTGTAAGTATTCACCTCGTAAGTAATGGTTTAACACAATAGTATATGAGTTGAACTCAATGGACATGAGTTCAAATCTTTGAGTTGATTTTAGTTATACATGACTTCCGATCTCCGATTTTATGTGCATTGACATTCCCGAGTTCAGATAGGGAGTTCCAAGATTATATGATTTTCAGCCAGATTACTCCGATATCCGACCTTGATTCCAATAATCAGGATAAACAAGATTTCCTCCAGTCACCAACAACATGGTATGAGTTCCGACATCCGCCACCTTTCAAGCACTGTAAAAAAGGTCACGAAGTTCGACTTCAAGTAATAGGACGAGTTCCACTTCGTAGAGCGAAAGCAGATCCCGCTTTTTGGACGACGTGGAGAGCAAGTTGGCCACAAAAGTGAGAGACGCAACTTCAACCACAAATCTTCAGCCAATCAACACCACATTTTCTTGTATTTAAGTCAGACTTCCCCCTTCAACCCCAGCTGATTTATGTCTCCTTTTCCTCCTCTTGCTCCAGCCTTCTCCTTCCCTTCCTCTCTCAACCAAACTCCATCAAATCCCCAAGCTTGATCAAGGGTCCATCAATCCAGAAATCAGATTCAGCAAGATCATACTCCCAAGAGATAGGATTCTACTTCTATTCTTGAATTTCTTGCACTATGGTTGCATGAGATTATACTCTTCTTTATGTATTATGATGAATTATGATTGAATTAATAGAAGATTAATATGAAATATTGAATTGAAATTAGAGTTAGAAGAAGAAAATTAGAAGGAACCAAGGGTTAGGATGTTGTCTGGATGAAGAATTCCACGGCAGTCCATACGGCGGAGTATACGGCTCCGCCTACAATCGGTCAAATCCGATTAAATGATTTTTAGATGAAAGTAGACATTCAGGGCTTTTCATAGATATATCATATAAGGTTATTGGATTCGTATTGAGAGAGGTACGAATTTTTGAATTTTGACCTAGGGTTCAGGAATTTCATCCGGACAGGGTGACTTATGGAGGGTATAACTCACCCTATACAACTCCAAATTGAGTGAAACCCATTTTGTTAGAAAGCTTAGACATAGGGGAACATCCCAATATAAGATTCCGAGTTTGTTATGGTCCCAATTGTTCCCAGTAATTCGAGGAAGTTACTCTATGTTCAAACTAGGCCCAAGCAGAGTAGTTCAGGAAGGTCGACTTTTAGGACTTATAACTCGAGTTATACTTAAGCAAATGGAATGAAACCTGTGGCAAATGAAAGATTGTCCTGTTAGCTTCAATATGAGACCAAATTCGCATGATTTGAGCTTAGTTTCGATTTTTAGTGAATTTATACTTCTAGGAGTGTAATTCGGGCTAGTGGCTGACAGGCTGAGATAAAAGTTAAATATCTTAAGTTTTGTAAATCGAAATGATATGGGACCAAAGAGGTTAGAAAGTAGACACATAGAGATATGATATATCCAAATTTCAATTTTAAATGAGTTGAATAGAAATAAAGGCGAATTATACAAAATCCGGGCAGAACTGAGCAAGTTTGGCAGAATGGCCAAGTTGATAATTTTACAAGTGTTAGGGAAACAAATAAGGTTTAAGTGAGGATTGCCAGTTTTGCAGTGATATATATATATGTGTTAGATTGATTATGTTGCTATGATTGATTTGTTTGTGAGAACTGGCACTATTCATGGGGAAGTGGATCTGATCCGTCATGCTGCCGAATTTACGGTAGAAGTTTATGAAATTGGGAATGTTTACATGCAAGGATAAATCTGATGATGATATGGATTACCAAGGAAGAATTAGAATATGAATGGGTATATAGAAACCCTATATTTGAGAATGACATAAGTATGATAAGGGATATGTGGGACTAAAACTATGAAGCCTATATTCAAGAATGACATAATTGTGTTATGAGGTATATGTACGAGTACGCTCAATATGACTACGCTTGATTATGCATTTAACGAATGAAAGTGTAAATATATTGAATGTAAATCCCTTCACTGGAGTAAAGCATTTAAGATCCTCTCCCTATGAAGGCAAGTTAAATATAATGATATGAATCCTTCACCCGGAGGCAATTGCACTTTGAATCCCTCCTCAGGAAGGCAAATAAACTATGAGATCCCTCTACCTGGAGGCACGTGGTCGATGAGATTCCTCTATGTTGAAGGCACGTGGTCGATGAGATCCTCAATTTTGAGGCACGTGACCGTAATCGATCCCTTCACTTAGAGGCACGTGACCGTAATGAGATCCCTCCAAGACTAGAGGCACGCGGATCTCTTGCGGTGAAGCCTGCAGACGACTCGGCCACGGTGAAGCCGACGAGCTCACCCAGCGCCGCATCATCAAGGGCGTAAAAGGCATTCCTAGGGACTACGACACGTAACGCCCAGGTGTGCAAGGTAAAAGATTAAAGATTAAAGCTTATGCAGTACCCCACTACATGAGGCATGGCATCGACCCAATATAGTGTGAGATAGGGACAGAACTTACATGAGGCATGGCTTGACCCAAATTACTAGTGTAAGTACCAAAGTGAGATCCCACAATCCTAAAGAACGTGACATGGCGATCACGCCTGACGTATAACATGGCGATCATACTCTAGAATGTGGCATGTAAAGATTTCATGATGACAAAGAAAAGAAAGATGAAGGAAAAAAAAGCAAGTTTTACGCCTATGTATGAATTCAAAAACAAGTTAAGTTATGTACAGATGTTAGGTTCTCAAAGATATTGATGTCATGTGGCATCATCTTAATATACTGTGAGTACCAAGCATATATGTAGAAATTATGTCTCTAGTGCATTGAGGCTATCGCATTTTATTGTATTTCGCTTATTAGTCCCAATATGATTCATGACTTGAATTTTTATGAATTCTCTCAGATGCCAAGTGTATGATAAAAGTGAACGTTGCTTCGGATAATATATCTTCTAACTGTAAAATTAAATAGTCCACATTATATGTTCACCTTTTTCATAATAAACCGAAGCAAACTGGGGATGACAACGATGACATTTCATGTGTATTGTAGAGAATCCATCGAGAATTTATAATTTCTACTCCTATTTTCCGTGGTTGTCTCCGTAAAAGTTCAGAGGTATCGTGAGTAGCGCAATGGAGTTGCCTCACGATAAGGTCTCGTGTAACCGCAGAATAACTCCAAGGTGTGGTACTATGACTTAAGCATAGTACTGTACTTAGAAGGGTGTTACAGAATGTGCTTATACATATGCTTCATCACTTATTTTTATATACGTCATAACTCATATTATACTTAAATTCATCCTCGCATATAAACATTCCTAATCTCATAGACTTGTGCCGTAAATCCGGTAGTATAATGGATCCGATCCATTTCCCCATGAATAGTGCTAGTTCTCACAAACAAATCAGCCATAGCAATATAATCAATCTAACATATCTCTTAATATAAAACTTGTAATCCTCAACTCAAGCCTCATATGTTCACTAACACTTGTAAAACCATAAATTTGGTCATTTCTGCCAATTCTACTCAATTCTGCTTGAATTTTGTGTAATATGCCTTTACTTCTATTCAACTCATTTAAACTTGAATTTTGGATATGTCATACCTCTATATGTCTACTTTCTAATCTCTTTGGTCCCATATCATTTTGATTTGTATAAATCAAGATATTCAAACTTTGCCTCAGCCTATTCGGTCACTAGCCCAAGTTACACTCTTGGAAGTAAAAATTCACTAAAAATCGAAACTAAGCTCAAATCATACGAACTTGGTCTCATATTGAAGCTAACAGGACAACCTTTCATTTGCAATAAGTTTCATTCCATTTGATCTAGTATAGCATCGAGCTATCAGTCCTAAAATTTCACCTTTCTGAACTACTCTATTTTGGCTTGGTTTGGATATAAGGTAACTTCCTCAAACCACTGGGATCAATTGGGGTCATAACAAACTCGAAATTTCATATTGGGATGTTCCCCTATGTGTAAGCTTTCTAACAAAGTTAGTTTCACTCAATTTGGAGTTGTATAGGGTGAGTTATACCCTCCTCAAATCACCCTGCCCGGATGAAAATCCTGATTCCTAGGTCAAACTTCAAAAATTCATATCTCTCTCAATACTAATCTGATGACCTTATATGATTTATGTGTGGAAAGCCCTAAATGTCTAATTTTATCTAAAAATAGTTTCATCGGATTTAACTGGTTGTAGGCAGAGCCGTACACTCTGTCATACGGACTGTCGTGGAATTCCTCAACTAGACAGCATCCTAATCCTCCATTCCTTCTAGTTTTTCTCCTTCTAGCTCTAATTCCAACTCAAAATTTCATATTAATCCAATCATAATCCATCATATATATTCAATATATCATCAAATACATGAAAAAGAGTACAATTTCATGCAGCCATAGTGCAAGGAATTCAAGAACAGAAGTAGAATCCTACCTCTTTGGAGTGTGATCTTGCTGAATTTGAGTTTGGATTGAATGGAGCCTTGACAAAGCTTGGAGATTTGATAAAGTAGATTGAGAGAGGAAAGTAAGAAGAAGGTTGGAGCAAGAGGGAGAGAGGGTGGCATAAATCAGCTGGGAATGAAGAGGGGAGTCTGACTTAAATACTTGGGATTATGAGTGTTGATTGGTTGAGATTTTGTGATTGAAGTTCGGCCATGTCTCTCACTTTTGTGGCCAAACTGCTCTCCATGTCATCCCACAAACTACTCTCCATGTCGTCCCAAAAGTGGAACACGCTTCCGTTCTACTTGAAATCGGAACTTGTCCTGTACCTAACACTAAAGTCGAAACTCATGCAATTTTACTTGAGCTTGGAGCTGGATGTCGGAACTCGTCCCATCCTATTGGTGACTTGAGGAAATCTTGTTTGGTTTATTCGAGACTTGGAAGCAAGGTCGGATGTCAGAAGTCATGCAGCTTACAATCACCTAATCTCGGAACTCCCCATTCAAACTCGGAAACACCAACAGAAATGGAAAGCTACTGGGGATAAACTCCGATATCGGAACTCGTGTATGACTTAGAAATCAACTCAAAGATCCGAACTCGTGTCCATTCTAGTTGAGTTCGACTCTAAGGCCGGTACTCGTTCATTCAACTCGAAGTTCGGTACTTGTAACCATTGTGTCAAACTATCAATTCGGAGGTCGGAAACCATGTACTCTATTTTGAACATGGGGTCTTAGGTTGGAGCTCAAGTGCATCTTGCTTGAAATATGGAGATAAATTATGAGACCGAAAATCGGTTCCGTTTGCTTTGAGACATGAAGTCGGATATCGGGAATCACGTCCTTGTTGTTTAACTTGAAGTTTAAGTCGGAAATCGAGAAGTAGGAAGTTGAAGTCGGATGTCGGAGATTATGCCCAATATACTTTAACTCTAAATCGGATATTGGAACTCGGAAGCCACTCCATTTAACTCGAAGCTAGAACATTAAGTCGGAAATCAGGAATAATCAGAAATCGAAAATCGGAAATGACATGAAGTCAGAAATTATGTTGAAATTCGAAGACGAACTCGGAACTCGAAAATTATCCCATTTTCATGTGAAATTCAAAGATGAGGTCAAAAATGGGAATTGATCGCACTTGAAGATGAAGTCGAAACTCGGAAATAGGGGATGTTACATTACTACCTTCCTTAAACAAATTTTGTTCTCAAAATTTAATCACAAAACTAACTATTTATTATCATAAGAGTTTGAAGAAAAAGTTAACACATAAGCACACTGAAGTTGAATAAACATAGTCAAAGAAAATACAGTAAGCCTAGTTATATAATTTAACATAACATAGTTCAGCAAAATTAGGGAAATAACTCTTCAATATTCGAGATAAAGACCCGTCTTGATCATTGTGGTTTAGGGGTAGACGACTAATGCGTATATAAGCAGTCTTTGATCATGTGGCCCAACTTCCCACACCTAAAATATACGTTTTGTCCGGCTAAACAAGGTCTACCTCCATGAGCCTTTCCACACTTAGAGCATACTTGCCTTGCACTTGGCCCCTGAAATGGTTTATCCCCATTTCCATTCAATTGACGCAGCTTCTTTGGTGGGGAAATATACTGAAACTCCTGGTCTTCAGGTGCCAGCCTCTTTCCACAAACATCCATCCTAGTATTAGCAAGCTTCTTGTTATATTCTTCAACTAATCGGCTCTTGTTCGCTAATGTAGCAAAATCTCTTATCTCCATTGGCCCCACCGAGGCTAAAATGTCCGCATTTAATCCTCCTTCAAATTTGATGCATTTCCAGTTTTAAATCAGGGTTATTTGATAGATGGTGGAAAATTTACAGTGTTCTTCGAACTTAGCAATATACTCTAAAACACTCATGTGTCCTTGTTGAAGCTTCATGAATTCCAATTCCTTAGCATTTCGCACCGATGCCGGGAAATACTTCTGATAAAATGTCTCCTTGAATATGTCCCATGTGATATCAACTTGGGGTTCCCCCAACAGTCTTTTCATGCCATTCCACCAAAACTCGGCGTCCGCTTCCAACACATAAGTGGTAAAGGCCACTTTCTGTCGATCAGTGTAGGCCAAGATAGAAAAGATCTTCTCCATTGCTTTGACCCATTCCTCGACTTTATCTGGGTCGAAAGCTTCTCGGAAACTAGGCGGATTTGCTTTCCTGAACTCAGCAAATTTAAGATAGTTCAGGTTTGCTCCTAGGCCATGTGGATTTCTTACATGGCTAGCCTTAGGCTACCTACCCATCTGGTCCATCATTTGATGAACTGCAGCGGCTTGCTCCCGCATGGCATGAGCCATTTCATGCATCGTGTCCATAAAATTAGCAGGATCTTCTGGAGTGGATACAGTTCGTGGCCTACCATGCCCCCTAGAAGCCATTAGTTCCTAATCACATGCAACAAAACATTAAGTTGATCAGGCTCAACAATAAGTTAAGTGTGATAGCAACTAATAACATTCACAGTTAGACGGTCATGCATATCTAATTTCTTATATCTTATCTGGATAGATAAGATTTCTCACATGACATTCTCTAAGGATTCCAGAGTGCACTGGAAACGTAGCCAGTCCAAATCCTCAGGTCCAGGGAGGATCGAACTGCTCTAATACCAAAATGTAACACCCTCCAAAGTACAGTACTATGCTTAAATCATAGTACCATACCCTGGAGTTGTTATTGTTACCTGAGCGGACCTTATTTGACAGTAACTTCAGCCGTCTTCGGAACTTCTTGAACTATCTGAAGATAACACGGAAATAGAAGTGAGAATTACAAATTCTCAGTAGGATTCTCTAGTTATCATACATAATGTCATCATTGTCATCTCCAGTCTGCAGTTTATTATGAAAAAGGTAAACATGCTATACAAACTGTTTAATTTTACATTTCAAAAAATATATTATCCGAAGCAGAAAAATTCATTTATACTCATACACTTGGCATTTGAAAGAGCCCATAAAAATCAAATCATGAATAATGACTGAAACATAATGAAATATAATAGCATCAATACACTGGACACATAACATCTACACATAACTTTATTTGTGCTTGAATGCATGCATATACATAAAATTTACTTCTCTTTCTTTAACTTCTGCTTATTATGCTATATTCCAGAGTATGATCGCCATGTCATACCCCATCGGGATGTGATCGCCATGTCACATTCCTTAGGAATATGTTCTTCCTGCCACATCCTAGAGTATGATCGCCATGTCATACCCCATCAGAGCGTGATCACCGTGTCACGTTCCTTAGGAATATGGGATCTTCCTTCGGTACTTACACTAGCTGGGTCATGCCATGCCTCATGTAAGTCCTAGCCCCTATTACTCACACTAGCTAGGTCAATGCCATGCCTTATGTGAGTGGGGTGCTTGTATATGCTTTAATCTTTAGTCTTTAGTCTTTAGCCTTTACTGCCCTTGGGTAGCCTGGTCTTGGAGTGAGCTCATTAGCTCCACCCGTGACCGTTGTCACACCGACTCACCCACAAGGGGATTCACGTGCCTTTAGTCTTGGAGGGATCTCATTCTGGCCACGTGCCTCTAATTGAAGGGATCCCTTCTAGTCACGTGCCTCAAAATTGAGGGATCTCATCTGACCACGTGCCTTTAATATAAAGGGATCTCATCCAACCACGTGCCTCCAAGGTAGAGGGTCGCTGCCTTCATAGGGAGGGCTTCAAAGTGCAACTGCCTCCAGGTGAAGGAATTCACGTTTTATCATTTAGCTGCCTTCACAAGGAGGGATCTCAATTAACTGCCTCTGAGTGAAGGGATTCACATTTAATATGCTCATGTCTGTTCATTCTCATACATGGTTATGCATAGGCATGCTGAATGTGCTCATACATATGCTTCATCACTTATTTTTATATACGTCATAACTCATATCATACTTGAATTCATCCTCGCATATAAACATTCCTAATCTCATAGACTTCTACCGTAAATTCGGCAGTATAACGGATCTGATCCGTTTTCCCATGAATAGTGCTAGTTCTCACAGACAAATCAGCCATAGCAATATAATCAATCTAACATATCTCTTAATGTAAAACTTGTAATCCTCAACTCAAACCTCATATGTTCACTAACACTTGTAAAACCATCAATTTGGTCATTTCTGTCAATTTTACTCAGTTCTGCCCGAATTTTGTGTAATCCGCCTTTACTTCTATTCAACTCATTTAAACCTGAATTTTGGATATGTCATAGCTCTATATGTCTACTTTCTAACCTCTTTGATCCCATATCATTTTGATTTGTATAACTCAAGATATTCAAACTTTGCCTCAACCTTTTCGGTCACTAGCCCGAGTTACACTCTTGGAAGTAAAAATTCACTAAAAATTGAAACTAAGCTCAAATCATAGGAAATTGGTCTCATATTGAAGCTAACAGGACAACCTTTCATTTGCAAGAAGTTTCATTCCATTTGATTTAGTATAGCATCAAGTTATCAATCCTGAAACTCTACTTTTCTGAACTACTCTATTTTGGCTTGGTTTGGACATAGGGTAACTTTGTCGAACCACTAGGATCAATTGGGGTCATAACAAACTCGGAATTTTATATTGGGATGTTCCCCTATGTGTAAACTTTTTAACAAAGTTAGTTTCACTCAATTTGGAGTTGTATAGGGTGAGTTATATCCTCCGCAAGTCACCCTGCCCAGATGAAAATCCTGATTCCTAGCTCAAACTTCAAAAATTCATATCTCTCTCAATACTAATCCAATGACCTTATATGATATATGTATAGAAAGCTCTGAATGTATACTTTCATTAAAAATAGTTTCATCAGATTTGATCAGTTGTAGGTGGAGCCGTACACTCCGCCATACGGACTGCCATGGAATTCCTCAACTAGACAGCATCCTAATCCTCCATTTCTTCTAGTTTGTCTCCTTCTAGCTCTAATTCTAACTCAAGATTTCATATTAATCTAATCATAATCCATCATATATATTCAATATATCATCAAATACATGAAGAAGAGTACAATTTCATGCAGCTATAGTGCAAGGAATTCAAGAACAAAAGTAGAATCCTACCTCTTTGGAGTGTGATCTTACTGAATTTGAGTTTGGATTGAATGGAGCCTTAACAAAGCTTGGAGATTTGATAGAGTAGATTGAGAGAGGAAATGAAGAAGAAGGCTGGAGCAAGAGGGAGAGAGGGTGGCGTAAATCAGCTAGGAATGAAGAGGGGAGTCTAACTTAAATACTTGGGATTGTGAGTGTTGATTGGTTGAGATTTTGTGATTGAAGTTCGGCCATGTCTCTTACTTTTGTGGCCAAACTGCTCTCCATATCATCCCACAAACTGCTCTCCACATTGTTCCATAAACTGCTCTCCATGTCATCCCAAAAGTGGAACACGCTTCCATTCTACCTAAAATCAGAACTCGTCCTGTACCTAACACTAAAGTCAGAACTCATGCAATTTTACTTGAGCTTGGAGTTGGATGTCGGAACTCGTCCCATCCTATTGGTGACTTGAGGAAATCTTGTCTGGTTTATTTGAGACTTGGAAGCAAGGTCGGATGTTGGAAGTCATGCAGCTTACAATCACCTAATCTCGGAACTCCCCATTCAAACTCGGAAACACCAACAAAAATGGAAAGCTACTGGGGATAAACTCGGATATTGGAACTCGTGTATGACTTGGAAATCAACTCAAAGATCCAAACTTGTGTCCATTCTAGTTGAGTTTGACTCTAAGGCTGGTACTCGTTCATTCAACTCAAAGTTCGGTACTTGTAACCATTGTGTCAAACTATCAATTCGGAGGTTAGAAACCATGTACTCTATTTTGAACATGGGGTCTTAGGTCGGAGCTCGGGTACATCTTGCATGAAATATGGAGATAAATTATGAGACCGGAAATCGGTTCCATTTGCTTTGAGACATGAAGTTGGATATCAAGAATCACGTCCATGTTGTTTAACTTGAAGTTTAAGTCGAAAGTCGGGAAGTAGGAAGTTGAAGTCGGATGTCGGAGATTATGCCCAATATACTTTAACTATAAGTCGGAGATTGGAACTCGGAAGCAACTCCATTTAACTCAAAGCTAGAACATTAAGTCGGAAATCAGGAATAATCAGAAATCGGAAATTGGAAATGACATGAAGTCAGAAATTATGCTGAAATTCGAAGACGAACTCAAAACTCGGAAATTATTCCATTTTCATGTTAAATTCAAAGATGAAGTCGGAAATGGGAATTGATCGCACTTGAAGATGAAGTCGGAACTCGGAAATAGGGGATGTTACACCATTTGAAGCTCTGTATGGTAGAAAATGTAGATCACCCTTATGTTTGTCTGAAGTGGGAGAGAAAAGCTTGCTTGGACTTGATTTGGTACCACAAACCACAAAAAAGATCAAATTCATCAAAGAAAGATTACTCAACGCTCAAAGTAGACAAAAAAGCTATGCTGGTCATAGAAGGAGACATCTAGAATTTAAAGACAAGGACCATGTTTTCCTTAAAGTCATTCTAACTATTGGGATTGGTAGAGCCCTCAAATCCAAAAAGTTAAACCCAAAGTTTATTGGTCCATTCTAAATTCTCAAAAAAATTGGACTTGTTGCATATCAAATTGTACTCCCCCCAAATCTTTCAAACATCCATCCATATCTCTCAACTTAGAAAATATTATTTTGACCCTTCACACATCATAGAATATGAAATGATGCAAGTAAGAGATGATTTGACTTTTGAAACTAAACTAGTACAAATCATGATCAAACACTTAAGTGGAAAGGAAATTCCTTTAGTTAAAGTAGTCTGGAAGGGATTGTCATATGAAGAAGCAACATGGGAATTAGAAAATGAAGTCAAAAAATCCTATCTAGATTTACACCTAGTAGATTAGTAAATTTTGGGGACAAAATTTGTCACGACCGTTCCTAGGTCGTGATCGGCGCATAGGGAATCTTCCTTCCCTAGCAAGCCTTAACCCAACAATTTTTACATAAAACTGACAGTCTCCTCTAAAACTAGGACATTCCCAACAATTTAAACCTGCAAAAACTTCTTTCCAAACAACCCAGCACAATTCAAAATGGATTCATACATATATAAGGTTTAGAACCTTTGCATATACAAGGAGTATCCAAAGTCATTGGCCAAAAAGAATTTAGCAAATTACATATATACACATTTGTTTTCCTAATTCTAGGCAAAAGAAACAAACTGACAACCTATCAAGAACCCTGCCTATGTTTCAAGGAGCATATACTAAAAATAAGCCATTCTTGGCTATACAAAAGGTAACCAAAGGTAGTTATGGCCCTTCAAGTGGGCTCACCAAAACAGAATAAGTAGAAGCTTTACTGAGCAGGTGGACCAAAAGCTGCCTCTGCAGCTGAATCTGAAATAGATGAGGAACTACAAAGTGAGTTATGAAACTCAGTGAGGAAATAATATGTTCATAGAAGATATGAGACAAGCCTTTAAATTCAACCATGCTCAAAATATATAAATGTATAAAGTACAACATAACATGTCTTAAAGGAGGATTCTTGTTCAGCATCTATAATTAATCCTTTTCACATCTAGGCATTACACATCGCTATCCCCAGTGTGGTTTCTTTATTAATCACCTCTAGGCGTTACGTGTCGCCGTCCCCAGGGTATTAATCCCCAGTGTGGTTCCAAGTGAACACTTTCTAATTGATAATTAACACATCTTTTGTCTATCTTATTCAACTTTTTCAACAAAATTTCCATTGATAGTATATGAACTTAATAACATAGCTAGGTGGCCTTGTCTCATGCTCATCATGCATAATATCAAATCTAAAGTAACTGTGTAACTAATGAAATAAGAACTTCAAGTGCAAATATATAAATAAATAATTCCAATTCTCAGAGGTAAATTAGTTTAACAATTATTCTGGAAAAACTAGCAATATGAATATATACATATTTATATATCCAAGCATAATATCACTTAGAAATTATCTACAAACATATTATTCACTCACTAACAAAGCTCAAGGCTTCAAGGCAAGAATTCAAGTGTGAAGTGCCCCCGGGCCAACTGGGGACTACAAAAAAGAGTTCGAAGCTACAAAATACATCAAACTAACAAAATTAAACTTCTAGAACTAAATATAACTTCAATCCAACCACAATTCAAAAAAATCCCCAATTGAAAACCTAACTATTCATCACAATAACTCAAATCTAATTCTATGGGCTAGATAAACAATATATAGCTAGAAGGAGGTAGAAAGTACTAAGAGTTTACCTCAAAACCTTGGAAGAATGATTTGAGCAAGAGAGAAGTTATGGGTCACTTCTACTCTTCAGTTTCTCTCACTACAAGAGATAGAGAGAGGTCCAAGGAAGAAGATGATGAGGATATTGATGACGGAGAAGTGGAAAATGGTGAATTTGTGAGGGAAATCATAAGAGAAGATGATGGATTAGTGAAGTATATGAGGGAAATCAAGGTAGAAAGATTTCTTTTAGAGAAAGGAAGTTAAGAGAGTGAGTGTGAGTGAAAAATGGGAGAGAGATGATCGAAGTTGATCAAAAATATCGCGCATCGAGCGCTTGGGAGCCTGAAACTCAATTGTTGTCAGCACTGCTGGCACCTAGGTGGTGGCTCCTAGCGCCTGGGTGGTCGATCCTGGCACCTAGGCCCCCAGAAGCACGAAAACACTCCTTGATTCTGCCATGCCAGCGCCTAGGCGGTGGAAAGCTGGCGCCTAGGCACTGGATCCCTTTATTTAGAACAACCTTTTTTTGTTCCACCTTCCAACACGCATTCTAAGTCTCAAACCATGCTTTTAAATATATTTTCACTTCCATCATCATCAAATACTCATGAATAACCACTCATAAGATTAATCAAACATCCACAACTCAAAGGAGATAAAACTCATACAATTACACACATTCTAAGGCATCACAAAATTCCTAAAAGAAAGGGAGAATTATAACATCCTTTTTTTAAAAATATTTGAGTAATCTAGTTGATTGAAACATTTTAATTAATATGTTTAAGTTAATTGGTCGAACAATTAAAACTTAGGCATTAACTTTCAAAGTAAGGCTATATTTAGTAACAACAACTTCAAAATATATTACTCTATTTATTAAGATAAGAAATAATATCAAATAGTAACATTAGGATAGGTAAAATAATAGTAACAATAATTACAAATAATAATATAACTATAATTATAAAATATTGAAAAAAAAATGAAAACTCATGACAGTAGACGTCAAATTCAGGTTGAAGACTTTAGTTTTGTAGATTGGAGATCATAGCTTTGGAAAACAAACCACAAGCAAAAAAAAGAAGGAAGACTCAACGAGTCTTTCATGAAGACTTAGAGAAAAAAAAAGAAAGGAAGGGGATTCACATCAATGACATGAAGCAGTGGGAGGAAAAAAAACAAAAATTACCATAGCAATAAATGTAGAAGAGAAAAAAAAAAGAGAGCTCAAGTCAGTAGCGGAAAAATATGGGCAAGGAATTTATGCATATGGTAATAAATTACTAAACTTCACATATGATATTTTGGTGAACTTCAAATTCTATAAATAAGGGGGGTGTTTGCTCACGATTAAGAACAAAAATAAAAGACAAATTGTAAGTATAGTGCAAGAAAGAGGGAATTCACCATCAAGAACGAGAGAAAGAAAAAGAAAGAAAGATGGAGAGGGGAGGAAAAAGAAGTGAGGATATTAGATCAGAGAGGGAAGAAGCTCCGCGTGCCCACACTATTTTTGGTTGTCTACAATTATTAGAGATAGATAATAAAATTATTTATGAAGTAAAACCATGGCTATATCTACTATTGCAAGTTATGTTATTTTACATTAGTACTTAGTATTATTTATTATCGTAGTTTATTTTATGTTCCAATTCTTTTATTTATTAAAGTTGCTTAATATTACTCTTATTTCAATTTATTCTATTTATCATCCCAAGTTATTTTATTTACTGTTTCTTTATATTGTTGCCACTTATTATTTATCATGGTAAAATAGTTTATTTATCAGTTCAAGTTATTTACACTGATGTTAATTTATATTATTGCTCATTATCATTCCTATTTATTTTTATTTATCCTTTCAAGTTAATTTATATGATGTTCTTTTATATTATTGCTTATTATTATTATTATTATTATTATTATTATTATTATTATTATTACTAGTATAATATTGTTTTTATACTAATATATTATTTTGAGTTGTCAATTTTTATGATAATTTCTCTAGGGGACCAATATGAACAATAAATTACTATATCTAATCATAAGTAAAAAAATTGATTATATATTAACTAAAGTAATTAAATTATCAATACCTTTATTTGAAATTTTTTATCTTAATTTATTGACACTATGATGACTCTTGACTTATGAACATTACTGTGACTCTCAAAAGGATATAACTAATATGTGTTAAATGCGCCATGATGACAAGGACATATATATGGACTATAATAAGAAAGATTCAAAGAAATTAAATGAAAATGATTTTAGATTAGGTCCCTTTAGATATTAACATTTAAAATTGGTAATTCTATACTTTGAGAAATATTATGTTAATTATTCAAGTTCATATTATTTTAATCCTTATGCATTTTATTTACTTTAAGGTTATGAATTAATTTATATCTTTTATACTTCATTCAGTTTATTCTATTTGCTCAATTTTATGTTTGATTATTTATATTCAAAGCACTTTTGTTTATTTTATTGCTTAAGTTACATCACATTATTAACTTATTATGATCATTCAAATATGATGAATTATTTACATTATTCAAGTTTATTGTTATTCTATGTTATTGGAGTTCTTATTTAATTTCTAATTATTGCTTGGGTTCATACATTGGTATACCTATTATGAATTTATACAAAATGGCAAGTAAGAAATTTTAAAGAAGACATTTAAGAATTGCCACTAACCACCAAAAAGACAAAAGGAAAAGATGCAAGATCCTTTATACTACTTGCCTTGGTTAGTATGGTGTAAAAGTCTCACTTTGTCATCATGATATTAAAAGTAATAATGGAGAATGGGAATTCTCTAAAAGGGCCTTTGAATATGTGTAAGACAAGCAAACAAAAGAAAGTAAAAATTAAAATAAAGAGATTATATTCGTATTAATGTTTGCCACTTTATGTATTATATAACATATATTTTTAAGCATTTAATGCCCATAATATTATGATCTTCTTATAAGTAATGTGATGAGATTATGATACACAAGGCGTATGAATTTTCATGCTAAGACACGCTAGAACTATCATAGTTCAAATGATTTAGAACTAATCATTATTTACTTAGAATTTTCAATTCTCACTTTATTTTTTGTGGTTTCAGATTAGTCAAGTAACGCTCTAGAGGAAGGTGGACTCTTCCAGCTGCCAAAAATATGTGAAATTATAATTAAATAAATTGTAGTTTTATTATTGGGCTTAAAAATGTTTAGCTTATGGTAAGTAGAACTTTACTTCTACTCCTAAACTTTATGCTATATCTATGTATATTACTGTCTAACTCTGAACTTTCTATGTAAAGTTATGTCATTAGCTTTATTATGAACGGGTGTTACACCTCGGCTGGCCAAAAGTGAGGGGGCAAGCCAAATTAGGAAAATGGACTAAACATTCAAACCTGCCCCTGCATGAAGGTGGGTTAGGCCGTAAAAATTTTTTTAAAAAAACTTGTGTTAATATTTTAAATGAGTTAAATTACCTTAAAAAATTTAAAAAATTAAAAAAATATATTGAATGAAAAATTCCCTTAAATACAAGAGAAAAATAATTAAACTACATAATATATATATAAAAAATTTATTTCAAAGACAAATATAATTAACTAATTAGGATGTATCAATAAGAAGATCACAAATAATAATTAACCATAGGTCCATAACATAAAGTCCACAAATCAACAAAGTATAATAATAACATAATCTATAACAAAATATAAGATCCACAACATAATATACAAATATTAATAAATAACCAAATGAATTATAAAAGTTAAAAAAAAACCTAAAATGTTTTTAAAAAAATACCTAACCCGTTGGCCCAACCCACCCCACCTTAGCCATGGATTAGGCGGGGCTGGTTAGGCAGGATAAAAATTTTTGGCAAGCCTAATATGTCAACCGAGCCCACCATTTTTTGTGGGTTTGGCTAGTCAACCCGATGGGTTGAACCCGTTTTGCCATCTCTAAAAAACTATAAGTGTTAAATGAAATAAAATAGTGGGGCTTGCTTGTTTTTTTCGATAATTGAGATAGAGCTCAAACACCATATATGGTGGAGCAAATACAAAAGTTTGCACCATACGCAACGATAATACATGTCGAGACACAAAGAACACAAAAAAGGAAAAAATATAAAATAAAGCTATGGCCTAAAGACACTCTCAACATATCAAGAAACTGTGTGATTAATTTCTTCTATACCTACCCCTTTTATATGATGTTTATATGATCCTTTTCTAGTGTATTAAGATACAAAAACTTGGCTTAGGTTGAAGATTAGATAAAAAGAACAAGATAGAACCAAAACAGAGAAGCTATGAGATAAACCCTAAACATCATTCGTACAGTGGAGCCCATAACTCACCTTATAGAACTCAAATTCAAATGAAACTAATTTTAGATGAAACTAGACTTCAAGAACAATTCAGATAAAACCATTGGATTTAAAGTAAATTACTTATGAATTTTTGAAATTTGTTGCTGGATTTCACTCTCTGTTCTGAATAGAGTGTGATGTGGAAGGCATAACTTACCCTATGTAACTTCAAATTAAGTGAAACTAATTTTTTTAGAAATATAATACATAGAAAATTATATCATAAAAATTTCAGATTTAGATAATGAGTTGATTTTCCCCAATAATTCCCTAAAATTGACTTATACTTTGTTCGAGCAGAAACAGGACAACCCAATTGCAAAGCTCATAACTTGAGCTCCACTTACCTAATCAAAATGAAACTTGTTGGGATTAAAATATAATCCAAATAGCTACACATTGGTATAAATTTTGTGATTAAAACAATTAGAGATTGATTTTTAGTGATTTTCTAAAATTAAGTGTGCAAGTTTATTCTGAAACAAAATAGCCTTGAGTAAAACTTTAATAACTCAAGCTATACAAATCAAAATTTAGTGAAACTAAAGAAGTTTTAAAGTAGACAAACAGAGCTATAGTTTATTAATTTTCGAGATTGAAATGAATTAAAATGAGAAAAACAGGGTAGATTTGACTTAAGACAATCTTGATTTAAAGGTCCCATATGCCATGAAGGATTCAAAGGCATAAGTTTTATGCAATTTCACAGTAATATAATATTATATTGATATATTATATATAATAAAAATGATTGTTATGATGAGTTGATTGACTGTGTATACTATCTGTTTGGGACCCTCCATATTTAACCTGTTATGCTGCTGAATTTTTGGCAGAAGCATATAAATGTTATGATTATCTATACGTGATGTACATAGAGATAATGCATGCATGAATACTTGAGAATAAGATATGAGACATATGCATAAGTGCATATAACATGTTCATGCATGATTATATACCAAGATAAAAAGATAATAAAAACTTGCAAAAGAATGTACCAAGCTGGTGGTACTGTCTAAGACTTTGGCCAGCCCCTAAATAGATTTAAAGGAAATAGACTGGTGTGAGAGTCAGGGAAAGTAAACCCATCACTAATGTACCCCTAAATAGATTTAAAGGAAATAGACTGGTGTGAGAGTCAGGAAAAGTAAACCCATCACTAATGTATAGGAATGAGCTCGATCATAAGAAATAGACTATTACTCAAAGGTGAGAAAGGCCATTCACCTCCAGGGGACTGAGTATAGAAGATCAAGTTGCAAGTTAAAGAAAGAAATAAGAAAGTCAAGTGCATGGATAAGCATATGTATATTTAAACATCTCATTATGCTATATTACTATTATGATTATATTGGAAATGCTATATTGTTATTGATATTATACTTGCCATGAATATGCCAAGTGAGTGTTAAAATATAATCCTCTTCGAAAAATATGTTTTCAAACTTAAAATTGAACCAATGCCTATGTATATGTGTCCACATTTTCATCATAAGTCGAAGTGACTGGAATATTTATGATGACACCCTGTATAATTAGTGGTATGAGTTTTCCTACTAAGAACTTTAGGTTCTTACTACCTGTTTATGTGTTCTTCCATAAACATTTTAGTACCTAGGCTAGATTTCAAGTATGTAGCAGAGTGTCGAGATTGGTCCAGAAAACAGAAGCAGGAGCCCGGTATCTACAAAGTGACAATCCCAAGCTGAGTATGTGCTCAGCGTGTAAGATTAGTTAAGTTTCTTTTAAATTGTGATTATTTATTTTTATGTAGCAAATATTTTCGAATTGTAACTTTTCATATAGTAATGAAATACGAAATTTAAGGGTCATATATATACTATATTATATTTTTCTCATTTTAAAGTCTTTCATAGCATCTGTAGCAATCTCTAAATACAGCCCCATGACTCAAGCATAACGTATATATTTGGAAGGTGTTACACCCTGCCTCTACCCCACCCCATTGCTATTCCTAATCGTGATTCTAATCCAACTATGATTAGCAAAAGAATAAGTTGGGCTAACTAGATTCCTATTTATTAGTGCACATGACGTCTTAATCATTTAAAATTTTAATTCACCAAAATGGCTTTCAATAATTTAATTATTTAATATCTCAAATTTTAAATTACTTATAGTTACACGCATTACTGCATGTTTAGTTTTTAGCAAAATTTATTCAAATTACATTTAAAAATATTCCTAAAAATATAAAAACAGTATAACTAAAATTCTTTGGTAACATTTTGTAAGTGCTGTATATAGACTATATTACTAAAGAATTTCAGCAACATGTTATTATATTTTAGTACTACCTCCGAGCTCTTTTACCCGTCATTTAACTATATACACAAGAATTAAGTAACCCAAAATTGAGATTTAATTATGATACATGTTTACTAAAATATCTTTATTTAATTTTTATCATATAATTAATTTGATCTAATAATCTTACACTATACTTCTCAATTAAAGTTATGTTCAGAATTGTATGAAAGGTAAAATTAGAAAATTAAAAATAAATGTTTTATTGATATATGAGAATAATAGATAAAATAAAACAGTAATGTTTCTCTAAAGTGATAAATAAAGTGCGTCAAAGGTAGTAACATTTGCCTTATGTTGTATGTAGTAACATTAAAATTCATATATTTTTTTAATTTATTAATTTAAATTTTGCTATTCATGATTATATAATAATATAAAAAATTAAAATTCTTATAAATTTGGCACATACATAAGGTATAAATTGAATATTACAAGAATATTATTCCACGAGAGATAGTTACAAAATTTGTAAATAAGGGTTTATATAGACAGCTAAACCTAGTTAGAGTCATGATTACGAAAATCAAGATGAAAATAATGCAAATTAAATAAAAAAATGATCGAAATAATATTAAAATAACCTTTTTTAAAGCCCAAAAATATCTCAAACAAGTAAATCCCAATTGCTATATTAATACTCTCATCTTGGGCTTTTTGTTGATATCTAATAATGATCATTCGGACTCTCAAATCGAAAGATAAACTTACTGTTTAGACTCCTTTCAATCAATTCGAGTAAATATTTTTCTGCAACATGTTTCAAGTCAGATTATTCAAAACATTTATTTATTAATTGGAATGTACTATGATAAAAAGGTAACAGGCTATTCTTTTGAAAAACTTTGACAATAAATAAAATATCAAAATAAATATAAGGAAAATGCCTATCTACTACAAAAAATTATATTAGTAAATTTTCAAGTTAACTATCATCTTAAATTATGGTCATAAATTATCATACATACATATATATATATATATATATATATATATATATATATATATATATATATATATATATATTACAAAAGCTGAACTTTATGGAAAATTATTTATAATAGAATAAATATTTATGCAATCTTGATAATAAAATTAACAGCAAACTATTACTTAGGCCCTTAAAAGATAGATTAACATAAATTTGCCTCTAAAAAGATATGCAACATCAATATTCTTGTCCCTTTAAGATAGAGATTGACATCGATTCTTTTGAAAGGTCATCAATCATCAATGTAATATAATATATAAAAGGAAAATATATGGCTTAGAATTATATTGTGCCATGTGGCGATAAATAATAAAGTGAGAGATTGTTGGAGTACTTTTATTAAAAAATATTTATAATATGTCAACGGTTACAAAATTTAATCATATTTTAAAGAAAATTCATCAATGGACTTGAAAAATAAATTAAAGCAACTAAAAAGTTAGCAATCAAAATGTTTAAGCACCATTGTTTAGTTTTTATACCTTGTTTATAGGTTATGTTTGGAAAACTCGATGATGTCTTACAAGCAATTTTCTTTTAACGAAGCCCAAAAACTAAATAACAACTAAATGAGGGCTATGGTGCCCACTGACATCTGCTAAAAACTATAACGAAATAATAGCAGGAAAAGTGCTAAAAACATGCAAATCGGGAGGAAGTTTATGATCGTATTTTGTGAGCCAATCAGCTCAATAATTTGCTTCATGATATGCTGCACCTCGACTTGCCAATTCTTTCTAATCATACCCTATATCGCCCTAACCAGAGGAGTTTGCCGATGAAAGCATGTAATTGAGTCCAAGATGAGAGAAAGAGCACAAGAGGAACCCAACTCCAATAACATTCTTCCATAACCCAGATGGTAACCTAGTTTCAGTCCTTAATAGGCACCCCAAAGCCCTGCATTTGTAATGGAGCAAGTACCGAGAGCAGCACAAAACCAGTTAAGTATCTTACATCATGGTCCCTGATTATGCCACTGCAGGACACTGACATAGCTAGCTCAAGAAATGATCCATTTCTACTGATCTTGATCCAACCTAAAGGAGGAGTGCTCCGTCTCACCTATTTCATGGCAAAGTTGGGGATGCAGGAGTAGGCTTTCATCACAGTGCTTAAAGTAGTAGCATATCCTCCCTGAAGATAGAAAATCATGTGCGTTATCGATTGCAAATCGTTCCCTGCTCACTCAAAGATCCTCAAGTTATGTCGAAGCCAAAGAATATTGCATGTAGTAGCGAAAAAGGTTGCCCACTCCACCCATGAAGAAAATGAGCCCTCCTCATGATACTCTCCTTTAGCTAGCTATGTGGAGGGAGCTGAAAGGAATTTTCATAAGGGAGGTTATGATTGATGCTCATCTACAGTCTTCACTATATGGCAATCACGAAGTGTATATGGAGCACCGATTCACCACAGCCTCACACTCCAAGCAGTTTGCGTCCTCTGATGGAGACCCCTTCTCTCATCCACACTTGGTTTGTCAAGAGTGTGCCATTTAACCAGCCACAGAAAACCGCACAACCTGTGCAAAAACTGCATAGTCCAAACAGCCTTGTATAACCTACAGTTACTAATGCTGCCTTCCTCTCTCCACATATTATAAACGTCTTTCACTGTGAATTCCTCGGAGGAAGAAGGAAACCAAGCTACAAACTAACCTCGGTTCTAGGGCTTTCACTAAGTACAAAATTGAGAGGACTTGGATCGAAAGAATTTGGCCTAGCTTATTTCAGTCGCACTGCCCACCTTCTGTCACATTTCGGAAACCGTGTTATCCAGTGCATTCTCATCAATATCATGCATAGCAAAGTCAACTAAGCAGTCTCCATATAAGATTATTCACAACCCTTCCTCACACAGAGCAAATCCTTCTCCAGGCATTAGGGCATTGCACTTGCCTCCTCAACATTGGGATCAAATTTCCAGAGCGGCCATATTTGTTGCTCATAACTCTTAACGCAAAGATCCTCTGGTTTATGCACTATTACCCAAGCTAATTTTGATGGAAAGGTTCGGATTAAAATCATGGCTTTCCTAAAGCCTAATCCTCCCTCTTCCTTAGGTCTGCAAACTATGTCCCAACTCAAAAGTTGGACTTCCCTCTTTCAACAGTGCAAATCTACTTAAAGTTCCTGCATAACCTATCCATCTTATCACACATAGCGACTAGAATTTTAGTTGTGTGCATTATATAAAGTCTCTAGCAATTGGGAACACCATGGGTCACTACCCGAATGTGGATGTTAAGAGGCATGGAGGGCTCATAGGTAACAATCTCAGGTTGAGGGTGGAGATAGATATACCTAAACCAATGAGAAGAGGTGTTTTCCACAAAAAAACGAGAAAGAGCCGCAATGGTTCTTTATCTGATACAAGAGACTGCAAAATTTTTGTTATGAATGTGGCAAGCTGTAACACGGGAGGGATAATCGCAGCAAAGAAGACAACAATGACAAGAAGGATAAGAAGGAACTGCCGTATGGGAAGTGATTAAGGGCTGGTTCAGTAACTCCCTTCACGTTATGGGAGTTAAGAACTGCAGGGAGCATGTGGAGGCACAAGACAATAGGGACGCTCAAGAGAGAGTACTGGAAGGAATCTTGCACTCCCAGATCTGGTACAGGCAGGAAGCATGATGAATACTTGTAGCTCTTAAAAGCCTAGGATGAGAAACTGGTTGAGAAAAACGATGGATAGCCTATTTGGTTATACTTTTGGGAGGCTAGGAGGACTTTTTATTAGCATGAGAATAAAAGTGTTCAATAACTAATATGCTTAGGTATATAAAAACCCTTTTTTAGAAGACCTTTAGAAATTTTAGAAGGCCTTTTATGAGAAGTATTTTTGAAGTTACTTTTTATTTTAGAAAAAGACCTTTTAAAATTGAATTTTATTATTATTTTCACACATTAATAATCAAAAGTAATTTTACTTTATCATATCCAAATAAAAATCATTTTCTTAAATTTACTTTTGATATATTTAAACCAAACAAAAATGAATCTTTTAAAAGTAATTGTTGGTGTACATAGCTAAAGGTTGGTTTATGGGTGGTTAATTTGTTTGATAATTCCCTTTGGTGAGTTATATTTTTAGTTAAGTTTTGTTTAATTTGAGTTGTGGTTGTTTAATTTAGCTTATGTTTTGTTGCATTTTAGTATATAGTTTGGGTTAATTGGTATTCTTAGTTTTTGTTATTTTCTTATGTGTTTGGATATTTATTTTGGGTTTATTTAATTTATTGTAGGCACAGGTGGGCCCGGAAGAAGTTAGAAGAGGCCAAGGAGTGAATTCAAACTCAACAGCTTGCGCTATAGCGCACTGCCATAGAAGGAAAAAATGGCCAAGTTTTATGTTACGCTATAGCGCGCTCCCGTTTTGTCAACTTCCCAAGGTTTTACGTTGCACTATAGCGCAACCAAGCTCGCTATAGCGAGCTCCCATGTTCGCAGACTCTGTCAATAATTTTTGATGCCCTATAGCGCAACCCAGCACGCTATAGCGCGCTACCGTTTCAAGCAAATGAACCAAGAATTGGGCATTACGCTATAGCGCAACCCTGTTAGCTGCAAATTAACAAGTCGAGTTGAGATTTAAAAAGAGAGGGTTCCGGCACTAGAAAAGGCAGTAACACAAATCACAAAAGGATCTCTAGACATTCTACACATTTTCCAAGGCAAAAAACTTCTTATAGAGATATTGAAGATGAAGATTTAAGGATTCCAGAGCTTAATTTCAACACGGAGATATCCAAATTCTTCGGAAATTCTTGTCTCCAACCAGAAATCTTTATGACTCTTTGTTTTTCTATTTCCTCATCTTTATACTCTCTTCTTATTTTCTTTTCTTTAGTTATGAACTAAGTTTTTCTTGCTAGGGCATTAATGGACCTTTTTGTATGACAAATTTCCTTATGGATTAATGTTAATCTTATTTCTATTTCAATTGCTTAGTGTTTTGTTTGTGCTTAATGCTTTTAAGTGATTGGCCACCATACAATTGATTCGTTGGTTTGCAACAACTAGAGATAGGGTTTGTAAATAAAGCTTCTTAACATAAGTACTGTGAGCTGAGCGAAAGCTAGAGATAGACAAATGCGGTTCATGCGGTCAACATAGGAATCCATAGATCTTCAACCTTTACCTAAATTAGTTTATACTAAGAGATTGGGCAATCAGTTTAGCATAAAGAGTATCATTTGACCTCAAGAGAGGCTACAAATAAATTAAGGGGAGCCGACCATGAGTCAATTAGGATAGAAACGGATTAATGGAAATTCATAGTAAATACGTCTACAATAGGTAAAATTAATTAGCCCTAGCGTTCATTTCATTGCATTTAGTCAAACCTTTTTGCATTCGTCATGATCACTATTTTTCTTATTTATTTTATTTTAATTTCCTGTATCCGTGAATTTATTCTTTCCAAATAATCATCTCTTTGACTATCCGGTAATTGATCTATCCTCGTGGGAACAATACTCTATTTATCACTTTATTACTTGTACGACCTGCTATACTTGCTGGAGCTGCATCAAGTTTTTGGCATCGTTGCCAGGGATAGTATCAATATTATTCTTAGTTGATGGGATACTAGATTGGATATTTTATTCTTATTTTATTTTTGTTATTTATTTCTATTTAGCCTTGTTATTTTGCTTAGTCCTTCCTTCACCTGTTCTTGTGTTCCATTTTGTAGTTTATGTGAAGGGGCCAATTTATTGAAGACTTGCTCTTTGATCTAGAGATCAAGTGTTCCTTGCATCAACTCAGGAGAGCATGGAGAGCAATTGAAGAAGTCCCTAAAGTCACCATGGCTAATGAAAATGAGGATAATGATAGAGTCATGAAGGACTACATGGCACCCATTCTTGAAGGGTGCTCATCAAGTATTATGAGACTGCCTATCCAAGTAAACAACTTTGAGCTTAAGACGTCACTCATTCAATTCGTGCAACAAAATTGCCAGTTTGCTAGACTACCTAGTGAGGATCCAAATGAACACCTCAGCAACTTCCTCGAAATCTGTGACACCATAAAAATTAACGGTGCCACGAATGATGCTATTCGGTTGAGGCTGTTCCATTTTTCATTAAGGGATAAAGCAAGAGCTTGGTTAAAGTCTCTACCACAAGGAACACTCACTACCTGGGATATGATGGCCAAGAAATTCTTGGAGAAGTACTTTCCTCTTGCTAAGTCCACCAAGATGAGGAATGACATCACTTCCTTCACCCAAGAGGATGGAGAATCCTGCTATGAGTCCTGGGAGAGGTGTAAGGAATTATTGGCTAAATGTCCACATCACGACATCCCGCTTTGGATGCAAATCCAGACATTCTACAATGGTCTCCTCATGTCTACCCAGATCATGGTTGATGTAGCAACTGGTGGCTCTCTGAATAATAAGATACCAGAGCAGTCTTGGGAGCTATTTGAAACAATGGCTAGCAATAATTACCAAGGGCCTAGTGAGAAAACTCAGAAGAGGGGAGTCCTGGAAGTTGACACTACCACTGCCTTTTTGGCCCAGATGCAAGCCCTTTCTATCCAAAATGTAGCCATTCAGAAACAATTGGATATGCTTAGTATCACTTTCTTAGCACCGATCTTATGGTGTGACTTCTACTAAGGGAATCATCCTAATGGAGAATGTGCCACAGAGCTCACTTATGATGAACAAGTCAATTACATGAATGGTTAGAGGCACAATTTCCATTCTAATAGTTATGTTCCTAGATACAGAGACTATGGTCATTTCGGTCAGTATCATAGGAATCAGGGTGCTCCTAGGCATTCATACAACCCACCTGTTCAAGAGAAGAAGTCTAACCTAGAGGAAATGTTCCAACAATTCATGTAAACTCATTCTAATTTTGTGGATAGAACTGAAGCACAGTTGAAGCACCAGGAGGCTTCCATTAGAAACCTTGAGACACAGGTAGGGCAGATATCCCAGCAGCTAGCTAAAAGACCTCAGGGTATGTAACATCCTCAATTTCTTGTCGTGCTAAATTATCTCAGTACCCCTGAGTAATTAGGCATTTAATGAGAAATTATAAGATTAAGGCTTAATTAAGGGGTTAACGAAGAGTTTATGAGTCAACCCGGATGAGAAAAGCCGAAAGAATGCTTAATCAAGATTAGATAATCTCTAATTAAGCAAGTTAGAGCCTTTATATAGTTTAATTAAGCACTAATCTCCCTTAATTAACTTAATCGAGTTTAATTAAGGTTAATTAAGCTTAATCGCAAGATTAATTTTTGTTAATCATGTTCTTGTGTGTTAATCACTAATCCTTGCTTAATTATCTTAATTAAGTTGCAAGAGCACTTAATCACATGATTAAATTCAAATTTAGTCAACTAGATAATAAAGTAAAAAATGATGTCATTAAAGTATAAAGCATAAGACAAGAGTGCTTTATATAAGAGTTAGTACTTGATTTATTCCCCCATCATCCAATTTGTCTCCCTAAACCTTAATTAACACAAAATAACACAAAAATATCTCCCTCCTTCCCTTTATGTTGGACGCCACTTTCTCTCTCCCCACCCTCATCCATTTTCATTTTCACTCATCACATTCTCTCTCTTCAAACCAAATCCTCCCACTTCTCTGTAAACTCTCTCATCTTCTTCTTCCTTTCTTCATCACCACCACCCAAAACCTCTCACTTAATCCTTCAAGGACCTCATCTTTAGGTCTTTGAAGAGAAGATCTAAGCACTACCACCATCATTTTCACAAGATCTCAAGAGCTTCTCCTTTCTTCTTGCAAAACCGCCACCATCATCCTCAAGAGGAGCCATCATCTTCTTCTTCCTCTTCTCTTGTTTTTGCGCTATCTTCAACAAAGATAGTGATCTTCATCTTTTTATTTTGTTTACTCAAGAAAGCTTGAAGCTTGGTTCTTCCCATGACCAAGATCTTTAATTGAAAACTTGAGAAAATGTTTCATGCTCTTCAAGAACAAAAGTTTCCCCCTTTATGGAAAAATATGTTCTTATTGTTCTTCAAGTATTGTTGATGTTTCTACTTTTGAAAAAATATGTTCTTGTTGTTCTTCAAGTGTTCTTGATGTTTCTAATTTTGATAAAATATGTTCATGTTCTTATTTTTGAATGTTCTTGATGGTATCTTGCCTAAAGTTGTTCCTTTTTCTTATGATGAGTTTATGATTAGAAAAGTTTCATCTTTACATGTTTTTCGTGACTTGATAAGACAATGAACATCCTAAAAGCTTAGAGCTTTAAAAAGTTTGCTTCTTGATGCCTTAAAAGTGGTGCAACCTTTGTGCTTCCATAAAGTTTTGTTTTGTTTTGTTTTGAAGACAATAATAGATATAAAAGTCTAAAATTTTTGGAATAATAAGCCTTTTTGAGTTAGAAAAATGATGTCTTGTCACTTTATGTTTCAAAGATTGATCCTTGTAAGCAAATTCTTTCATAAAGTTTGAAACTTGAAATCAAAAAGGTCACTTTTGGATCATAGCAATGCTAACTTTTATAAAGATCAAGACTTTATAATTTTAAAGCTAATATCTTATATCACTAGTTGATAAAGTAGGAACTTTTTTAATTTAGAGACAACTTTAAATCATAAAGTTGAGACCTTGATGGTCTTAGAATAATTAAAAGAGTCAACTTTCATAAAGAGCAAGACTTTTTAGTTAAAAAGTTAGTAACTTGTATCATTATTTCATGAAGATCAAATCTTTAAGATAATAGCTTAATTTAAAGGCACTTACTTTCATAAAAAATAAAACTTTATGACTACTTTATAAAGAATGATAACTTTTATAATACTTAAAGTAAGATCTTGTTATGTTAGTAATAAAAGCTTGAAACTTTGTAACTTGGTTAAGTTAAAAATCACCCTTGGTGGTTAGTGAACATGGTGTTGTCGGGTTCATAATGTGATTATGCGTTGTCATAACCCAAGGATTAGAGGAATCTCGAACTCCTTGGAAATAGAATTATGATTAGGGCCTCTGAGCATACCATGAACCTAGGAATCACTAAGTGCTTGTTGGACATGAATGTTGCCAAGTCTAAGCTCCTTAGATGGATTCTACTGCTTCAAGAATTTGATTTGGAGATTAGAGATAAAAAGGGAGCAGAGAATTTGGTAGCTGATCATCTTTCCAGACTGACCCCTCCCTTTATGCATGAGGAGGAAGAGATTAGAGAGACATTTCCTGATAAGCAGCTATGGGTAGCACAAGTAGCACCATGGTTTGCAAACTATGTCAATTATCTGATGAAGAGAATTCTGCCTGAGGGCCTCTCACACTCCTAGAAGAGGAAATTCTTTTCTGACCTCAAATGCTATTTCTAGGAAGAGCCATTTCTTTATAGACACTGCTCAGATCAGATTATCAAAAGATATGTCCCTCAAGAAGAAATGGCTAGCATTCTTTACGATTGTCATACATCACCAGTTGGAGGTCACTTTGGAGTCACCCGAACAGCTACTAAGGTCCTTCAGAGTGGGTTCTATTGGCCCACTATTTTCAGAGATGCCAATGACTATGTGAGAAGGTGCAATGAGTGCCAAAGGACTAGGAATGTTTCTAGGAAGCATGAGATGCCATTGAACAACATTTTGGTGGTTGAATTATTTGATGTCTGGGGCATTGACTTTATAGGCCCTTTTCCCACTTCATTCGACAGCAACAAATATATATTGGTAACTGTTGATTATGTGTCCAAATGGGTGGAAGCCATGGCTTCTCCTACCAATGATGCTCGGGTTGTCACAAAGTTTCTGAAGAGGAATATTTTCTCAAGATTTGGCACCCCAAGAGCAATAATAAGTGACAAAGGCATACACTTTTGCAACCGCCAATTTGAAGCCCTTCTTGTAAAATATGGTGTGAATTACAAGGTTGCCACTCCCTACCATCCTCAGACAAGTGGCCAAGCGGAAGTGTCCAACAGAGAGTTGAAAAGAATCCTTGAAAAGACTATTAATTCCTTAAGGAAGGATTAGTCAGTTAAGTTGGATGATGCTCTTTGGGCTTACAGGACAGCTTTCAAGACTCGCATTGGGATGTCTCCATATAGATTGGTTTTTGGGAAAGCTTGTCACTTGCCAGTTGAATTGGAGCACAAGCATATTCAGTAATAAAACTGCTCAACTTTGATCTCAAGGAGGCAAGTGAGAAAAGATTGTTACAGCTTAATGAGTTAGTTGAGTTTAGACAGGAAGCCTATGAGAATGCCAAGCTCTACAAGGAGAAAACCAAGAAGTGGCATGATAGGAATATTCTGAGAAAAGACTTCCACATAGGTTAGAAAGTCCTACTCTTCAATTCTAAATTGAAGCTATTCCCTAGGAAGCTGAGGTCAAGGTGGTCAGGACCCTTTGAGACCACCAAAATGTCCCCCTTTGGGGCTATTGAAGTCACACATCTACAAATGGCACTTTTAAAGTCAATGGCCAAAGGTTGAAGCCATATGTTGATGGGAGCTATGACAAACTCAAGGCTTTAGCTCTTCTCTCTGATCCATGCTAATAAATAAAGTCATGTCCAACTTAGAGACATTAAACCAAAGTGCTCGTTGGGAGACAACCCAACTTTTCTAACCTTTCTTTGATTTCTTTTAATTTTTCTTATTTAGAATCACTTTAATTCTTCTTTTAATTTAGGAAGAATTTTGTTTGGAATAAATTTAATTTATTTAAGTTTAGTTTATTTTATTTTTGTAGGTTTGTGGAGCAATTAGAAAGTGCATGAGTGAAGAAAGAGATGAAATTGAGCATGCAGCAGACAAAATGCAGAAGTTGCAGCAGCAACAGCGCGCTATAGCATGATGCTTTGCGTATAGCATGCTGTGGAAAGGAATAGAGCATCTTAAAATTTTTCTTGTGCTATAACGCGCTGCCTTGCGCTATAGCGCAAGCTCGCGTCTGCATAATGTGTAAAAGGACATTTGGCTATGTTATAGGGCAAGCCCATTTCAGTGATGCATCAAAGGTATTTTGGCTATGCTATAGCATTATGTCTTGCACTATAGTGCAAGCCCATTTTCACATCAGATTTTAAATTGCTGCAAAAATTAACTAAAAATATAACTCACCAAAGGGAGTTATCACTGTTACTAGTCAATTGCAGGTAGTTACAACTAGTTGCTTGATGTGCAAGTCAATAGCTCACAGTGTATCGCATATATATAGTGCTTGTACTCACAGATACAACTTAAGAAATATCATTTCAATCTTCACTTGATCTTAAGCTTTTCTCTACTCTCTCTGAATCTAACATGGTATCAGAACATTATATTCGATCCATGGCTGATTCTACTCAACAATGGCCCCACCTTCTTCCTTGCCACCTTAATAGTGGCTACAAAGGTAGAGGAGGCTTTAATTTTTGGGGAAGAGGCAGGTCTACAAACAAACCTCATTGTCAATTGTATGGCAAATATGGTCACGCTACCTGGGACTGCTACCATAGGTTTAATCCTCACTTTTAGAAACCAAATGTGAATCTTTAGTCATCGTCTTAACCTCCTCAAGCCTATGTTGCAACTCCTCAGCACATTAACATATCGCAAGCCTTAGTGGCAACTCCTTGCACCGTTTATGATCCATTGTGGTATTTAGATTTGGGAGCATCTCATCATATAACACCAGATCTATCACACTTTAGCTCCAAATCCACATATAATGGAGAAGATCTTGTTCAAGTAGGCAACAGAGCAGGTATGAGAATTAAGCATGTTGGTAGTTCTAGTCTTTTGTGTCACAATTCCTACTCTTCCTTTTCTTTACATAATTTACTTCATGTGCCTGGTTTAACCAAAAACCTTTTAAGTGTCTCTCAATTATGTAAAGATAATGATGTGTATTTTGAGTTTCACTCTGACTCATATTGTGTAAAATCACAGGTTACCAAGGAGACACTTCTCCAAGGCATCCTTAGAAGAGGTCTATATGTCTTTCCAAATCTTCATTCTACTTCAACTACACCTGTTCACTTGAATAACTCATTGCAAAATTCTATTTGTGCTACTAATGTTTCCCCCTCTAGTTTTATAGCTTCTTACTTGAATAACAATTTTGTCAACTTTGGTCTATGGCATGCCTGATTGGGGCATCCCTCTAGTAGAATTGTACATTGTGTTCTAAACTTGTGTAAAATACCTGCTAATATGAACAAAATCTCATTTGTTTGCAAGCCTTGCTGTCTTGGCAAATCCGACAAATTACCATTCATTTCTTCTACTACTGTTTATTCTGAACCATTAGAATTGATCCATTATGATATATGGGGGCTTGCACCAGTCCCTTCCTCATCTAGTGCTCGTTATTACATTAGCTTCATTGATGCATTTCCAAAGTTCACTTGGATTTACCTTCTTAACCAAAAGTCTCAAGCATTTTCAATCTTTGTACAATTCAAAAAGCTTGTTGAATTGTAGTTAGGAAAGAAGCTTAAAGCCATTCAAACTAATAATGTAAAAGGAATTTTTAGTTTTTACCAAATTTCTACAAAATCAAGGCATCTTTCACAGACTATCTTATCCTTACACTCATGAGCAAAATGGGAGTGCAGAGAGGAAGCATAGACACATAGTGGAACTAGTTTAACACTTTTAGCGAATGCTTCTTTACCTATCTCTTTCTAGGGTAAAGCTTTTGAAACTGCTACTTACCTCATTAACCTTCTTCCCACTACTGTTTTGAAATTTTCCTTACTTGTCCACAAACTATTTACAAAACAGCCTGATTACAATTTCCTAAAAATGTTTGGGTGTGCTTGCTATCCTTTACTTAGGCCTTACAATACCCATAAACTTGACTTCAGGTCAGACCTCTACCTCTTCCTTGGCTACTCTCCATAGCACAAAGGCTACAAATGCTTGAGTAAAAATGGTATAGTGTATATCTCAAGGAATGTTATATTTGATGAATCTTTCTTTCCTTATCTTCCTCACTTTGCTCCTGCTCCATCCTCACCTACTTCATTGCTTCCTCTCCTCCCGTCCAGTCCACTAATTCCTCAGACTATTAAGCCATCAACCACAGTGACACATACAGACAATTCATCTGCTAATTCTCAATCTGCTGCTTCCTTGCCTTTATCTACTGCAATTGCTGCCAACCATGACAGGCCTGATTATGCTACAAGTGCCTCTCATTCAGTTTCTGCTGCAGCTCCCCTTCAAGCTAGAGCTCACGAGACAAATTTTGCTCTTCAACATGCTATGACAACCAGAGCCAAAGTTGGCATCATCAAACCGAAGGTTTACATTGCCTCCTTACTGCCAAGCTCAACTAAGAAGGCTTTATTAGATCCTAATTGGCTTACTGCTATGTAAGAGGAATATAATGCTCTTATCAGAAATGACACTTGGACTCTCATGCCCTTACCCCCTGGTAGGTCTACAATTGGCTATAAATGGGTATTCCGAATCAAATACAACTCAAATGGCACTCTCAACAAATACAAGGCCAGGTTGGTTACAAAGGGTTTTCACTAGTAGGAAGGCTTTGATTTCCATGAAACTTTCAGCCCTGTTGTTAGGCAACAAACAATCAGAATTGTTCTCACCATTGCCCTTTCCAACAAGTGGCAAATCAGGCAATTAGACTTCAACAATGCCTTTCTTAATGGTGATCTTGAAGAATCGATGTTCATGTCTCAGCCCAAAAAGTTCATTCAGGGTAGTTCCCATCTAGTTTACAAGCTCAATAAGGCACTCTATGGCCTTAAGCAGGCTCCACAGGCTTGGTTCAGCAAGTTGCAGGCAGCTCTCATCTGTTTTGGGTTCACTTGTACCAAATGTGACTCCTCACTCTTTGTAAATGTCACTACTCACTATACCCTCTATGTTTTGGTCTATGTTGATGTTGTGCTTATCACCGGTAGTTCTCAGCATGCTATCTCAACTTTAATCTCTTCTCTCAACACTAAGTTTTCCCTCAAAGATCTCAGGCCCTTACACTATTTCCTTGGCATTGAAGCCAAAAATACCAAGGAGGGTGGTTTACTCTTGTGCCAAACCAAATACATTCATGATCTACGTGCCAAAGCTAATATGACAGATTGCAAGCCCACTACCACTCCAATGACTAATGGCCTCAGATTGTTGAAGGATGGTTCTGAGCCTTTTGAAGACCCTACACTATACAGGTCTATCGTGGGATCACTCCAATATATTATCATTACAAGACTTGAGATTGCTTTCTCAGTCAATAAGGTTTGCCAGTTTATGCACCAACCCCTTCAATCCCACTGGCTAGCTATTAAGAGACTTCTTTAGTACCTAAAAGACACCATCACTTTTGGCTTGCACCTTCGCCCCTCCTCCAACTTCAATCTTTATGCCTTCTATGATGCTGATTGGGGCTATGACTTGCATGATAGACGCTTCACTTCTACTATGTGTATTTTCTTTGGTCAGAATCTCATAAGCTAGTCCTCTAAGAAGCACGCTGTTGTCTTTTAATCCACAACTGAAGCTGAGTATCCGAGCTTAGCCTCCACTGTCACTAAATTAATCTGGCTAAAGGCACTTCTTTTAGAATTGCAACTCCCTCCCTCTATGATTCCATCCATTTACTGTGACAACCAAAGTGCCATTCTACTTACAACCAACCCCATCCTCCATAATAGATAGAAGCACTTTGAATTAGATCTCCACTTTGTAAGAGAAAAGGTGGTTGCTTGTCAAATCAGTGTAAGCCACATTCCAGCACAGGAGCAAGCTGTTGACATCCTTACAAAGGCCATTTCCTCAACCAACTTTCCATTCTATCATTCTAAACTCAGAGTTGAGGATTCCCCTCTGAGTTTGAGGGTGGCTGTTAGTGTACATAGCTAAAGGTTGGTCTATGGGTGGTTAATATGTTACTAGTCAGTTACAAGTAGCTGCTTGATGTGCAAGTCAATAGCTCACAATGTATCGCATATATATAGTGCTTATACTCACAAACACAACTTAAGAAATATCATTATCTTCACTTGATCTTAAACTTTTCTCTGCACTTTTCTTTACTTTCTCAAAATATAATAGTAATTTCTCTAAAAATAATTCTTTTAAAAGACCTTTTTTCAAAAGTAATTCTCCTACAAGTTAAACCAAACATACCCGAAGTCACATCCCTTCCAAAAAAATCTTGGAACGAGTACAAAACCAAAAGGTACCAAAAAGTGGAAGAAGGTTGCAAGGGAGGCTAGTCGTGGAACTAGTGGGGAAGGAGTAAGTAAAGTCAAAAGAAACCTCTAACATGGAGATTGATGTGCAACACTCGAACATGCAAACTAGCAAAGTGATGAGAATAGAAGGAAGGAACAAACAAGGGACCAGTGATGAAAGAAATGGTGTGAGAGCCATGGAAATGTTAATGTGGAATTATTAAGGTCTCGTGGACCCTCAGGTAATTCTGGCACTTTGCCTCTTGATGAGGAAACACAATCCCAAAAAGGGCCTTTCTTATAAGGACCAAATTGTTATATGCTAAATTTGATAATTTCAAGTGGAGAATGGGCTTTTAGTATGGTTATGGCGTGGAAGTCAAGATTGTAGGAAAGGATTGGGTGTAGTTTGGAATGCAAGAAGTGGAGCTAGTAATTTTGAAATACTGTGACACTTTCAATCATACCAAAGATAAAAGATTTTCATGCTGGGAAGGACTATAGACTGACATGCTTTTATGGAGACCCAGTTCCTAGTAATTGATACAATTCTTAGCAACGACTAAAATCCATTTGCAAGGAAGACAACACCTCATGGTTAATTAGTGGGGATTTTAATGAGATTCTAGAGCAAGACAAAAACAAGTAATGTTAGAGCTCACTTGCAAATCAAAGACTTTTAGGAAGCTATATTAACTTTTGCGGGCTAAAAGATCTAGGATATGACGGATATACTTATACATGGAGTAATGGCAGGCAAGGAGACAGCAATATACAAGATAGATTAGATCGCTTCCCCGCCAATAATGAATGGTTAAGAGAATGGCAGTAGGTAAAGGTATTGCGTCTACTCACACAGCAACTATTTACCATTATGTTATCAATAGAAGTAGAAAGGAATGGAGAGGTAGACCAGAGAAAAGAAAGGTCATTTAGATTCAAAAAAAATTTGGATTAATAAAGATGATTATGAAAGAATTATTAAATCAGGTTGGAATGGTATCCTGGGGCCTTATGATATTGTTACCACTGTTGAGAAAATCAAGAGAATTAGTAATTAGCTTGAAGTTTGGAATACAACCACTTTTGGGCATGTAAGGAGGAAAATTAAGGTGTTTAAATAGAAAACTCAATTGACCATGCGGCTACAATAAACTAAGCAAAAAATTTCCAAATTAAAAAACTTGAAGGGTGAATTAAGCTTAGTTTGGTAGTGCTCTCAGAAAGAGTGCTCTGACTTATAAAAAGCATAAGCTAATTTTTTCTCTTTAGTAAATCGAAAAATTGTAGTGCTTTTGCTCTTGGCTTTTAAAAGCTAAGGAGTGCTCTCAGGAGCTCTCATAGAGTGCTTTTCAAAACTGGCTTGTGCTCTCTAAAATTTAAAGACTAATATAACCTTACTCTCTTTAATGACATTAAAAGTGGAAATTATTTTTTTTTTAGTATTTATATCCATTATAGTCATTTTAGATTTTAAGAGCTAATTTTACCAAACATTACTTTTATGACTTCTGCTTATTGAAAGTAACATTTGTATTATTTTACCAAACAATGTTGCTATGGCTTTTTGAGAGCAATTTTTAGAGAGTTTGGGCTCAACAGCTCTCAAAAAGCCACAGCAATACCAAACTAAGCCTTAAACAAGATGCTTACCAGAAAGGAAGTTATGTGGAGACAAAGATCTAGGGTCAAATGGCTTTAAAAAGGAAATTCTAACTCTAAATTCTTTCATGGGAAAGCATTGGCTAGAAACAAGAAGAATCAAATAACAAGACTTAAGGATAGCTTGGGCGATATCCATAGAGAAATGGAGAAAATTGAAAAGGTAGCATCATCTTATTTTTTGGGTCTTTTTGCTACAACGACTCCTACAAATTAGGATCAAGTCCTAGAAGGTCTTGTTATTTTGTGGACCATGATCAACAAAATTTCTTGTCCTTACCATTTATAAGATTAGAGGTGAAAAGGGCTTTGTTCCAAATGGGGGCAACAAAATCCCTGGGCCTAGAAGATATGCCAATGCTATTTTTTCAAAAATATTGGCACATTATAGAGGATGAGGCGATTAAGACTACACTGAAATTCTTGAATGAAGGTGAGATGGATCCAATTCTCAACCAGACTTTTATTATTTTGATATTCAAAATTCCAAACCTAGATTGCATGACTGAATTTTGACTAATATCCTTATGTAATGTAATTTGTAAGACTATGAGCTAGACATCGGCAAATCGACATAAAATAGTTTTACCATCTCTTATTTTAGATTCTCAGAGTGTTTTATGTAGAATAGATATTAGATATTATAGACAACATCCTAATTGCTTACAAGCTTACCCATGCTCTAAAAAGCAAGAGAATCAGAAAAGATGGCCATGTTGCTGTGGAAGTTGAAATAGGTAAGGCATACAACTAAGTTGAATGTAGTTTCCTCGAAAAGGTTACGGGAAAAATGGGTTTCCCAAATCCCTAGAATGCTAAAGTGATGAAATGTTTTTCTAATGTCACATATTCAATTCTTTTGAATGGCCATCCAATACAAATTTTTGCACCATAGAAAGGCTTGAGACAAGGTGATCTTCTATCCCTTTACCTGTTTGTATTATGCACTGAGGCTTGTCTTCTCTTATTTATTTGGCTAAGTTTAGAAAATATTTAATAGGGATTTAAGTCTGTAGATGTGCATCAATGGTGATATATTCGTTCTTTGTAGACAATAGTCTTTTTTTCTTTAAAGTATCTAAGAATGTTATGTGTGTTCTGTTGGAAACCTTGGAAATGTATGGCACAACATCAAGCCAAGGTATTAATTCAAATAAATCTTCAATTATGTTTAGTCCCAATGTGGAGAGAGATACAAGAGCCTTACTGAAGAACCTGAGCATTATACAATAGGTGGCTTTAAGAGAGAAATCTTCCCATTATGGTGGAGAAAGAAAAAGAGCATTCTTTCCAATCACTAAAAGATCAAGTATGGAAGAGAATTCAAGGTTGGAAGGAGAAACTACTCTCTAGAGGAGGTAAGGAAAATTTAATTAAAGTTATAGCCCAAGCTATCCCCACATATGCTATGAGTTGCCTAAAATCCTTTCATCATTATGCAATGAGTTAGTCCAAATGATGTCAAGATTCTAGTGGGCGAAAAATGTAGATACATTAGGTAGCATGGGATAAGCTATGTTGGCCTTAGACAATCCTATCCAACATCTATACACTTGTTTCCTGGATTCTTAGAGCCAAATATTTTCCTGATGGATGAAAGTCCATTTGAGTTCAAAACTTCCTTTCACATGGAGGAGCATATTGGAGAAAAGAACAGTTTTGGAGCAAGATTTGTTGTGGAAAGTTGGGCCATGACCCACGGATTCAATTTAGAGACAATTTATAACAAATCGAAGCGAGGAGATAAAGCTGAATGTTGAATCAGGGAAACAATTAATCAATGAAGCACCCAGAGAATGGAATAGTGATCTAGTCAACGAGCTTTTCCCCCCAAAACAAGATGCTACATTCTTGAATATCCTTCTTAGTAATTTTCATATGTAAGACTCAATGTGCTAATTTCTAGACAATATAGGTATCTTTTTTGTAAAATTTGCATACCATGCAGTGGCATGGAACCAAAAAAAGCAAGACAAAGTTAAAAAGGGTGTCACAAAACATGACAAACTTAGTGGATTAAGGGAACACAAAAGACTATGGAAAACTATTTGTTAATTGAAAGTGGAACCAAAAACTCATATATTTATGTCAAAAGCAAGCTACAACATTCTACCTACTATTGTATGCCTACAACAAAAAGGTCTAGACATTAGTTGAATATGCTATCTATGAAGGAGGGAAAAGGAGTTTTTGATGCACTTATTTTGCAACTATCCTTATACTCTACAGGTGTTAGAAGCTTTTTGTCCATCCTATCATGCTTCAATCTGCAGAAGAAAGCTCGATATAATCAAAATTATGGATACTTCATTATGCTCATTATAGAGACAATAGAGAGAAGTAATCATGTCTGCATAGCAAGGTCTATGGGCATAGTAGAATTTGGCATGGACTTGAAAGAGAATTAGTCCACCTGTTCAAGTTTTAAGAATAATAGAGACCAACTTGGCTACATTCCAAAGTACAACAAACTTTGGGGGTGATACATGGAAGGTCACAAGTACAGGAAACAACTTGGCAAACTCCTAAAAATGGTTCAATGAAAGTGAATATGGACTTTGCAATGGATGAAATTGGTGGGACTATTGGAATAAGCATTATTAATCAAGTAAGTGCACTAGGACAATATTGAGTAGAGATCATTCCCATGAGGATTTATCTAGCCAACTATCACAATCACCAATTGGAATCTATTTACGCTAACACAAGGCAATGAGATTAAAAGAAAATAAAATTAAAGGCAAAGTATTAAGAAATCAGTTAAGAAATTAAATTGATGGCAATTGAAAATTGAGATTGCCAAGAAAGAAAAGCCCTAGGGATCCAATTTTATCTAGATTCTGATAAGTACTGACCTCCTAAAATCTAACTAAATCTATCTATTCAATTGTTGCGGAGGGATCATATCCTAATTTGCTCCAAATTCCTCTCATATGCTAGTTCACTGTAAATCCTTCAAACAAAATGGCTGACTGAATTGAATCTTAAGGCAAGAGGCATGAACAATCTACGATTTCCCTTACAAAGTCCCACGAAGTCCCTTATCTCACTAACTAGTTCCTAAGATTTTATTTCATTGCCTCTGTTATGTATCTAGGTTCCTCTTAACCTACATAACTCTCAAATCAATTGTAACACCTTTTATTATATAAGCCATGCTTGAGTCATGGGGTTATATTAAAAAGATGTCACTGTACTAAGAAAATTTTAAAATATGGAAAATATAATACATGCCCCTTTTACTACGCATTTTATTACTTACTAATAGTTCATAAACTTCGTCATCTTTGACACATAGGAGATAAAATAATTACAATTTGAAAGAAATTGCGACTAACATAATACATAGAATTTTTCCTTATTAACTGGTCACTAGCTAGCTCCAATAGTCTCTTGGTCTAGTTTTGCGCCCGAGTCTTGCTCAGTGAATGTCCCAGTCCTTCACCTCGCACTTCATTTCCAACTTAGGTGCTAGAATATTTACGGAAAAGAGAAACAGACAAGTAGGCAGTGAGAACCTAAGGTTCTCAGTAGGTAAACTCAAACTATTACTCATACAGTGTCATCATAAACATTCCAGCCACTTCGGTTTATTATAAAAATATGAGTACATATAAACAAATAGTAGTTCAATTTTAAGTTGAAAACACCTTTCTCGAAGCGGGTTATATTTTAACAATCACTTGCCATATCATATGATAGACATACAAATACGGATAGTATCATATGCTTCAACAAGGATCATAATAGCATTATGACTTAACTACATAATAGAATATGCACATATAGATGTGTATACTTGAATGTATGCAAGTGCACTTAACTTAATTTATCTCTTCTTTAACTTGCAACTTAACCTTGCCATTCTGTACTTGATCCCCCGGAGGTGAATGGCCTCTCTCACCCCTGGGTGATAGCCTGCTTTTCAGATCCGAGCTCGTACGTATACATAAGTGACGGTTTACTTTCCCCGACCCTCACACTGGTCTATTCCCTTTAAATCTGGGTCAGGGTTGCCCAAGTCTTGCATGCCAAGATCGGCTTCCGGCCCACGCGGTCCTATGCCATGCCTTACGTGGTAGCTTGGTACGTCTTTCTTGCAAGTTCTCATAAATCTTATTCTTCTTTGGACATGATTACACATTTATATGCTACATGCATTCATTCATCTACTTCATATTATACTTAAATCATTCTTGCATATATGAATCTCATGAGCATAACATATAAATGTTCATAACTATCACATAATTCACATATTTCTACCGGAATTTCGGCAGCATAACGGAACGAGTCCGCTTCCCCATGAATAGTGCCAGGCAACCAGTACAAATGTACAAACTTGCAACTTAATATGAACCAGCAAATACATATATTCATAGCATCATTCATCAATTTCAATTCAAGCACCAATTGGGTTTTCGGTTTATTCTCTCCTGTTCTGCCCGAGTTTGGTATACCCCACCTTTATTGCAATTCAACTCATTTGGATCTAATTTTTAGATATTTCATAGCATTATGTGTCTAGTTTCTAACCCTTTTAATCCCATATCATTTCGATAACCATAACTCAAGTTATTCAGGTTTTACCCCGGCCTGCCCTGTGGTTGGCCAGAATTGCACACCTAAAAGTAAAAATCTACTAAAAATCGAACACTAGCTCAAATCATATGAAATTGGTCTCATATTAAAGGTAACAGGTCAACCTTTCATATGCAAAAAGTTCCATTTCATTTGCCTTAGTAGGGCTCGAGTTATAAGCCCCAAAATTTGACCTTCCTGAATTGCCCTGTTTTGGTCTAGTTTTGACATAGGGTAACTTCTTCGAACCATTGGGAACAAATGAGATGATAACAAACTTGGAATTTCACATTGGGATGTTCTTCTATGTGTAAGTTTTCTAAAAAAGTTGGTTTCACTCGATTTGGAGTTGTGTAAGGTGAGTTACACCCTTTTCAACTCATATTGCCCGGATAAGAATCCAGATTTCTAGGTTAAATTTCAAAAATTCATAACTAATTCAATACTAATTCAATAGCCTTTTATTTTATATGCATGGAAAGCCCTGGATGTCTGGTTTCATATAAAAATAGATTCATTAATTTTAAATAGCTGTAGACAGAGCCGTACACTCTGCCGGTATGGATGCCGTAGAGCTTCCTCACAAAAATAGATTCTGCTTAACTCTTTTTTTTTTTTTTTTGGGTTTTTGATAAATCCGTCAACTTAAACCAAGTTTCCTCATCTCAAATCACTAGAAGAACTTCAAAACACCATCATACAAGTATGGCATAAGAAGAACATAGCAACCATATAGTCACATGATACATCAAATAACTAAGAATTTGAGCTACCTACCTCAAAATTCTTGAAACCATGGATGAAAAGAAGGTGAGAGCAACATCCTAACCTTCTTCCCCTCTCATGGCAGTGCCATAAATGGTGGTGGAGGGACACCACTTGATGCTAAATCATGAAATTGCTAGAGGAGTTTTGTAGAGGAAAGGATAAGGATTAATTTTCATAAAAAGAGCAAGAAGATTTAAGGTCAAGAAGGCTTCCAATCTTGAGCTTGAAGCTCTTGGTCATGGAGGTAAGGAAAGAAAGGAAGAAAGAGAAGAAGAGATAGAAGGAGGCTGAAACATGGTGGAGGGCGCAATTTAAAAGGAGGTGGGTGAGATTTTTCTAAGCTTTATGACATAGATAAGGATGGCTTTAGATATTTGGCTTTAGTGGTCATGATTTGGCCAAATTTTCCCATCATATGGCTGCCATATGGCACCATCTATGGTGGTGGAGGTGGCTGAATTTCAGCCGTTCCACCTAAGGTTATCAATGTAAAATTCTACTGATTTGGCTCTAGTAGTTTAGAACACCGAATATTTACCGTTTTCCTCCAAATCGGTAAAACGTTACTTAATAGTTTTGTAAGATGTCTACATGATCATTTTAATTTATCTTAAGCCTAATCTCTCTAACTAATATCTAATTAGCTCTTGATTAATATTTAATTAACTTCTAATTGCTCTTACATAACTATCGGAACCGAATAAATAGATTAACGGCGTAAATTAGACAATTTTGCAAAGAGCCTTTTTATTTTCTATCTTCTCAGAACTAATGGCATTTCGCACTTTGAGCAAGTCCAGGGATACCCCACATCATTTCACACCAGACTGCCTCCATGGCCCCATAGGTGGAGATTTAAACTTCCACGGTTTTACCACGTGATTCTGCTTCGTTTAAAACCCTCTTCTGCTAATTCTATCGATGTGGGGACATAAAGGTCATTTTATGAAAAGTTCTAGGGTTATTGTGGAAATATGCACTTGGGGTTTAAGTACAATTTCATATAATCATAGTGCAAGAAATTCAAGAACAGAAATGGAATCCTACCTCTTTGGAGTGTGATTTGAGCTAAGTGTTAAAGCTTGAATTGTTAGAACCTTGTTAAGCTTGAAGGAGTGATGGAGTTGATTGAGAGAAGGGAAAAAGGAGGCTGGAACAAGAGGAAGAGAGAGTGGCGTAAATCAGCCTCAAATGAGAAGGAGAGTCTGACTTAAATATATGGGGTTAGTTGGAATTGTAAGTGTTGATTGGTTGAAATTTTATGATTGAAGTTCGGTCATGTCTCCCACTTTTGTGGCCAAATAGCTCTCCACGTCGTCCCAAAAGTGGAACTCGCTTCCATTCATCTAAAATTGGAACTCGGCTCTGTTATGTGTAAAGGTGGAACCTGTGTCCCTTTTATTTGAGCTTGGAGCTGAAACCGGATGTCGGAACTCGTCCAACCTTATTTGACACTTGGGGGTTAATTCAGATATCTAAGTCATACGACCATACTACCTAATCCGGAACTCCCATTCAAACTCGAGAACATCAACGTAAATAGAAAGCTTTCGGGAATAAACTCAATATCTCCGGAACTCGTGGTATGACTTGGAAATCACCTCAAAGATCCAAACTCGCTGGTCCATTCTAATTGAGTTCAACTCTATACGGGAACTCGTTACACTCAACCTTGAGGTCAAGATGCACCATTGTGTTAAGCCATAACTCTGAGGTCGAAACCATGTATACTATTTTGAAACATGAGGTCCGAGGTCGAACTCGTATATCTCGCTGAAACTTGGAGATAAATTATGAGATCGGAAATCAGGTACATTGTCTTTAAGAAATGAAATTGAATATCGGAAATCACTCCATGTTGTTTTGGACCTGAATGTTAAGTCGGAAGTTGGTAAATTATGCTAAAATTCAAAGACAAACTTGGAAGTCGAAAATAGTTCATTTTGTGTGTGGAATTCGAAGATGAAGTCGGAAATCATGAAAACTTGAAGGTTAAGTCGGAACTCGGAACTCGTGGTGGAGGTAAAATGGAATAACTTAGCACAAGGAAAAATTGGGATGTTACATCAATCATATGGGTAATCAAGCCATGAAAGCATTAAGCATAGAAATAAAAACTCAATTAAAATAGAAGATTCAATTAAACATAACAAAAGTCAAAATATCATCATTCACTAGGCTAAATCTTCAACCTAGCATATTTTAGCTACTCATGAATACAATACTCAAATCTAACATAAAGATAATTATCATAGACATAAGAGAAGAAAAGAGGTGAGAAAGGTGTAGATCTATGGTGGCCAATCCTATTTTCTTCCAAGCTTAAAGGAACCCTAATATGGCCCCTTTTTTCCACCTCCCTCCTTGCTTCTCAAAAATGAGGATAGATGATATGCTATGTTATGGTATCTCCTAGGTTTGGCAGCTAATCCTCTTTTTAATTAGTGTTTTGGGCCAAAATAATAATTTTCTCTTCTCTTCAGGTTAGGGGTGCAACTGATGGTACAAGGAAAAAGTCTAATTAGCTTTAAGTTGTATCCCAAATGGGTTAGAAAAGCCCAAATTGTGTTCGAGTGCAAGGTTCATACTGAACCATAAACTTAGTGCTCATTACAATTGGAGGTCTTTAAGTAAGCTTTTGAACTCAAAAAGAACAGCATTAATCAGTCTTCTATCACTCAAGATATTGGTGAAATATTGGGCAATGGTCTGGTTGGACAGCATCAAGACAGCTTCATACTCCAATCTTGTAATTAGATTTTTACTAAGAAACTTTGAGAACTGGAATTTGCACATAAAGACAAAGTTGGAGATTTTCTCTTGATCTTTCTAGAATATCTTGAATTGTCTCAATTCGATCTTTATAGAGAGATATGAATTTTCTTCTAGAGCACTGTCCCAAATCATCTCAATAAAGTTCCAAAATATTCTAATAAATCTCCATAAATTTATTTCTTGCAAAATTGAGCAAAATCAACCTTTAAATCTAATTATCTAATTGATAGGAGTGGATCCTTTAGTAATCAATACCAGATCCCTCTCACAACCGACTCAAGCTATTCCTTAAGGTATTTTGACTCATAAAGTGAGGCATGAATGTTATGTAATTTCCCTTTACTTATGTCCCACGATTATCCCATACTATTCATAGACAAATAGGTGAATAACGATTGTTATACCATATTCCAAGCATGTATCTAGATTCCTTTCAGTATACACAACTCTATGATTAATCTATGGTGAATCCATAAAGAGCATGAAGTATAGATATAAAAATGTCAATTAGAAAAAAAAAATTCATTAAACAAAACAAAGGTTCAATACATCATCATCATCATCCTAGACTACATCTTCAACCTAGCATATAAGAGAATTAGTCACTCATGAGTAAAATAAACAATCTAAACATGAGAGAAGAAAAGAAAAAAGAAAAACATAAATCAATGGATGTAAATCTTCTTTTCTGCAATAAACTCCAAGAACCCTAGCAAAGCTCCTTCTTATGTGCCTTCTTTTTGGCCAAGAGGCCACAATTTTTTTCTTACTTCTTGAAAAGTTATATATCTAACCTTCCTGATGACTAGGTTTGTTGGAAGAGAAAAGATAAGATCCCTAAAATATCACCCCAAGATTTGTTTTTGTTTAAATTGTCAAGTCAACTCCATTATGCACTTTATCTCTCCTAATAAGTGCTTAGTGCCAACTTTTCCCACTAATTAGGTCAAGGGTACTGCAGCTAATAGTGCAAGCAATGAGTTTAATTAACTATTGCTTGTATTACAATTGGGTTAGGGAAGCCCAAATCATATTCTAGTGCAAGAGTCAATCTTAACCACCAATTTACAAGCTCTATAGTGCTCTCTGCTGTTGGAATTATCCTTTATAAGTAGAAATAGCAATTGTAGATCTTTGAGTTAGATTTCCAATGCCACAACAGCCATGTCAATTGGACTTCTATAACTCAAGATGCTGGAAAAATACTAAGTAAAGGTTAGGCTAGATAGAATTTACACAAATTTGCTTCTCAATCTTGCAACATGATTTTCACCTATAATCTTTGAGAATTGAATTTGTGGTCAATAACCAAGTTGGAGATCTTGTCTTGATTTTTTTAGATTATCTTGAATCATCTCAATTCAACCTCTATAAATAGAGATACGATTTTTTTTATCAGCACTTTCCCAAAATAGCTCAAATTTGTTCCAAGATACTCCAATAAATTATCGTAAGTTCCTTCCTCGCAATAATTGAGAAAAATTAGCCATAAAACCTACAAAATCAATAAATAATCACCAAATCAACATTAAACACAAGAAATCTACATAACTTATCCTCCCAAGAAGCACTTGTTCCTCCTTTTAATCAGTGTTTTGGGTCAAGACAACAATTTTCTTTTCTCTTCAGGGCAGGGTGCAGCTGATGATGCAAGGAAGCTATTCAATTAGTTTTGAGTTATCTCACAATTGGGCTAGAAAAGCCCAAATCACATTCTAGTGTAAGGTCCATACTTAACTTCCGAGCTTCGTAGCACTTGGTCAGTTGCAATTAATCTTCGAAAGTAGAAATAGCAATTATAGATCTTTAAGTAAGATTTACAACTCAAAAAGCAGTGCATTAATTGGATTTTTGTAGCTCGAAATAGTGGAGAAATATTGGGTAGAGGTTAGGCTAGATAGTATCAAGAGAAGTTCGTATCCCAATCTTGGAACTAGATTTTTATCTAGAAACTTTGAGAACTGACATTTGAGCATGAAGACAGTTCGATATCTTCTCTTAATTGTTTCAGAATATCTTGAATCATCTTAATCTGATCTCTTTAAAGAGAGATATGAATTTTCTTCTACAACACTTTCCCGAAATCACCTCAATAAAGCTCCAAAGTACTCCAATAATTTTTTCTTGCAAAATTGAGTAAATCAGCCTTTAAAACCTTTAAAATCACCAAAAGATTCACCAAATTCACATTAGATGCAAGAAATATACAATAGGTCTAAATATCATGTAAAAAGGCTAAAAAAATCTACAAATAAAGCAAAAAAACTAAGTCAAAATAAGCTATAAATGAGTGTATAAAACCCACTCATCAATGAGGTGGGTAATTTTGTTGCAGGGAAAGCGTTGCATGGAATTGGCACAATGTATGTGAAAGAGGTGAGCTATCCTGGCTATCAGAAAAGGCATTCTGTTTGCTTGGGAGATGAGATGTACCAGGATTTTCATTGAAAGTGACTCGCTGGGGCGAAATTAAAGAGTAATGGAAGATAGTCCACATTTGTCTCATGATGGCACCATTTTACAAGATATTATCTTTATCTATGCTTCATGGCTTTCTAGTTTTGAATGCGAACATTCTAACTGCTCTTGTAATCAAGTAGTTGATACTATTGCTGAATTTGCTTCATTTCATGATACCGATGATGTATGGATTGAGGACCCCCCCCCCCCGACCTTGTGGTCCCTTTCCTAAATTCTGAATTGGCAGTTTAATAGAAATAGTATCTCCATTAAAAATAAAAATAAAATAAAAATGAAAACTATTGACAAGAAATTAGAACTATAAACTCTTATGAAACAGTAAAGTTATGAATAATATATATTTCTTTCCCACCATTTATTTGCGCAAAATACATAAAAGGTTTTATAGAAACACGCAACTGTGTGATATACGTCTATATATACTAACATCACTTGATGTACACACTCATTTTCATATAAAAATGCAAAACTTACCTAGCACCTCATGCTTCTCTTATAAAAAAAATTAAAAAAAAAAAGAAACATTATTATTCTCCTAACAATATATGAAATCCAAGACTCAGAAACCATATATTATATTTTAATTCATTAATTAGCCTCACACCTCAATGGAGCCAATACTCTTTATGGCCTACGAAGACTAAGCAACTTCACATCATCAAGCACAGGCCCACAAAGGGAAGAGAAGTCGTCACTCCTCATGGTGTAGAACGTGCTAAGGAACATGATGCGTGTTCTTGGGCTAACAGCTACAAACTTGAGGGCTGCACGCTTAAACCCACCTTTGCCTTTGGACTCATATGGCACTTTTATAGTGTCCTTGCCCGCATATGCTTCCACAATCATGGACCCTTCACATGAATTGCTAGCATCTCCCACAGCAAATGAGAGTACATATGTTTTGCCAGGAATGGTTCTTGCTACTTGTGCAATTGCACTTTCTTTCCCTGCTAAAAGCTCCACGGCTCTTCTCCCTTGTGGGACTGAGAAATGTTCTGAGTCTATGTATCTCACTGCCTTTAGGGACTCAACCATCCATGCAGGGAGGGGAGAGTGGTCATCTTCAATGTTGGGTGGGATAAGCACACCCCATGATGAGTTGGGGAACACATATGGTCCTTCTTCAAACCCACCATTCTTTAATAAGTTTTCTGTGCAGTGTGAGATAGATATAAATTAGAACATCCAGAAATAAGTATAAGGAGCTCCAAAGTAAACTAGTAATATGTTGAATTTTAAGAGCATAATGTTGATATACTACCAATATAAAATATTTTATACTGTCGACTAATTATGTCTTATCTTTTATGTACTATTTAATGTAGTTATGATATAAGTCAATTAATTCAATAACGTGACTATATATAATTGAATAACTGTATAAAAAAATTTTACATAGAAATTGTATCAAAATTAATCTAAATTTTAATAGATTAATTAGAATCATAATATAATTCAAAATATATCTTTACTCATTCACTTTAGGAAAAATTCATTTTAAAAAGTCTTTTTCTAGAAATGAAACCATTCGATATTAATGAATCAATTTAATAATATAATAAAGGGGCTGTGAAATGAAATTCTGAATTGTTGGAAGAAAGTATAAGGTATTTTGTGCATAAATAGTCACCTAACTTTTGAAATAAAGGGAATTGTGAATATTCAATTCTTGTGTGGTCCCATGTAGGTGTTAAAATTTCTTTTATCTTGTGCAATTTTTCTATTTTTAAGGGGAGCAGTGTTCTGTGCAATCGGAACTGTTTTCTACACCATGGCTACTAAGTACCAAACAGTGAACTAATCTCACATGTGCGATGAAGTAATGGAGAAAACAACAGTTCTATTCTAATGTCAGACTCGATTTGAAGATGAATTATGCAGGCGTGTATGCTTGCTCAAAGAAAAGTTTTACAGGGATATAGTATGCATTATTATTGCGTTTCATAAATATGATCATAACATCCTACCTACCTACCTCCCTCTAATGAACTATGCATACAGGACCACAGCCCGAATGTTTTTATTGCCTGACATCAATGCATAAACATGCCAATATATATTTAACTAGTTGCCTATATAGCTATTAATCCAACTTCCTTCTCTGCTGCTATTAAACTTTGTTCTTATGTGTGCTTTCTTTGATTAAGTATTATAATTAATAGCTATGTGAGCAATGACCATAAAGAATACTATATCCAATAAGACACTCTATCAGTATGCATACATAAATATATGGCCATGTATGAAAGACTAGTTAAAGGAGTAAGTTAGCATTTTTAGTATCTAAAATTATAACCTTTGTTCTTAATTCAAATAGCATTACAATTTAGTCCTAAAATTTTTCAAATTCGTCACACATTTGTCCTTCTACTTGTGCGAATTTTTATTTTTTGGTACATAGCCCTTACACCTAAACTGACATATAATGATCAATGTACAAGTGTGAATTTCAATTATACAAGTATTAAATATAGTGTTAATTAATAATAAATATATATTATTGCTGAAGACAATATATAAATTTAAGTCTCATTTATTTAAAATTGTGATCATCACATGTCAATTTTGATATCCAATCTTTGTGTATAAATAATATAATTATTTTCTTATTTCTGGTTGTAGGGTCTAGCATAAGACCAATCTAAACAACTCAATGGCTTACTTGTGCACATAATTAAATTGATTTCTATAGGATCAAAATATAATTTTAATTACTCCTAGTTAAAGAGATGAACTTACTGTTAGTTGGTCTAGGAGGGTAAAGAGTTTTGATGGCAACAGAATCAATTAGTGGACCACAAGCTGGATCCTCCTCCACTCCAGGGTTATGGATAACCAATTCAGCCACTTCAGATTCTGCTTTGAATCCATAAGCAAGGGGATCCCAACCACTGCTAGTGTACATTGTTTGAATTGGGATGACCCCAAAATCTGGAGCCACAGATACGTTGAGCCTCTCCTCTTGTGCACATGTGCGTGCCACCGTGAAAGTGATGGAATAGTACATTCCCTTAATCACTTTTATGCTTTGCTTAATTGAGGCCTCATTCCCAAGCCTCACAGCAAAAGCACCCTCTGGCACCACTAGCAACATGTCACCTTGTTTCTGCCCTGATTTTATGTACTCTACAAAGCCAGAGATCACCCACTCCGGTATGGAGTGGCTGCCACCAATCACCACCGTGCCGTTTAGGTCTGATGGCTTTGGCCCCAGCTCAAAATTTCCATTTGCCACCAGTCCTGCATCAATTTAATATGTCAGAGGGACACAAATATAAATTTGAATAAAAATTCCATGTACAATCTTCTTTGTTACTCTTTTAATTTGTTGATATAAACTATTAGTATTTAGAGTTTATTATAGTTAAATTAATCAAATTCAAGTTGGGGGCACTATAGATTATAGGATAAAACTTTTATAATGTTAATTTTTTCTATTAACAAAATTCGAATTTGAAACTATATTTAAAGAAAACAAGTATCTAATCACTTAAATCAATCAAATATTATTTGTAATTTTTTTATTAGTATAAATTATGAAAAAGAAATATTAAATGTTTTAAAATTATATATACTTTTTTTGTCATTTTATACTGACTAGGAGAACGTGAGAAGATGATACGGTATTATTCTAGAATTTTATTATCATATTTTAACTTTCTTCATTAATAATGTAATATAATTGATCTTATAATCAGCAAATTACTAGCATTGGATTTCATAGGACCATTTACAATATTCAATGAAGCTTTTGGAACCCAAATCCTGTTTTAAAAATGCAGTCTAATCTAGTCTCCAATCCAACACTACCAGCAGAGAGATAAAATTGGCCCCTTGCTAGTTATGCTAGAATTGTTTCAAAAATTTCTGTGATGTCATGTGGTCGGCATTCAAGACCATGTGAATTTTCAGAGCATCCTGCATGCATTGTGCATAGCCTAGGAGTGTGGGCCCCAAGTACCCAAAACACTCAATAAAATAAAATAAAAATTATGAAAGCTGTCTAAACACTCAGGTCACCATCACATAGGCTATTAACCCCACAAGATTCAATGTCAAAGAGAAGATGCATATATTCGCCAGGAAAAGAAAAATTCTTACATAGTCCAGCAAGAAAGAAATTTTGCTACATATCATTTATTACTCATCATATTAATTTTATAGTTTATTATTACCTTTCATATTTTATACTTTTAATATAATATTTAATGTGTTAAATAATAAACAATGTAGAATAAAGTTTGTCCTTATTTGGGAATATATAAGAATTTTTAGCAAACAAATAACAATGATGCATATCATGTTCGTAAATGATGTCGGCTACCCAAACAAAAATTATATTCGGAAAGAGTTACCGAGAATTTTTTTTATACCATCATACTTTTAAGAGATTCCAAAGATCTTTTATTAAAATAAAAATAAAAATATATAGTAGTTAATATATTTATATATATAAATATATTTTTTTAAAAGGTCTTTTAAAATTTTAAAAAGCCTTTTGAGATATATATTCTTGGAATTACTTTTCATTTTAGAAAAAGACTTTTTGAAAAGGTATCTTATTACTCTGATATCAATAACTAAAAGTAATTTTATATTATCCTATCTAAATAAAACTTATTCTCCTAAATTTACTTTTGACATATTTAAATCAAACAAAAATTATTCTTTTAAAAGTAATTCCTATAAAAAAAAATTTTAAAAGATCTTCTCCTAAAAATTAAACCAAACAAAAACCTTTTTTCAAAATCTTTTTACTTTTGATATATATCGTGGCTAAAATGAAAGAATTTGATTGAATAATAATATAAAATTAAATTTTTCTATTTGTATGGCCTTTTCAATTGTGGATGTGAGAATCAATTATAGTGGCTAAAATAAAAGAATTTAATTAAATAATAATATTAAAAAATTTTACAATATCAATATATCAAAATTAATTCCAATCAAAAAATGATGTCAGTACCAGCAATTAAACACTAGGAACAAATTTTAACCCTTCAGTAACTGGGTCTCTATCTGAGACAATGTTTGGACCGCCTCGCATTGGTCACTGTTTAATAACTTTGCCTATAAACCTTAGAACACCATAAACTGAAGAGCTTCCTCTAACATATTGATTTGGCTGTATGCCTATATGTAAAGGCAGTGTTTGAAATGCTAATTAGTACCACACTGGCTTAGCTTTTGATACCTCAAAACTATTAAAACTACGAGACAAAATTTTGACTAAACCACAGCTTGAGATTTCTAAAATCTATACTAATCATGTGCTATAAATAGCTAGGGAAGAAGGGAAAGAATATATGAACTTATAATTGTTGTAGCCTATTATCAAATTAGCTAGCTAGTATTAAATGTGTAATAGTACTTTAGGTGCCTACATATATATATATATATATATATATATATATATATTATATATTCAATTTGTAGCTTACCGTCTGAAATGGAGAATGAGACATGAAAGGTGGCACACAAGAGCACCGACAGAAGCGTCAACCTTCCCTTCATGTCAGCTGGGCTGTGAAACTCTGAGGCTTTGGGAAAATGAATGAGAAGGGAAAGAGCACAGCGATGTAGCAAGGGAAGTGTTGGGGCATGGCCTTATATGTATGCCTTGTTACGATAAAAGACTTGGATTTGGAGGGAAATATCGAACAAGCCATTGTGTTTATCTTCAACTTCATTTGGATCAATGACAGTGAATGACGAGTCTGCCCCTGCGTTCATTACATTGAAATATGAAATATCAATCGAATCTTATTGAATAATGTTGTGATGGAAAAATTTTTGAGTGTCATGAGAGGAATAATTCCATGCCATTTTAACTAATTCTTCTTCTAATAGTTTTTGTAATTATTATTCACAATGTTAAATGTTTATTATCTATTAAATGTGTATTTGTATATATTTTTATTTAACATTTTTATTAGATATTAAAAAAAATTTAAGGGAATACAACACTAATCTTTTAAAAATAAGAGATTTTTCTTATTTTATTGATTAAAGGTTGATGATACTTAAGAGATCATAAAAGCCTATATGATTACAATAATACACATTGGGATGATACTATATCTAATTGTAGTGAGGGTTTACGAGAGTCGGTAGGTAAACGAGAAAAGCTGATCAACATCACGTGCTCTTCTCTTTGCCGCCCGAGATTTTGCAAGACCAGAAATCACTGCCTTCAGTTTGTTTTACATGGCGTTTCAGTCACTTGGATCGATAAGATAACATTAATATTATTTACCGAAAAAAAATTGAATAGAAAAATACATGCAATAAAATTAATAAAATATATATCCAAAAGAGTTATAGAGATAACTATACTTCGTGTTGTGAAATCTTTTGATAATCGGGTTAAATTGTTTGCACGGCTTTTAGCTTAAAGAATTTAGTTTTAATATATTATTAATATAAAATTTTTTATAAAATAATTTAATTATTAATTATTAAATCATAAAAAGCATTTTATTTAGTATTATAATAATTAATTTAAAATTACATATATGATAAAATATAATTGATTGATATTATAAAATAGTTTACATTAATAATACATTTAAATTAAACACATAATAATAATATACATATGAAAAAAAAAAAGAAATAGGAAAATTCTATGAAACTGACGTACAAGTGCGAATTCCAAAAGAAACACAGTGTTTTTGTAATAGGAAAAATTCGACCAGTCGGCCTAAATAACCCAACAAAATGGCAAGTTGGACAAATAAATTAAAGTAAAAATAATTCTGACTTAATCCAACCTGATTTGGCTTGACCCAATAAGCTGGCTCACAATGGGTTGGGCTGGTCCACAAGACAGAAAATATCAAAATTAAATAATAAATTTTTCTTTAAAAGTACATTAAAATGTTTTGATGAAAAAAAAAGGAACAGAAGTATATTAAAATATTATTTTAAAATAAACATTTATCTACTTTGAGCATAATAATTTATTTTTCATCTTTTAATACTTAATGTTTAAAATAAGTTATTAAATAAATTATCAAAATTAATTTTTTTAAACTTTAATTATGTAAATAAAAAATAGGCAAAATAACCCACAAGCAGCATAAATCCAAGATGGGCCAGCATTTACTAAGCCTAGATTATACATAACTTGGGACGAAGAATAGACTAACCCAAATAGGTCACACACAATTGAATTAACACATCCAATTACAATCCCATCCTCCTCCTCCATCTCCAAATACCATCCTTTTCTGACAAAATGTAAAAAAAGGAGGTGGCGGCCTAAAAATTTATTTTTATAATTATATGTTCTTAAAAATATTTATTGAAAATTAAATTTATAATACGTCAATTAAAAGTTGTTTAAGCAACAGATCTATGTAATTTATTCTATTAAACATGAATTTCAAAATCTATAAATTTACATAGTTTTCATTCGAAAATAGTATACATCTGTTCGCTGTAGAACGTGGATACATAAATTCATAACCACCATATATACATAAAAGGAAATTGCGCGATTCATGAACTTTTTTGATACTTTTATTAAGTCTATAAAGCAACTATCCTTCGATTTCTAATCTCAATTTTTTTTGACGGCGGGAAAAGTTTGTAATCTCAACTTTGTAAAATAAAGAAAACATGATGATTCTTCTTTGTTTTTTTTTTTTTTTTTTTTTATGTGAAAAACATGATGATTCTTCATTTGTTTCCGATTCCTCAAGATGCATACAATTGACCTACAACATAGTACTGCCATCAATTTTGAGGTTTGTTTTCTTTCAATTTACAGTTTTCATCTACATAGACAATACGTACACAAAACTATAGATACACACAGTTATCATAATATATATCGATATCTATTTTTCGAAAATTAAGAGTTATAAATTGATGGTGCCGGAATGTTTAGCCCTATCAAAAACTGGGGAAAAGAAGAGCTAGACAAAAACAAGGAGGGAAAAAGGCTAAACCCAATAGGAGAACAAAGATTCTTACAGCCAAAATCATTAATGATGTAATTAAGATGAAACATTTGCATGTTAAAAGAGTCCAAAAAAGAAACATGTCACGAGGAAGGTGGGACTTGAGAGGGTGGGCTTTTTTTTTTTTTTTATATATGTACACTCTTAGAGAAGTGTAGATGAGAGAGAGAGAGAGAGAGAGAGGGGCCCACAAAAAGGAACTAGGTGGACTTTATATATAGCCATTGCTTGATGATGGGATAGCTGAAAATCCCCACTGTCCTATAAGAGTTCTATTACTCGTATATAGACATAGCATATACCTTTTTTCATATTTATAAATAAATAGAGATTTTAATTATATAAGTGATAAATCTGTTTATAAGAAAATATAATAAATTATAATAATTATAGATATTAATTATATAAATGATAAATTTGGTATAATTATATGAATTTATTTAAATATATTGACAATATAAAATAGTTTTATATTATCAACCAATAAAAATAATCAAAAGTATTAATTCATATAAATAATTACCTATTATAATAAGAAGTCCACTATGATTTTTCACTTTTTCAATATTTCTATTGATTAACAGTGTAAAACTATTTTACACTATTAATACATACCAATTAAAATCTAATTATATTTATAAATATATAACTTAAATTTTTAATTATTTATATATTAATTCCTAAATATCTAAAAAAATGTCTAAAATCTATATACAAATGGTATGAATGTAAAGCAGACACACGATGACCTCGGTTCGGCTTTTGGGCCTCCTTTGATTTTGTAAGAACATGTGGGCCTTGCCACATAAGAAAGTGGGTCTTCTCTCACTCTCAGCCTTATGCTTGAGGAGTTAAGGCCGTGGCCTTGATGAGGTCCATCTCAATCATACAAGCTTCCTTTGACAGCCTTTTTCAACTGATGCTTTGCCAACAGTATTCATTCATTCGGCGGATTCTACCATGCACCTCATAAAGTGAGGTATGCACCCTCATATCTGATCATTAATTTCACAAAATATTTGATACATCCTCATATTTGACCATTAATTTTACAAGATATGTGATAGAATTCACCCATTCTGCATTATTAGATTACTCTGAACTTGTAAAAGATTTTTGAAAAATATGCATAATAAACTACCGACAATCCGTAATACGAAATAACTTTGATATTATTTTGGTTTGCATGTTCGAGAGTCTTGTATCGACTTTTCATTTCACGAGTTGATTTTCAAATTTTCAGTTGGATTTTTGACATAATATTTATCTATTGATTCATTTTTAAAAAAGAAATTTAACAATGAAGATTCGATTTAAATAAATCTATTAATGTTCGATTAGGTTTCTACATTTGTTTATCTTAATTTGGGTATCGAGTTCAAATATTATAAATAAAAAATTAGCACAAGAAAAGTTATATTCTCATAATTTGTTGACACAACTCAAGTCAAATTAGTGGAGAAATTTCATATTAGTAACTTAAAAAAAAAAAAGTTTAAAATATGTCTAAGAGTTGGTTTTCAACCCCTACAAGAGAGTGTTCCGTTCAATAACAAGAAATTGTTTAAGTAATAAGTAAGTTTAAATAGTATATGTAAATGAAAAATTAGTTTTACACTCTGTTGAGTATGAGGAAATCTCATATCTTTTGTTTTTTTTTTTAAAAAAAAAAAAGGGAATTGATCGAATGAGGCAGACACTTAAAACAACATATTAAGGATGACATCAGGATCTTTTTGTTGTTAAAAAAAGTATGAGATGAGAATCTAATAATCCAATAATATGAAAAATAGCACGTGCGCCTAATAAATATTGAATGGTTTATTTATATTCAGCAAACTTTTGAGTCTGACAACTGTTAGTCAACTTTTTTTTTCCTCCTTCGCTTTATTTGAATGATATTTTGATCATATTGGTCAATTAATAGCGAACAAATTAGGTTATTAAACATAGTTTATGACCCACTATTATTGCCAGTTTTAGGTCTATTTCGATAAGCAATAAGATGCTATGCCATTCATTTAGACCATCAAATATGTCATATTTCTAAGATTTGGACAGAAAGGCCTTTCAGAAAGTTAACAAATGAATGTAAAGAAAGGACAATATGACAAAATTTGGAATTCTAGTCTTTGATTATACTAGGAAAGGACGTCATTAGCATGATAATGACTAAGTTAAGCTTTTTCAAAGAATGATACTAATTGACAATTATGGAAAATAAACAAAAGGATCAAATTATGAAAATAGGTTGTTCACAAGAAAGTTTAATTTTAACAACTACGAGGGGAGGAAAACTTTGGAACATTATTGTGGTTAAAAAGGGGTTCACGACAAAAACAGCCACTAGAAGAACAAAAAGCAAATTCCTTATATATATATATATATATATATAAGTTTAATTGGAGTACACTGACAGTGTAAAAATTTTTTACATTGTCATCCAATCAAAATATTCCATTTGCATGACCATTCAAATAGTAGGTGGTTATATCAAAGATTTTTGCTGATGTGGCAATATATGATTGGATGTCTGTATAAAAGTTTTTTACACTGACAGTGTATTCAAATTAAATCCTATATATATATGTTTGGAAGATAATATAAAACTCTTTTATATTAATAGTATATTAAAATTAATCTCTATATTTAATACGTGTAAGAGTGATATAATTGTATTTTATATTCATATGGAATAAGAATCCTCAAATTTCGTGTGAGAAAATTGAAAGCATTATAAGTACTTCCCAAGGAGGCGAAAATAGCGATCATAAACTCCAAATAAATAGGAATAAGTTATTCCTATCGGTTTACTTAGTTAATTCACTTCATTTTTTTTTTTTTTTTTGAACAAAGATAGGTAGTTTTATTCCTCAAACTTAGTAAGAGTAACAAGTGGTCCAAAAAATGGACAACAGCAAAGGTCCATACGAGAACTCCCAATAAAGCAGACTATTCTAAGAAAAAGTAAAGAAATATTCTTAAAATGATAAAAAAAAGAGTAAAGTTAAGCCTTAAGAACTCGTCAACCAAGCTTAAGGCGATGGAGGTGATGACTTGCACCACCACACTTTTGTCTTCAAACACTTTTTTGTTTCGAGCCAGCCACAGACGCCATAGAATAAATGCTGTCCTGCTCAAGATTCCTGCACCATTAACCTCAGTCCTCGCTTCCTCAACTCGATCCATCCACCATTGCCAGATTGCCCTTTTCCCATCGATCCAATTCTGATTGTCGAAACCAGCTCTTGTCCAACTTTTCCTTGAATGTTGGCAAGAAAGAAAGCAATGTTGAATCGATTCCACTGCAATATTGCACCTTGGGCACTTGCCATCGATGTTAACAAAGCGAGATTTCAGCTTTTGCCTAACCAGAACTCCATCATGGATGAGCTTCCACACAAATAGCTTCACTTTTGGAGGGGCACACAATGACCAAATGGAACTCCATAGTCTTCTGATTCTGAACTGCACTGGGAGAGTTTCGATTGGTGGGTGGAAAAATCGAAATGCTATCTCATAGCCTGATTGAACAGTGTAAGTTCTACTTCTTTCTTTAACCCATATAAATTTGTCTCTGCCTTGCACTATGGGTGTTTGAAGTATTGTTTCAGCTATCGCTTCATTAAACTTGCTTCTTATTAGTTGCTCATTCCATGAATCTTCGCTTTTCTACATTTTCTACACAATTCTCATGGAAAACGTATAAAAGTGACAGCTGAACCAAACTCCTCGGTGGATTCTCCCACACATAAAAATAAAATTGAGTGAATGTTTATTTTGGTCTTTGAAATTGTATGTCTATTTCACTTTAATTTCTAAAATTAAGAAATTAACGATTTTGTCACGACCCAACTAGGGCCGTGATCGGCGTTTAGGGAATGCCATTCCCCAGCAAGCCTACAGAAGAATTTTCCTAAGAAATGGATAGAATTTCCCCTAAAAATTGGACATTTTCCAAAATACAAAAACTCCAGATACAAACCAAGAATATATACAGACCAACCACAAATCCAGAATATCAACAATATTTAAAATACAGACTCAGGATAACAAGTATTCTCAGAATGCGCTCAAAATTCAGAACATGCAAGACATATATAAGGATATATACTCTTTTCAAAACAAAGCCTATTACAATTATATATTGATATATTACAACAAAAGCCAGACCCTACCTATGGATCATGGAGCATAACTACAAATATTAACATATGATTACTCAACTATACATGGATCCAAATATATAGAAAACCCGGAGGCCCACACTGATTGCGTCAAGTTCACGGAGCTTCTATACCTTTAATTTACTGAGACAAGTCACTTACAGCTCGTACCTAACTCTGAAATAGAGAGAAAGTGGGGAGTGAGTCAAACAAACTCAGTGAGAGATAATATACGTTTAACGGGGAGTGGGACAAGAGTAAGCACAAGTTTTGATTAAAATAAATATAATTAATTAATGATACTCTCATAAAAGATTTGTATATAGATATACATATACATTTACAAAAGATGTTCCAGATCAAACATGTTGCATGATACCAGAACATGGTAAAGCAGAAAATAAAATAAAATTCTTAATAAAAAGTCATCATTAATAAATTAATACTTCCAACTATTGATGAATTGAGTACATTTGAATATGGAGTTAAAATTACTTTTAAATATAAAACAAAACCAATTCTAAAGTTTAGAAGGGGAAGTCTCAATTACAGAGTCAGAACAGAACGGAACAGACACATCTCACCAACAGGCATCCCCGAAGGATCAATAAGAACAGATATCTCACCAATGGTCCTATGCCGAAGGATCGACAAATAGATCCGGACATGTGTTCACAGCTAACAACACACATTTGGGTTGGCCAAACCAAGGTGCATCCAAGGCTAACATTTACTGTCGTTAGTATACAATTCCGTTAAAGATCCCTCCCAAGAAAACCATTTATCCAAAGCTCAAAGAAAGTTTTTAAACAACTTTATTTCAAAAATCAAATTCATCAAAGTCTTAAACTCCTATAATATTAAAATCCAATATAGTCCCCAAGCATATCAAATTAGAATCTAGCATACAGGCTCCAAACCTTTCAATCATGCCAATAATATTAAGTTTAAAATTAGTTTACCAAAATCAATTTCAAAACTTACAATACCAAAATCTGTAAACGTCTATTGTCCGAGTTCATCATATCAAAACAACATGTCAGTTCCAAAGCAATTAGATATTCGATTTCCAAACATCAATTTATAAACAACTTTATTTCAAAGATTAAATCATTAATTTCTTAACTTCATGGATTAAAGTAAAACATAAACTTTAAGGACCAACATGGACGTAAAACATATATTTAGGAAAATAGGAAAAATAGAACACAAATTATAAATATACTATCAGTAATCTCTGTCAAGAAAAGTGTTAAGGCTAATATATAATTATGATTGTGGAAAATATTTTGTTAGTACAAACACACATATATCAATTATAAATATACTATCACTCACAGTACTAAGCCAGAAGAGATGGTCCAAGGATTGCATGATATAAAGGAAGTTAAAAAGAAGAACAAATAAAAGTTGTGAATGTTGAATTTGAGCCTCTAAATCTTCCTATCGCACAACAAGCAACAACAACAATGGCGAGACATATGAAATCTATAATAGAAATCATGATTTTGCAGTTGCAAGATTTGCTTAAGTAGCATTTATGAACAAAGAAAGCAAACAAGGAAACATATTGTTTGAGCCAATCATTGGTTTATAAAACTATATTAACTTTATTTATTTATTTATTTTTCATATTCAATTCCTAGTTGTATAAGTCCTTAAACACAAACCTTGTGTTAGCACTTAGCAACCGTAAATTTAGACCAAAAAGAAACATTTCAAGTGTTAAATCAATTCTAATCCAAGCATTTCATAATTAAGATAATCAAAGCCCAAATTTCTACTTTTTCTTTGCATCAACAAAGGAAGCTAAACGCCATATTTTCATCTAAAATAATTGACATCAACAAGAAAGTCCAGCAGAAGCTATTTGCTTCAGTCCACACACATTCTAGATATTCCATTCCCTGACCACCTTATCAATTAAACTACTCACCTAAATTTCAATTTTACCTCTATTTCTTAGCTCTAAAATCAACTCTTTACACTCAAGAATTTTGAATAAAACTGACTAGCAATACGAGAATCAAACCAACTAAATAACACAATCAACAATTAGGTAATCAATCCTATCATCCATTAACTAAATTTATGAATCAGAGGGAAATTAAAACAAGCAAATAGGAAGGTGTTCAAACTTGATTCTACAACAACTAAATAAGGAAAACAAGAACAATTTACCCAAGAGTTATGGATTTTGGAAGAAGCAAGCCACTTCCCCTTTACCCGGAGCACGGCAGACAGAGAAGAAGAACGCGGTGGATAAAGAAGCAACCAGCGGCAGTAGAGAAAAACAACCCGCGGCAGAGTGAGGAACCTGTTTGCGGCGGTGAGAGGGGCAAAACCAGGCTAAGGAAGAAGAAATGTTTGACTAGTTCAAGTGGTTTGATATTTGTTTTACTTAGATAAGATTTCGACTTGAGTCTTGTAGATAAAAAAACTAATACTAAAAGAATTTTACTCTTGTAATGTATAGGAATGGCAATAGGGTAATCTTATTGACCCAAGTTCAAGGAAGAGCCAAACCCAAAAGATTATCATATTAGATGGGAGAGCCCTAGACATAAGTGTTGTATTTGGATAACATGGCTTCCCAATGTAGGAATTGTAATCGTCGGCCCACTCTAGGGCTGCCCACTTTGAGTGGCTTCATTTTGCCCTTTTCCAGGTAGCCCTTTTCTAAGTCACCCTCTCAGTGTGTCGACCCCTAAATGAAAGCATCAATGTTATGGATCCAAACCCAAGGGAGAGCCCAACCCAAAGGACTAACCTATTAGGTGAAAAAAACTCCTAGACTTAAATATCATTCAAATGGTATGGCTTCCCAATGTGGGACTTATAACCAGCAATAAGATAGGGTTTTGGTGAACCAAACCATACCCCTTCCATTTTAAATAGGTCTTCCCTATAACACCTTGAGGGTTCTAAAAACACATAACTGCCCCCTAATCACAAAGAAAAATATGAAAATCGCACTTTACTTGACCTTAACCACTATCAAGTGTTACTTTAATCTTCACGGGACACAAAGACACAGACACATAATAACTTATCAAAAATCCATATTATAAATATCTAATTAAGAGTCTGTCAATCTCTTAATTTCATCAAGTTTGTAACACATAAAAAAGTTGCAGCAATTTCATGTTTTAAATTTAAACCAACATCGTAACATTTAAATGCAGCATAGTTATAAAAACCAAGCAAACATCACCTGTTAAAGAAATCAAGTCAGAAATTAAACTAGCTCCATAAACTCTAAAAAACTAAAACACATAATATTTAAACATCACAAAGTCATAAAAAATAATTAAGTGATAGTCTAGTGGTGTAGGATGGGTATCTCTTGAACCCGGGCCCTCCTTAATTGCACTAAATTTTCTACTATTTATCATACTTGTCTCATTGCAGGTAGATTTAAAACCCAACCCATGCAAGGTGAGGCAGGGTGGGTACCTATAAATCAGATATTAATTATTATCTCTAGTAGTAAATCAACTCAACTCATATTAAATTAGGTAAAATTTGGAAAACTCTAGATACTGATAAATTAGACGAAAAGATAAAAAAGAATTTACCTTATATGTATTTTACCATCTTGTATCAAACGATACGAAATAGCTACTTGCGATTAAGAGTCTATTTTGATATTTTTATTTTTAAAAAATTAATATCACACTACTTAAAAAATTATTTTAAAATAAAAATAAAAATTATGATATTAAAAATTTAAACGTTAAGAGTAATTGATCTATTTTAAATTGGGTGAACTGAAAACGTAACCAAAGTTATTACTATTCAACTGTACTTGATTTACATCATACAAAACGTAATAAATATTTTTCATAAAGTAACTTTTAATGTTAAAACTGAAAATTCTTTTATCTCAAAATTATACATTTTTTAAACATAATATGGTACAGTATCGAAGAGGAAGCCTTGTAACTATTAGAGAACTGACCGGGGATGCACAAATAGTAGATGCATATGTGATGCATACTGAAAAGTGAGAAAAATGATAAAAATGTTTGTATGATGGGTCCCATATAATCATTGCTATTTTTGTTCAAAATTTTTTTTTCAAAAATTTACTAGCATAAACAGTGCACACACTAGCAAGTTTTATGTAATTATACACAAAATTTACCGGCATGTGCACTATTTATGTTAGTAAGTTTTGTAAAAAAAAAAAACTTATCAGCATATACATTATTCATGCTAATAAGTTTTGTTAAAAAAAAAAATCTTACCAACTTAAATAGTGCATATGTTGGTAAATTTTTTTTTTTCCAAAACTTATCAGTATTTTTTAATAATACATTGGTAAATTTTATATTTTATATATAAAACTTACTAGTGTATTGTTCAAGATGTTGATAAATTTTACATATATGTATACTAATTGTAAAATTTACAAGTGTCTTGAATAATATATTGATAAGTTTTGTTAAAAAAAAGAAAAAACTTAGGAGTATTTGATCTATTTTAAATTGCGTGAACTGAAAACGTAACCTAAGTTATTACTATTCAACTATACTTGATTTACATCATACAAAATGTAATAAATATTTTTCATAAAGTAACTTTCAATGTTAAAACTGAAAATTCTTTTATCTCAAAATTATACATTTTTTAAACATATGGTGCAGTATCGAAGAGGACGCCTTCTAACTATTAGAGAATTGACGAGGGCCACACAAACACTATAACGTACATACGATATATATTTAAAAATAAGAAAAATAATAAAAATACTTATATAATGGGATTTATATAATTATTGTTATTTTTATTTAATTTTTTTTTTAGAAATTTACCAGTATGAACAGTGCACATGCTATTAAGTTTTATGTAATTATACACAAAACTTATCAACGTGTGCACTGTTCATATTGGTAAGTTTTGTTAAAAAAAAAAAAACTTACCAGCAAATGCACTGTTAAAAAATCTGACTAGCGTGAATAATGCACATGTCGGTAAATTTTATATATATGTATACTAATTGTAAAACTTACCAGCGTCTTGAATAATACGCTGGGAAGTTTTGTGTACAAACTACAAAATTTACAAGTATATTGTTGAAAAATGTACTAGCGTATTATTAAAAAATGTTGGTAAGTTTTGTAAAAAAAAAAAAAAACTTACCAGCATATTATTCAAGATGTTGGTAAATTTTGCATATATATATACAAAATATAAAATTTACTAGCATCTTAAATAATACGTTGATAAGTTTTGTATATAAAATATAAAATTTATCAGCATATTATTAAAAAATACTGGTAAATTTTGGATAAAAAAATTAAATAAAAATAATAATAATTATGTAGAATCTATTATCTAAATATTTTTATCATTTTACTTACTTTTCTCATATATATCTCAAATTACATTACAAAAATTGTGTCCCCCAGATATTTTTTTAGCTATTATTATTGGCTAGCTGCAGTTGAACAGGAATGATTGGGGCTTCCAATAGAGAAAATGAATTTATACATAATTGAAAGATAAACACCCCAATCATTTATTTGTAATATATCTTTTTTATGTGATCTTGTCATCTTTTTTTTTTTCTAATTTTTTTTCTCCTCCCCTCTCAAATGTCTATAAATATTGATGAATTTCAATGTACAAATAATAGCCCTCCTTCCAATATAATGCAAATATGAATCCGCAAATGTCCCACCAAACAAGAGAACAGAAAAGTACAAATTAACTGCAAAGTTGGAGTGGTCAAAAATAAAGAAATTCAAAGGCAGGAAGCGGTGCAAGTGGAAAAAAACATGGAGGCAATATCAAGTGGGCAGTGGCTGTGGTGTCTTTGTACTTAAATAATTGATTGAGACATCGCATCAGACAGTCTTTTGCTGCACAAAATCGAAGGCCATTCAAATGTCCACGTACCATGCATTTGTGGAAATTGTCTGCTATGCTGCCTCTGCAATTCCAAAGATAAGATCGGGGAATCATACGAGTTACATGAATATAATTCGTATTCGAAACCGTGAGAACTTATATTGTATGTATTAATGGATAAGATATGAACTTAATTTAAGTGAAGTGCATATATTATCTTATGGTCAATAGCATATGGACTAAATATAAATAGAATTTATATCTTATTTATCTAAATATAAATTAATACAATATCTTATATAAATTACATACATATAATATTTTTTGATTCAATCTCTTGAGCCCCAAAATGCTAGAGAGAGATTACTGCCCTCCCAAGCTAATTGGGAGAATTCGATACTCACAAAAATATTTTTTGATAAAGAATGATATAAAGAGCCATATTGAAGATTAATGAATGATATTTTGAAAGATTTTAAGTTATATAATAAGGATTAAAAAAATATTTTTTCAATATTTTTTTCTCAATTATAAAAAAAATTTAATTTAAATATACTGTTAGTGTAAAATTTTTTTACACAGACATCCAATCATATATTGTCACATCAGCAAAAGTCTTTGATATAACCACCCACTACTTAAATGGTCATGTAAATAGAAGGTTTTGATTGGATGATAATGTAAAAAAATTTTACACTGTCAATACACTTCAATTAAACTCTTATAAAAAAAGATAAAATTTGAAGCTTGTATTCAAATGTAAAATGGAATCAATATTTAAATTTTTGGAGATTTATAAATATATAATAGGAATTTTTGTAAACAAGTTTATATTTGAGTTTTTATTTGAATATATAGTAAAAACTCTCACTCTTTAACTGAAAATCTTCTAAATTTTATTCATAAATTTCTATTCAACTAATAATATGATAAAAAAGTTGAGCGAACAAACCATCATTGTAAAGAGTATTTTTTTTTTTCCAATTGTATAACTAGAAATCCCTCAAAAGTTCATCAATCCTATTATGTGAACGTTATGCCAAATGATCCAAGACATTTTGAAAATTTGTTGGGAATATATGACCCTTTAAAATATTTGGGAGGGTAGTAGACAAACCCAAAATGCTATGCCTTACAAATGAAGTAACAAAATACTATTATACAAGAAAATCATTTAATCAATTTGACTAGTTTTATGCTTATTTTTTAAGTAAAAATTTGAGTTAAAATTTTGTAGATTAAAAAAAGACTAACACTAAAAAAATTTTATAGTGGAATCGATTAAGTTTGAATTAGAATAATTAGAGTTTAATAAATTTTAAATATTTGTAGTTTAGATAAAAAAAATTTATATAAGGTATTCTAATGTTGTAATCTCACAAATTATTATACAAAATGAAGCAGCGGCTTCTAAATTAGTGAAACAGTGTAACAGGCTAAACATTTGAATACATGATTTGTTCTTAATGATAAAGCATTGAGATTGATATAATCATACGTTAAATAAGATCAGAATATTGTACTTGAGAAGTCGGCCCTAATCCTTCCTTTTTTGTGCTCTCTCATTTTCAGGTCTCCCTTTGCATGAGTGTTATTGAGCGAATTGCCATTTTTCTTTTTCGGTGGCTGTTCTATTGTTTTCTTTTTCCATTTATTGCTTAGAGTTTTGTGTTTCTAATTTTGTTTTTGTTGCACTCTTTTGTGGGTGTTTTTATTTGTCCTTTTATGGGGGGTTTTCATTGTCCCCTTTGTGGATATTTTTATCGTCTCCTCCGTGAGTGTTTTGATTTCCTTTTGTGGGTATTTTTATTTTGATAGTTTAACAGAAATATTTAGATTTATCTTGAAAAGAGCCATAATACTTTTTCCAAGTTGTAGCATTTTTTATATTAGTTTCCGATATAAAAGATGCTTAAACATCAATAATTTTTAAACAAGGAGTAGAGCCATAGATCCTTGGTTAGCTCAGAGTACAGAGTATATTTGTTTTTTACTAAATTTGGATTTAATATATTTTTTTTTTATTTATAAGTGTTATTAGACATTTCCATGGATGAATATTTCTTTCTCATAAAAAAAAAAAATTATACTCGAATCATACGGGTAAACTTTGCATGGCGAAAGGACGGTTGCCCTTGCTTCAATAGTGAGAGGAATATCAGCGTGAGAATGGATCATTTTATTTTGAGAAAATTACACCTCATTACAAGAAACTTGTGAAAAATTGACAAACATTACTGGCAAAAAAATTTTCATCGCAAACATCAACAGATTACCAAGAGAACTACCATCAGAGATATTATAATTTGATTACTTACTTAACTTATTGACGAGCTAAAACTTGTTGGTAAATTCGTAACTTTTGGCGCTAAGTGGCGCGCAAATATTACCGACAGACCGCTCATCAATATAATTATAATTATTTAGGGTTAAGGGCTTAAAATTTAGAGTTTAATTGGAGTGCATTAACAGTGTAAAATTTTTTTATACTGTCATCCAATCAAAACATTCTATTTGCATGACCATTCAAGTAGTGAATGATTATATTAAAGACTTTTATTGATGTGACAATATATGATTAGATGTCTATGTAAAAGTTTTTTACATTAATAGTGTATTCAAATTAAATTCTAAATTTTATTCCATCGGTAATGTGAACTTAACTTTTATTTAAAAAAATTATAATTTACCGACCGATATGTTTGTCAATAATAATGATTTAATTTTTATTTTTTAAAATAATAAATTATCGATGGATTTAACCATCTGTAACGACAATTTATTTTTATTTTTACTTTTAATTATTATTTGAATTTTTGAACCATGGCAATGCCATTTAGAATTTCCCATGTCCTTTTAAGTACGGATGAAATCTATCAGTTATGAGAATTAACAAAATAAATTATTTCATTAATAGTTACTGATGAAATTCCTGTTGTTAAATTCCATTCTTGGCGAAAAAGCTATTAGTAATGGTAATCGGGTACATATGAACGATGCCCCCTTTTTCGGCCTATTTCTCCTTTTCTCTTATTATTAATCTTCTTCATCTTCTCCTTCTTCTCCTCACCGTCAACCACCTTCCCCAGTTGCCGTTGAAGATCACTATTGGGTCTTATGGTCATTACTCGTCATTTTAATTGATGAATCACATTTCATAATTTTAAATACTAAATTATTAAATTCTTAATTTTGAGAATTAAAATAAAGCATATATACATAATTTTAGGGATCAAAATGAGTATATATTCAAAAAAAAAAAAATCATAGCGACAATTTATCAATATTACATATAATACAACATAATCATATACGTGATATAGGAAAAAAAAATAGAAAAATCAATTGCTCGTGATAATGAAAGTTCATATCTACACACGGTCCAGTTATCCCTTTCTCGCATTTAGAAAACCCCACTTCTTTTCTGTCTTGATCGACGGACGTACTTATGTAATCTCTCCTTCATGCATTATTATTATTATTATTATTATTATCATCATCATCATCATCATCATCAATAAATCAACAGAAGAGAAGCTGTCTTATTTCAATGTTTAGACATATGGTACAAATATCAATAAAGACTTACATGGATGATTATAAATCGCTTATATAAAGGGAAGATTACTAGCATTTTAAATCAAATATAAAAGCCACGAGTGGAGTGCTTCAATGATTACAAGCTGAACAAACCTCTTAGAACTTTCTTGCATTTACCTTTGCTTCTCTGCCATGGTGATGTTTTTCCAGCCTCTGTTTCTTACCGCTAACCCGTCCCTCTAAGAAGTGCATGCATTTGTAGAGTTTTAGAACATTAATTGAATTTAGCCTGGTATTCAAAAAGTGTACCAGTCACATCACTCATACCTTTTGAATTTGGAATGATTGTGTACCCGTTTGGGGTGCCACCCTGCAAAAAAAAGAAAGAAAAACCAAGCCCCACAACGGCCAAAGCCGCAGCCAAGAACACCCAAAAAAAAACCCAAAAAACACTTTGTAAAATTCTGTAAAACAAAATTTTAAAATTACATCACTAATATTTATTATAAATTAAAATTTGACTTCTATCGTTATTATATTAAAAAATGCAGATTTGTTAAAAAGTTCATTCCTTATTATTATTAAGTGTTATTTTATATAAATTGTGCCACTAATATCTTTTTTAAAACTAAAATAACTTTATCAATATTTATTTTAATATATAATTATTTGATCCTATAAATAATTCTATATTAAGCAAATTTTATGTTAAATTTATCTTATAATAATTCTTGTGCTATTTTAAAGTAAATTATTATTATTATTATTATTTCTTGCATTATACGAGTGTGGTTCTACTAAAGATGATATATATCTAAGAAAAGAATGGTGCATTGGGGTTTACATGTACATATAAGCTTACATATACTCATGTAACAAGTTGTTATAATTGGATTAAGATGTTTTCCTATTATAACGTGAGAAGGTTATGAGAGAAAAAGATATATAAACAAAAGCAAAATTATATCCTTATATTTTATAATATGAATTTTTCAATTCGTTGGTACTAGTGGTTGTTTTCAATCAGCATATAAAATAGGTGTCACCATAAGTTGCAACTCCCAACCTTCTGCCTTCCTCTTCAATGATTGAAAGGGACATTTATGCAAAAGAGTCAGATTATTAGTTAGCATATAAGAATGATTAATGATATTATAGTCTTAGATTTATCATAAATTTTATATATGGCAAGATCTCAACTATTCAAAACATAATTTACGATTATAACATACAAATATTATAAGAATCACTAGTTGATATATTACCATATGTCGAGTTTATCATAAGCTCGAGTCTATATTATTATTTTTCTATAAGAATTGTAATTTTGAATCATAAAAAAGTTTTAAAGTGCACAATGTCATTCATCCAATTTTTGTTCACGAATTATACACAAACAAGATTTAGCGATAAGCTTTCGAAATTCAAATTAATATACATACTGATTTCTTTCCATATTTCATATGAGAATGTGTAGCCTGTTATGGATTCAAGTTTAAGGGAGAGTCCAATTTAAAAAATTATCTTATTAAGTAGGAGAGTCCCTATATTTAAATAGTACACTTGGATGACATGGCTATAACACTGTCACCCCCTCTATATGTCTCTGCAACGACTTACTCTATGCTGCTCACTTTAAATGCCTTCACTTTGACTTTCCAAGTAGCCATTTTTCGGTCACTCTTTTTCTAGGTCGCCCCATTTATGTGTTGACCTCTCAATAAAAGTATCAATATTATTTAATCAAGTCTAAGGGAGAAAACAATACAAAAAACTAACCTATTGAATAGGAGATACCTTGAATTTAAGTACCCCACTTGAATGTTGACCAACCAAAAAACAAAAAAAGGTACCACACTTGAATGATAGACTTCCATGTAGGACTTGTAACATAACTCAAGATAATACTCCCTAGTTTATATTAGGCCTAAACCTTCATTTGGCATTATGGAGGAAAAAAAAAGGATAAATAGTAAAATAAGAGAAAAGCATGAGAGATATCATTTCTCTTTTCTTTTCTTTTTTTTTTTTTTTTCTTTTTGACCGAGCAAGATATCATTCTATTGTTTGATATTTTTTTTTATTTGGTTCCATTATATATATTTGCAAATAAATATAGATCACTTTATAACTCTAAATTCTAAATAAATATTGTTCATAAAAAATACTAAAAAAATATAAATTATTTTATGAGTTTAATTGGGGTGTACTAACAGTGTAAAAAAATTTTACACTGTCATTCAATCAAAACTTTTCATTTACATGACCATTCAAGTAGTGGGTGGTTATATCAAAGATTTTTGCTAATGTGGCAATATATGATTGGATATCTGTGTAAAAGTTTTTTACACTGATAGTGTATTCAAATTAAATCCTTATTTTATTATAATCCTTTATTTAATAATATAATTGATTTTATTTAAAGTTTTATAAAAAGGGTAAAGCAAAAAAGAAAATACAAGGTCCACAAACAATTTTCTTTTCCTCCTAATCCTCCTCTCAACGGAGATGTAAAATATGTGGGTCTCATGGAAAATACATCTCTAAATTCTTTTTTGGCTTTTACCTACATGTCAAACAATGAAGGGTTTAGTCTGACTCCGAAATCCTTTTTTTTTTTTTTAGTTAGATAAAGATTTTTCATTGATATACAATCAAAGGTTAAAAAGTTAGATTGCAACGGATAACACATCACATTTAGAGCATTCAAGCTAAACCTTTATAACCAATGAAAGTACACAATTGTAGATAAATCATATCAAAATATTGATGATTTTGCGTCACACATTAAATTAAACAACTACGCAATAGGTGAGCTTGTCAAAGATCTCTAATCTTGATACTAATGGATCTAATAGAATTTTTATAAAAGTTACGCAACAAGGGGAAAAAGGTGCCTGACTCCAAACTTCATCTGATGTTTTAAAGATCTCATTTAAGCATCCTGCAGGGAAGCATCAAATCTCTTTGTGATAAATCTTAAACACAGGCAAAACCAAAACTTCTAGAAGCAAGCTACCTTTCCAGCACTTCCAGAAGTGAGGCTGTGTGAACTACATGCCCCAGGACCAACACTTACAAAATGTATAGACAAATCTTCAATCTTCCACCACCTATAGAGATCGTCAACCTATCACTTGGATCAAGTGCAGTCTTCTGAGGTTGCATGAAATGTGAGCAACTACGCAAACCGCAAGCCATCTCCTCATGATTCAAACATTGCTTCCGTCAAGAAAGAATCATCCGTGGGACATCAAATGCATCACCATATCATAGGGAAGTAAGGAAACATAAAAGAAAAGAAAAGAAAAAAACTAAAATAAAAATAAAAATAGAAGGGGTCATTGGAAGCATCATGGAGGTGATGGGTTCCTCCATAGGGCCGGTTTCCCCTTTAGAAAAAATAGAGGTGAAGGCTAGAAGCAAGAGAGGAAAGCTACAGAAGGGGGAAGCAACAAGATAAAGGACTTTGAAATCTTAAGCAATGGAAGCAAAGGTCATACACAAGCAATAATAATAAAAAAAAATTTTATGGGTGTTTGGCAAATGAAAAAAAAAGTTAGATATCTAGGTATAATAGAATTGGGTTTAGGATAAACTCTGTTTAGTAACTAACTAAGTTTAAAAACTAGCTTTTATTTAAATCGATTTTGGCCCAAAACTAATTTTGAAAAAAAAATCAATCATAAATTGGTTTTATCTTATCTCAAATTTCTCTCTCTATCTTATCTTATTTTCTTCCCACTTTCCGCCCATTTTTTTCTTCTCCGCTAACTGTTTCCTCTCTTCTCTTTACCTTTTTATCTTCTTAACATATTTTCATCTCTTCTTCTTTCACTTTCGCAAATTATCTCTATCACCTACATTTTCATTTTTTTTTGTGCGATTAATTCTCAATGGTAGAACACAACCCATACTCTTTTTATCGTTCTTTTACTTCTTGAGTCATTATCCACACTATATGGCAATAAAAAGTTGTCTGTAGTAAAATATCTTATAGTTTTGAAAACAATCTCCAAGATCACATAAAGTATTTCAAACAATATGTTTATAATGTAAGTTAACGGTTCTGAGTAAATAAAAAGAAGAATGAATTATTTATTTTTTTAGGTAAAATAACTCTATTTTTTAGTTATAAGTATTTATTTATTCAAAATAAACATTTTACTTTTTAATAATTTTATATTAAATAGCATATATACTAAAACTAATTTTTAATTAAAAACTAGTTCACTTTTAAATAAGTTAATATAATTGGTTCTATTTTGTATTATGTTAACCCGGTACTATATTTATACAAACAAAATATGTTAATACAAAATAATAATGTAAATATTAGTAAGATTTTTTGTATTCTGTTTTAATTGTAAATCACAAAAATTACAGCATAGAAAATGATGTGAAATTAGTTTTTCTCCCCTAAATTATAAGTATTTAGAGTTCATCAAACTTTAACTAATTTAGCACGAGCTAAATCAACTCATTATGTATAGTAAAGCTCTTCTGACAGTACTTTTCTCTATTTACAAGACTTAAAAGTTTATCACTACTTGGAAATGCGCTACTTACCGACAGAATTACTGAAGGAAAAATTATTAAATTCCATCAATAATACACGCATTGATAATAATAAATTCTAATATTACTGACAGAAACACCAATCCATCGGCAATTTTAATAATTATATCGACAGAAAAATTTGTCAGTATAATTAACAAAAAAGTTGATAAAATAAGCGTTAGATATCGTCAATAATGGATTTACACCGACAAGGTGTTTATAATTACTAACATATTTACCGTCAGTAATTTAAATTTATCATTTTTAATATAACTATTTTATCGATGGAGTCTCTATTGATAAATAAAGAAATAATATTTTAATCTATCATAATTATTGACAGATATTTCATTGTTGATAATTAAAAAATATTTTAAATTTAAAATATTACCAACATGTATTCCATATGTAATAGAAAATTATTATTTTTTATATCTGTGTTGTATTATTAAAATTTGAAATTACTAATTAAATATTTCAAATTATTATTTTAATTATTCACAAATCTATAAATTAAAAATATAATAAGGTGCAATAATATAAACTGTCAATTAAAATAAAAATAATCAATAAATGAACAAATAAAAATACAAACTATCAATATAAAATTCTGAAAAAGGAAAAAAAACTCCTAAAAACTACGAATACTGATTGTTGTCAGTATCCAAAATGCCCTCTGAGTCTCCGTGGTTGTATGAAGAATGTGGAAGTGGAGGTGGAGGTGGAGGTAGAGGTGGTGGAGGTTGTGCACCAAATGATGAGCTAGCACTTCACATCTGCTCAGAGTAGGTGTACATGGACACCACTTTCTACTTAATGGACTGCATCTGCTACCTCCATTCCTCCTTCTCTTTCTTGCAACGCTCATGCAGCTCCATGTACCTCCTATCCACCTCCTCGAGCTACTTTCTGCATTGATTCATTAAGCACATGCATCCGATCACAAATATCCTCCATATCAGTCCCATCAGGCATAGAGGTTGGAAAATATGGCTTGTTGTAAGTAGTCCTCATGCTATAGATTCGACCCTTGTAGTGATTGCTAACCGTTTGGGCCCATATACCATTATCATTGATAGGTAGGCGGTTAACAATGCTCCCATCGTGCTACTGGCTTTGCTGTGATTGGGTCTCAGTCAGTCAGTTAGTCCGCTTCCCCATGAATAGTGTCAAATAGTCAAACAGTCATTCATACAGAAAATCAATGCAATGTATTAATCTCACAATAATCAAACAAGTTTCATAACCTTGATCTTGAATAAGGTTTCTGCCACATCCTTTCAATTCTGCTCAACTTTGTAAATTCAACCATATATTCTATTTAATTCATTTAGATCTAAATTTTGGATATGTTAAAGTATTATTTGTCTAATTTCTAACCTCTTTCGTTCCATTAAGTTTTGATATATATAACTCAAGTTATTAACATCTTACCAAGGTCTATCATGTTACTAGGCATATTTGCACACCAAAAAATAAAAATTCACTAAAAATAGAAACCTAGTTGGAATTGTACAAAACTTATATCATCTTAAAGCTAACTGAACTAGCTTTCATTTCCAAAAGTTTCACTTCATTTGAGTAAGTAAAGTTTAAGTTATGAGCTCTTGAAATTGGCTAACCTGCATTGCTCTATTCTAGCCCGGTTAGGACTTAGGGCAATGATGTGGCTCCGACAAGTATACCAGATCATACAAGTAATAAAGTGATAAGTAAAGTATCGTTCCCACGAGAATAGATCAAATACCGAATAGTCTAACGAAAATACAATTTGGACAGAATGGAATTACTGATGAGGAAATTAAAATTTAAATAGAATAACTTAAATAAGAAAAATACCAATGCAAAAAAATTCTAATAGTGTGGATAAATGCAATGGGATGGATGCTAGGAATAATTAATTTCACTTATTGTAGATGTATTTACTATGACTTTCTGTTAATCAGTTTCTATCCTAATTGACTCACGGTCGGTTCCCCTTAATTTATTCCTAACCTCTCTCGAGGCCAAGCAATACTCTTTATCCTAAATTGATTGCCTAATCTCGTAGCACAAACTAATCTAGGAAAAGGTTGAAGCTCTATCGGTTCTTATGTTGACCACATGAACCGCGTTTGTCTATCTCTAGTTTTTGCTTAGCTCACAATGTTTATGTTAAGAGGATCTAATCACAAACCTTTTCTCGAGTTATTATAAATCCCCAAATCAATTAATTGATGATCAAGCAATTAAAAGCATTAAGCACAAACAAAAACACTAAGCAATAGAGATAGAAAACAAGATTAATATTAATCCATGAGTAAACTTATCATACAAAAAGGGTCCATTAACGACCTCGCAAAAGAAAACTAGTTCATAACTGAAGAAAAAAAGACAATGGAAGAGTATGAAGATGAAAAGATAGAAGAAACAAGAGCCATGAAGATTTCTAGCTAAAGACAAGAGATTTGGAAGAATGTGGATCTCTCCGTGTTGAACTTGAGCTATGGAATCCTTGAATCTTCGCCTTCAATCTCTCTGGAAGAAGTCTTTTGTCTTGGGAAGGGTGTAGGAGTGTTTGGGGATCTTTTTCTGACCTTATGTGTTGCCTTTTATAGTCTACAGATCCTTTTCTCGAATTTTGGCTAGAACCAGCAATTTGCTGCAAATGGTGTCATGCAATAGCGCAAGGTAGCACGCTATAGCGTGCCTGCCTGACAACGCTAACTATTTTTACACACTTCCAAGCTCTTTAGTGGTTAGAATAGCTGGAATTTGGCCTCGGAAGTAGAAATAGAGATTGTAGATTTTTGAGTAAGATTTCTAACACAATAAGAATCACCTTAATAGGAGTTCTGTAGCTCAAGATACAAGTGAAAGAGTGATGAAAGGTCAGACTTGATAGCATCAGAAACAAGATGAAGCTTAAATCTTGTTTCGCCTTTTTCTCCTAGAAGACTCGAGAACTGGAAAAAGTATCCAACAACAAAGTTGGAGATCTTCTTCTCTTCTTTCCAAAGAATCTTAAATCATCATAATCTGACTTCTGGAGAGTTAGATATCAAATTTTCAATGCTAAAAGGTCTTGATTTTATGCAAGATAAGCTCTTTTATAACTCCAAATTCCAACTTGAGTGCTTCTACCTAATAACAAGTAGACCAAAAACATAAATAAGTATCTAAAATATAAGAAAATAATAGAAAATAAAAGTACCAGCTAATCTAAACTACTTAACAAAAATAAACCAAAATATTAACTAAACTAAACAACTGTATCCTAAATTAAATAAAAATTAACTAAAAATATAACTCACTACAAGGAGTTATCATAACTCCCAACTTAAGAACTTGATTGTCCCCAAGCAAGACTCAAATCAAAGACTCAAAAATAGAAAAATAAAAGACTCAAACAAAAACACTTAAAATAAAAGGACTCACTGGACAAAATGGCCAAGCTAGAAGTTGTTGCCTATGGAATTCCTTATCATTGCTCCATAACTTAACTCAAAAGTCACCAAAGATCTAAGTCTAAGTACCAAGACCATCTAATTGTGCAATCATATTGTCAAAAGAATGGATCAAGTGTGTGTGTATAAGAGAAAAAAAATGAAGAATTGACACATCCTATGCTTATGCAATGTTTAAGAAAAGACAAAAATATCACACTATCCACAATCCTCTCTCTCTATTTCTACATCAATGTCACTTAGCCAAAGATCATAAGGACTTTTCTTAGCTTGTAACGGTAGGCCAAGGTAAGAGGTATGATGGAATAGTCATTTAAGCTCAATTAATCCCCTTAACTTAAGGAACCTTTGCCCCTAATTCATTCTTCTTGGGGTACCCGCAACTTAGTTGCTTAGCAGCTATCATGCCTTTCTTGTTGAACATTGGCATTATATTTTCCTTATATTGCCAATTTTTCTTTCTTTTTTTTTTTATTATTCCTCCATTCTTTCACCCTCTTTCTCCTTCTTTCTTTTTTTTTTTTGTTTTTCTCTTTTTTTGTTTTTTTGTTTTTTTCGCTCCACTTTTGAACTTAGAAAACACGAGGTTATAGTAGTGGAGTTATTAACCTGTTCAAATGAGTTTAGAAGTTAAGGCTTGACGGTAAATATGGGATCAAAGAAGGAAAAGAAAGGAAGGGCATTAGGCTCATAATGTGGTTCGATCCAAGAATAGGCTTTAAGGCTTAATTGGGGTGACTACGGATCAATGACAGAGGGTGGGCCAATAAGGCTTAAATATGGCTACCAAACATGGCCTAAATCACTTCCAAGACTAAGCTTCACTCACATATATTTCAAGAGAGATTCACATGAATAAGAATGTATGTTTGAACCTAAATAAAGCATAAAAGCATAAAGGTCACCTATCCTAAGTTGCTAACTCTTATCAAAGTACAAGAAAATAATCCTTCTCAATTCAATAGTAAAAGCACAAGAAGATTTTCAAGACTTAAATATGGATTCAAAGTTACTTAAGAGTTAATAAATAGAGCAACATTTCTTATCATAGGCACTGGCAGCAACAACCAATTGACCAACAAAAAAAAAATAAATTAAAAAAAATTGGACTAAAAATTTATTTTTTTGTTTATTTTTATTTTTATTTTTTTGTTTAGTTTTTTTTTTTTTTTTTTTTTTTTTTTTTTTTTTATAGAAAATTGAAACTAAAAATATTAACAACCTAATCAACAAAACTAACAAAAGGAAACAGGAACAAATAACAAAGAGCAATAATAGATTTTCCTAACCCCCAACTTAAAATTATGCTTTGTCCCTAATGCATGAAAATAAAATCAAAAGGAAAAGGAAAGGAAAGTTACTTCCCAATGCATGTATCTTTGCTGTACGCCCCATGTGGCTTATTCCTTCACTTATGGACTTCCTAATTGCTCCAATAAACCTATAAAACAAAATTAAATAAATTAAAATTAATCAAAACTAAAATTTTACCTAAATCAAAAGAAAAGAAACTAAAAAGATCTTAAATAAGAAAAATTAAAATAAAAGAAAGGTTAGAAAAGTTGGGTTGTCTACCAACAAGCACTTTGGTTTAATGTCCTTAAGTTAGACATGGTCTTGTCATTCATGGTAGTTTCTTCCTCCCCATCTTTGGTGACTTGTCACCAAGATAGTGGTTCTTCTTCCCAAAAACCAATGAGATAGAATTAGGCTCGAATGGCAAGTGGAGAGCTTCTAGCGGCTTCTCAGGTGGCTTAAGATCATCATCCCCCACTCTTTTCTTTTTCTTCTTTGTTTTGCTTTTCCTTAATGGAGGTTCCCAAGGAGATGTGGCATGTGATGCAGGGACTGAAGTACTTAAGTTAGCTTCCACTACATCCACTTTATAGCATTGAGCTGTCTTTGTTGTAGAGTCCATTGCTTGGAACACTTTGAACTTCACTTTATTGTTCTGAAATCTCAGAGTTAGCTCCCCTTTTTCTACATCAATTAGGGCTCTGCTAGTGGCCAAGAATGGACATCCAAGAATTAGAGGGATATTGACATCTTCCTCCATATCAAGAATCAAATAATCAGTAGGAATAAAGAAACGATCCACCGTCACCAAAACATCTTCAATAATACCATAGGGAAGTTTGACAGATCTATCAGCCAACTACAGAGATGCCCTTGTAGGCTTCACTTTAGTAATGCCCAATCTATGTACAAGTGATAAAGGCATCAGATTGATACTTGCTCCAAGGTCACATTGTGCCTTGTCAATCTTCAAATCACCGATGGTGCATGGAATAATAAAGCTCCTAGGGTCCTTCAACTTAGGTGGCAGTTTCCTCTGAATGATTGCTGAACACTCCTCAGTGAGTGGCACAGTCTCATCAGCATCCAATTTCCTTTTCTTAGATAGTAGCTCCTTCATAAACTTGGCATAGTTTGGCATTTGCTCCAATGCCTCAGCAAACAGAATATTGATGTGGAGCTTTTTAAGCACATCAAGAACCTTAAGAAATTGTTGCCCTTCTAGTTCCTTCTTTTGTTGCTTCACCCTTTGAGGATAAGGAATTGGAGGTTCATAAGTAGGAGGTGCCACATATCCTTTCTCGTCAGGTAGTGCCACATTGGAATCTTTAGAAGGCTTTTCTTCTACCCTTACTTCTTCCTTTTCAGATTCAGCCGATTCTTTACCACTTCTCAGTATGATTGCATTCATATGCTCCATTGGATTTTCAGTGGTATTGCTAGGTAAGGAACCCAGTTGCCTCTCATTTAACTGCTTAGAAATTTGCCCACTTCATGCTTTAGGTTTTTGATTGCAACATCATGAGCTCTAAACTGTGCTTCAATTTTATTCACAAAATTAGAATGAGTATACATGAATTGTTGGAACATTTCCTTCAGGTTAAACTTCTTCTCTTGAACATGTGGGTTGTATGAATGCCTAAGAGCACCCTGATTACCATGGTATTGACCGGAATGACTATAGTCTCTATATCTAGGAACATAACTATTGGAATAGAAATTGTGCCTCTGACCATTCATGTAATTGATTTTTTCATCAGAAGTAGGCTCTATGGCACATTCTCTATTAGGATGATTCCCTTGGCAAAAGTCACACCTCAAGATCGGTGCTAGGGAAGTGTTACTAAGCATAGCCAATTGCTTTTGAATGACTGCATTTTGGACATAAAGGGCTTGCATCTGGGCCAAAAAGGTAGTGGTAGTATCAACTTATATGACTCCCCTCTTTTGAGTTCTCGCACTAGGCCTCTAGTACTTGTTAGTAGCCATTGTTTCAAATAGCTCCCAAGACTGCTCTGGTGTCTTATTGTTTAGAGAGCCACCAACTGCTGCATCAACCATGATCTAGGTGGATATGATGAGACCATTATAGAATCTCTGGATTTGCATCCAGAGTAGGATGCCGTGATCTGGACACTTGGCCAATAATTCCTTATACCTCTCCCAGGACTCATAAAAGGATTCTCCATCCGCTTGGGTGAAGGAAGTGATGTCATTCCTTATCTTGGAAGACTTAGCCGGAGGAAAGTACTTCTCCAAGAATTTCCTGGCCACTATATCCCAGATAGTGAGTGTTTCCTGTGGTAGAGACTTTAACCAAGCTCTGGCTTTGTCCATTAATGAAAAATGGAGCAGCCTTAACCGAATAGCATCATCCGTGGCACCATTAATTGTTATGGTGTCACAGATTTCCAGGAAGTTGCTAAGGTATTCGTTTGGATCCTCACTAGGTAGTCCATCAAACTGGCAATTTTGTTGCACGAATTGAATGAGTGATGTCTTTAGCTCAAAGTTGTTTGCTTGAACAAGCAGTCTCAGAATGCTAGATGAGCACCCTTGAAGAGTGGGTGCCAAGTAATCCTTCATAGCTCTATCATTCTGCTCGTTTTGATCAGCCTGGTAGCTTTAGAGACTCTTTCAACTGCTCTTTGTTCTCTTCTGAGCTGACACAAAGAACATTTAATCTCTGGATCAAAGAATAAATCTCCTGTGGATTGGCTTCTTTGCATAAACTGCAAAATAAAACCCAAGATAAGTGAAAGTAGGAAAGACTAAAATAAAACAAAAGCTAAATAAAAATAAATAACGAAAGAAAAAGAAATAAAAATAAAATAAAAGGAAAATTAAATAATAAAAAAATAAATAGGACAAAAACAAATATAAAATAAAAATAAAAATAGAAAATTCAATCTAGTATCCCGTCAACTAAGAATGATATTGATGCTATCCTCGGCAACGGCGCAAAAAATTTGATGCGGCTCTGGTAAGTATACCAGATCGTATAAGTAATAAAGTGATAAGTAAAGTATCGTTCCCACGAGGATAGATCAAATACTGAATAGTCTAAGGGAAATACAATTTGGATAGAATGGAATTACTGATGAGGAAATTAAAATTTAAATAAAATAAATAAAATAAGAAAAATACTAATGCAAAAAAATTCCAATAGTGTGGATAAATGCAATGGGATGGATGCTAGGGCTAATTAATTTCACCTATTGTACATGCATTTACTATGACCTTTTGTTAATCAGTTTCTATCCTAATTGACTCACGGTCGATTCCTCTTAATTTATTCCCAACCCTTCTCGAGGCTAAGCAATACTCTTTATCCTAAACTAATTGCCTAATCTCTTAGCACAAACTAATCTAGGAAAAAGTTGAAGCTCTATGGGTTCCTATGTTGACTGCATGAGCCGCGTTTGTCTATCTCTAGTTTTCGCTTAGCTCACGGTGTTTATGTTAAGAGGATATAATCACAAACCTTCTCTCGAGTTATTGTAAATCCCCAAATCAATTAATTGGTGATCAAGCAATTAAAAGCATTAAGCACAAATGAAAACACTAAGCAATAGAGATAGAAAACAAGATTAACATTAATCCATGAGTAAATTTGTCATACAAAAAGGGTCCATTAACAACCTAGCAAAAGAAAACTAGTTCATAACTGAAGAAAAGAAAACAAAACAATGGAAAAGTATGAAGATAAGAAGATAGAAGAAACAAAAGCCATAAAGATTTCTAGCTAAAGACAAGAGATTTGGAAAAATGTGGATATCTCCGTGTTGAACTTGAGCTTTGGAATTCTTGAATCTTCGCCTTCAATCTCTCTGGAAGAAGTCTTTTGCCTTGGGAAGGGTGTAGGAGTGTTAAGGGATCTTTTTCTGACCTTATGTGTTGCCTTTTATAGTCTACGTATCCTTTTCTTGAATTTTGGCTAGAACCAGCAATTTGCTGCAAATGGTGTCATGCAATAGCGCAAGGTAGCACGCTATAGCGTGCCTGCCTAACAGCGTTAACCATTTTTACACACTTCCAAGCTCTTTAGCATCAAAATAGTTGGAATTTAGCCTCAGAAGTAGAATAGAGATTGTAGATCTTTGAGTAAGATTTCCATCACAACAAGAATCACCTCAATCGGAGTTCTGTAACTCAAGATACAAGTGAAAGAGTGATGAAATGTCAGACTTGATAGTATCAGAAACAAGATGAAGCTTCAATATTGTTTCGCCTTTTTCTCCTAGAAGACTCGAGAACTGGAAAAAGTATCCATCAACAAAGTTGGAGATCTTCTTCTCTTCTTTCTAAAGAATTTTGAATCATCATAATCTGACTTCTGGAGAGCTAGATATCGAATTTTCAATGTTGAAAGGTCTTGATTTTATGTAAGATAAGCTCTCTCATGGCTCCAAATTCCAATTTGAGTGTTTCTACCTAATAACAAGTAGACCACAAACATAAATAAGTATCTAAAATATAAGAAAATAACAGAAATTAAAAGTACCACCTAATCTAAACTACTTAACAAAAATAAAACAAAATATTAACTAAACTAAACAACTATATCCTAAATTAAATAAAAACTAACTAAAACTATAACTTACTATAAGGAGTTATCAGGCAAATTTCATGAATTATTAGGAACAGCAGGGATTGAATTTCGTTATGAAATTTTATGGCATGTTACCGTATGTTTTAAATTTCTAAAAAAATTGGTTGCACTCCATTTGAAGAAGTATAGGGCAAGATATGCCCTACTCAATCCACTCTAGTCAAATTCAAAGATAGAAATTTAGGGCAAATTTTAAAAAATCATATCTCTCTCAATACTAATCCAATGGTCTTATAATTTATATGATTGGAAAGCCCTAAATGTCTAGTTCCACATACAATAGGTTCATTAAGTTTTGGTGGTTGTAGGCAGAGTCGTACACTCCGAAGGTACAGATGCCATAGGATCCTCTAGGTTTTCATATTCTGTTTTGCCATCTTTAGTGTTTTTTATGCAAAATTCAATCTCAATCCAACCAAATACTTGCCAAACCAACAAAGAGCACTTACCATATCTCAATTAGACATCAAATACATGCATTTAATTAAATGAATCAATAGCCACCAATCACAAGAAATCAATCATAAAGGGTGGAATCCTACCTTTAATTGATGAGAAAACTAGCTAGTCTTGATGATTTAAGTGCAAGAGCTTTATGGTAGCTGGAGATGGGTGAGAGTGAAGCGAAATAGAAGAAGAAGGAGAAGAGACTGCTGCTGTCTCGGTAAAAAAATTTCGGGAGTTGGAAGGGATTTGATGTTTTAAAACATGAAGAATGACTTGTGATTGGTGGAGAAGTATATGGTGCATGTAAGATCAAATCTCTCCTCTCTATGAGGCAGCATATGGCGCCACCTATATGGGGAAAGAATGGCAAAATTTTAGCCACTCATGTTAGGATTTCTAGTGTGAAATTTTACTAATTTGGTTCTTATAATTTAAAATACCGAATCTTTACCGATTTCCTTCAAATCGACAAAATGTTATTAATAACTTTCTAAGATTTTCTATCTATTTTGATTTTCCTTAATCCTAACCTCTTTAATTAACTTCTAATTATCCTCTAATTAACTTCTAATTAATTTCCAATTGGCTTAATTATCCAATAAAATCAAATAAATTGACTAACAGCGTAAATTAAATGTTTTACAAATTCAAAGTCTTTTCTGTTTTATGTTTTCTGTAGCTAGTGACATTTCTGTAATTTTGAGTAGGTCTGGGGCCATCCCACATCATTTCATATGTGGACACCTCTATGGCCCAAATGGTTAAGAATTAGGTTTCTACGTTTTCGCTATGTGGAAAAATTTAGGGGTAATTATGGAAAGAATCTTTGGGGATAAATATGTAATTACTAAAAGTTTTGGGGCAAGACTGCAAATAACAAAATTTACAAGTGATGTTACAGGTATCATAACAAACTCTTGAGTATGTGAAGGATGATTAGGAGGTGGTGGTAGTAGTAGTGGTAGGAGTGATGGAAGCAGATGTAGTGGAGGCAGTGGGTAAAGCGCAAGTGTGAGGTTGTAGACCGTGCTTCTTTGGTCTATCCTAGCTTGTACAGAACCAGAAGAGCTTCGCCCTATCATAAGTGAAATGTATAATTTATGTATAAATCAATAAACATATACAATAAACATAACATGCATATAACTATAAACGCGAAAAATTAAATTATAACATCAAAATAGATATGCACAAAATTAAAAACATAAGCATATATTAACTAAATAAAGACAAAACATACTTGACACCTCATTAATCTGAAAGTTGAGGAGTATCTTCATCACTCTCAATTTAAACATTATCGTTGAATTCTTCTTTCTCATCCCCATTTTCAGTGTTGCCCCTTTTCATATGACTAACTCTTTGAATATTGCCTTAAGAGTTCAATTGTGTCAACTTTCCCTGAGATAGAACATAAATTAAGGGGATTTTAGTATCAATAACAATCCTGGAACGACTTGGATCATCAGTTTGATGAGTTTGCTTAGATATTCTTCAACCTCTATTCAACTCCTTGGTTTGCACTTTATTACCACCCTTTAGTTAGATTTGCACTTTCCAAGGTAAGATAAGTAATGAACTAGTCATACATTTTGAGCGATAATAAATGGATCAAATTTCTCATATCTTTTAATATGGTTAATTTCAATTATTTTGTAATGGTTGTATTTACGTGTTCCTTCAGGACATGTTGGATTATACCATTCACAATTGAATATCACAATCTTTTTAAGAGATTCACTAGGGTACTCTAGCTCAAGTATTTCATGAACCACTCTATACCAATCATATTCTCTATCTCTAGTTTCTCCCCTAACATAAACCCTAGTATTGTCAATCTTGTTTCCCCTTCTCCATTCAGTTGTATGAAACTTGGAACCATTAACATGATACATTGGCTAATTTGTAACTCTTGTTTTTGGACCCCAAGCTAAATTGTATAAGTGAGGATTGATTACATCATTCCTTTGATCATGCACCTTAGTATAAAGATTAGAATATTAATCGAACAATAACACAAAAAAGAAACACAAACAGTAAAAATAGAATATTGGGGAAATTGTTCAAGGGATTATTGACTGTATAGTTGTTCAAAATACCTGTAAGTATTGAACAAAGTACACGAAAGAACACTTTGTCACATTTTACCAATATACAGGATTTGGAAAAACATAGAATGAAAAATAGAACAAAATAGTTTATTAGTTACCTTCTGAGTAACTCCACTTTATCATAATTTAGCAATATACACACATGTATAGAAATCAATTCACTCTCTGTCAACCGCCTTGGCATCGTCCAGCAGTACGACCAAGTTGGTTGAATACTGACAAGTAGGTTCAATTGAGTTTTCACCACCATCATCATTCTGACCAACCCTAGTTCTCCTAAATTGGACATGCAACTCAAAGTAGTAGGAACAAAAGTTAGATGTCTTCTTTGAGATATATACTTGACATATCAATTCCTCTATTTTAGCCCTATTCTTTACTATTCTTTTGAACCTACCTATTTCCCACTTGAACGGGTACATCCACCTATATTGGACTAGCCCACACAGCCATGCTTCGTATGCCAAGTGTACAAGCGAGTGCTCCATAGAGTAAAAAAATTTAGGAGGAAAGATCCTTTCTAATTTACACAGAATAATAGGAATATTCTTCTCCATTACCAAATGATCATTAACCCTAAAGTGGATCAAAATCTCTAAAATACTCATTTAACTTAGTTGATGGCCTCTAAACATGATCAAGTAGTTCTCTCAATGCAACAGGCAGCAAACACACATAAATACATGATAGCCATAACTTTTCATGCTAAAAAACTTTCCTTGTGTAACATTCATATACCTACCTAAGTTTGAGGTATAACTGTCAAACATTTTTAACTCTTGCACCCACCTATACATATCTTGTCTCTGCACAGAGGTCAACATATAACTGACCTTAGGCACAGACCAATGACCATCTCTTAAGGGTTGTAAATTTAATTTAAGGCATCTATCATACTCCTCTATATCTATCCTTGCTTTCTCATTGTCTTTAGTTCGATCACTATTCATCACAATGTGCATCATATTATCAAATGCATTCTTGTCAATATGCATCATATCTAAACAATGACGAACTAAGTGATCCTTCCAATAAGGTAGTTTCTAGAATATATTTTATTTGCTCCAATTGTGTTATACCCTATAGCTAGGCAATCTAATAGATTTTCCAACTTCTATAATATTTGAAAGTCGCCTAACCCTTTTTCCAAATTTGCTAACCGATAAATCTAACTGGAGCCTATCATTCTTTATGGTGCTCTTTCTAAATCCATACCTATTGCAACTATAAGTATGATCCATATCTAAAAACCTTCTATGACAGTCAAATCAAGAATTCTTTTTACCATAATTCAGAGTAAATGCTTTTATATCCTCCATATAAATTGGACACACCAATTTCCCTTGCATTATCCATCTAGATAACATCCTATAAGCTAAAAAATCATTGATGGTCCATATCAATGCTGCCCTTATCATAAAATTCTGCTTGGTCAAAATGTTATAAGTCAAAACACTATCATACCATAAGGATCAATTACAGCTTGGAGATAGACATCAATCTTAGCCTTCGAACTATCGAGACCGGGGATTATACAAGTTAAGAACAAATAAGGATCTTTCACACACATTTTAGGTAGAAGATTATAAGGAGTAACAACTGCAGGCCAACAAGAATATGGTTACTAAATTCATTATTAAGAGTAAAACCATCAGCACAAGGTCCTAACCTAATATTGCAAAATCAGGATAGGTTCGATCAAAATGTTGCCAAGCTTCACCATGAGAAGAATGTGTCATTACACCATCACTCCTTCGATTTTCAAAGTGCCATCTCATATAAATTGCTGAACTCGTTAATGCATACAACCTTTTAAGTCTAGGGATCAGGGGTAGATAATGCATTCTCTTATGTGAAACATCCTTGTATGCCATACTTCCCCCTCTCTTGGGCTTAAACTTAGGCTCTTTATAGAATTTACAATGAGTTAGGGCAATATCATCCTTGTAATAGAGCATGCAACCTTTTAAACAACAATTAATCTTTACTTCAGTCAACTGGAGCTTAAAAAATAATCTTTTGGCTTGGTAAAAGTCCTTTGGGATATATTCTAGTTGTGGACTAATCTCACTCATTAATGAAGCCCACTAATCAAAGGAACTTTGACTGTGATTCGGCTCTAATTTATTATTTAGCTTCTTACCGCTAAAGACAATTGTGAATTTACACACCCTTCCCATAAAGGCCTATTCACTGTCTCTAACAAATTATAAAATCTTTTAGCATCTAGATTGGGAACCTTTCGAAAGTTCAAAATACATTCCAAACTCATGGTCAGTAGCATAAAAAATTATTCCTTGATAATGACTAGGGTTATCCTCCCAAGTCACATTACCACCCTCTTCGTTACCTACATGGACTCCAGTGGAATTACTTCCAACATAACCCACACCAAATTGACTCTTCGGTGGAAGGACTTCCTCATGTTCAATTTAAACCCAGTAATCAAGCTTAAAGTCATCTTTGTATAGGTGATATCTAATGGACTTAATATCTAAAAATCTTCTACATCTAGAGCGCACCCCTTTATTTCACATCATGCAGATACATAATGTAACATCCCTATATAATGTAATAGGAAATAATAAAAACGTCATTGGGCAAATTTTTGTTATTCACAACCTTACCCCTGAACGTTTTAGAAAATGACATTTAGGTCCCTATATCAATAGGATTAGTAGAATAAGGTTTTAAACGAAGCAGAATCACGTAGCGAAAATGTAGAAACCTAAACCTCGGCTGATTGAGCCACGGAGGTATCTATATGTGAAATGATATGGGATGCCCCTAGACTTGCCCATAATTACAAAAATGCCATTAGCCATAAAAAACAGAAAACAGAAAGGCCCTCAATTTACAAAACGTTTAATTTACACTGTTAATCGATTTATTCGATTTTATTGAGTTTGTAAAGTTAATTAAAAAGTTAATTGGAGATTAACTAGGAGTTGATTAGATGTTAATCGGAGAGATTAGAATTAGAAATAATTAGAATAGAAACACATAAAACCTCACAAAATTCTTCAAGATCGTTTGGCCAATTTGAAGGAAATTGGTAAAGATTTGGTGTTTTAAACTATAAGAATCGAATCAGTAGAATTTTATACAGTTAAAAACCTAACATGGGTGGCTAGAATTTAACCACTACCACCCCACTAAGTGGAGCCACCAGCAGCCCCAAGAATGGGGAGAAGTGGCCAAAGGAACACCATACAAACAACAACCAATCACAATCCAAGATTCCAACTACCAAAGCCTTATAAAATTTCCTTAAATCCCTTCAAATTCCCTCATTTTCATGCTCCCCTCTTCAGCTAACTTTCCCCCCTTCATTCTTCTTCTTCCTCAAATCTCCAACCACTACCCACTTCCTCCACCAAGAGCTCAAATCTAGCTAGTTTCTACACCAATTTGAGGTAGGATTCTTCAATTTCTTCTATTATTAGTACTATTGTAGCTAAGTAGAGTTCCTTTTCTTTCCATTAGATTGATGATATATGATGTTTATATGAACTTTTATGGCTGGATTAATATATAAATGATGAATTTGGATGAGAACTTGGGTGAGAATTCATGAAGGGATGCAAGATAAAAGCTGAAACCTTGAAAAACCTTACGGCGTCCATATTGGCAGAGTGTATGGCTCTGTCTACCGCCGTTTAAATTTGATGAAACCATTTTTATATGCAAGTAGACATTCAATGATTTCCCTACATATATAATATAAGGCCATTGGATTAGTATTGAGAGAGATATGAATTTTTGAAGTTTGACCTAGGTTTTTGAGTTTGATTCTAGGCAGACTAGGTTGTTCAGGGAAAAACTCATCCTATATAACTTGGAATTAAATGAAACTAACTTTGTTAGAAAGATTACACATAGGAAAATATCTCATAAAAATTTCAGAGTTAGAGACGATCCCGTTTGCTCCTAGTGGTTCGAATAAATTGCCCTATGTCCAAACTGAGCCAAAACAGGGTAGTTCAGAAAGGTTAAATTTCGGGACTTATAACTCAAGCTCTACTAAAGCAAATGAAATGAAACTTATTGCAAATGAAATATTGTCATATTAGCTTTAATATGAGATCAATTTCATATGATTTGAACTAGTTTTCTTTTTTTAGTGAAATTTTACTTTTAAGTGTGTAATTTTGGCCAGCTACAGCGCAGGCCGGGATAAAACTTAAATAACTTGAGCTGTATTTATCAAAATTAGATGGGACCAAAGAGGTTAGAAAATAGACACATAACACTTCAACATATCCAAAATTTAGATCTAAATAAGTTAAAATGAATTTATAGCCTAAGTTACAAAAACCGAGCAGAATCAAAAGGAAATGGCAAAAAACTAATTCAAGACCAAGGTTATGAAACTTTGTTTGATTATTGGAGCATCTATACCTTGCATTAATTTTTCTGTATGAATGACTGTCTGGTGGACTGGTACTATTCACGAGGAAGCGGACTTGATCCGTTATACTGCCAAAATTCCAGCAGAAATATGTGAATTATATGAATGTGATAAACATTTATGTGTTATGCTTATAAGATTCGTATATGCAAGAATAATTTAAGTATGATATAAAATATATTAATGAAATTATGACAATTTCTATTATGAATATTTATGATATGAATATGAAATTCTATATGCAAGAATATATGAAAGTAAATGATGAAGCATATGTATGAGTGCATTCAACATGTCTAAGCATGATTATGTATGGGAATGAAAGGACATGAATATATTAAATGTGAATCCCTTCACCTGGAGGCAGTTATGAGATCCCTCCTTGTGAAGGTAGTTAAGTAAGATAAGATTGGCTCTCTCCACTTGGAGGCAGTTATTTGGGTCCCTCCAGGTGAAGGTAGTTAAAATACAAAGATGTTGGTCCCTTCACTTGGAGGTAGTTGCACATTAGGTTCCTCCTTGTGAAGGTAGTTAAGTAAGATAAGATTGGCTCTCTCCACTTGGAGGCAGTTATTTGGGTCCCTCCAGGTGAAGGTAGTTAAAATACAAAGATGTTGGTCCCTTCACTTGGAGGTAGTTGCACATTAGGTTCCTCCTTGTGAAGGTAGCTAAAACTTTTGGGTCCCTCCAACTCTATGTTGGAGGCAGATAGCCAACTGAGTCCCTCCGACCTAGAGGCACGTGGGTTCTTTTGCGGGTCAGTACTGTGTGATGACGGTCATGAGTTGAGCTCACTCCTAGATCAGACTACCCAAGGGCAGTAAAGACTAAAGATTAAAGCATATGTAAGCACCCTAGGGACAGTGATACGTAATGCCTAGGTGTGCCAAGAAAAGAAAGCAAAGAAAGTTAAAGAAAAACACCAGTGCATTTACTTGAATTCAAGTATGAGTATTTGCATAATTATATCCCATGTTTTATGGATGCTGAGACTATTCTATCTACTTATACTGTGACTATTATTCCAAATATGAAATATTGCCAATGTGACTCAAGTGCGTGAATAAAATAAACTCTGCTTCGGACAATATATTTTCAAACTATAAAACTGAACAGTTTATTTAACATGTTCACATTTTTATAATAAACCGAAGCAGCTGGAGATAATAACATTGATGCAGTATATGGTAGTTTATTGAATCATACTGAGAATTTTATAATTCTCACTATATTTCCATATTATTTCCAGATAGTTCAGAAGTTCCGAAGGAGGTCCTCCAAGGCGGAGTTGACTAGTAAGATAGAAGGTGGCTGAAGATTGCTGCCAGATAAGGTCCGATTAAGTGACAGTAACAACTCCTAGGTGAGGTATTATGACTTAAGCATAGTACCGTACCGGGAGGGTGTTAAACATAACACCACAACAAACAATTCAAATAATAGGAAGGAACTCTAAGCCTTCCCTTAATCATGCAATCTTGTCCTCCTTCTTCCATCTTACAATTCTATCCTAAAAAATATAAGCCTCTAATATTTATAAAACATAAAGTTACAAAAATTGTATAATATACATACCTATTTACTGACAAATGGTACACTTACTGATGAATAGTGTATTCAAAATGCTCCAATCACTTAATGCACCAGAATGCAAGTGCTCCAAATAAGATTTTTAACAATCAATACAATAAAATACGTTAGTTAAATAACTTAGAAACTAAAATCTTTGAGTAAAGAAATGGAATAAAAAAAAGAGGCCAAACAAAAAAACTAAACCAATTAAAATGGTCAATAACATACCACGAACATAATGATGGTCTTCGGCAGCAAAATGGAAGCTCTGGCGATGGTGAAATGACCAATGGCCATGTGGGTGTGTATGTGTGTGTGTGTGTGAGAGAGAGAGAGAGAAAGAGAGAGGAATGTGAGAAGTGGGAAGTCCTGGTGTTTTAACATTTTGTGTTAATGTTATTGACAGATTTTCCATTGATAATGATTTATTAAAATGAATTGTTTTACTAATCACCTATTACCAACAAAAATTCCATCGGTAATAACATTAATAAAATGATTCATTTCATTAACTTTTCCTTCAATAATATCAAAATAGTGGAAAATGAAACGGTTTAGGTGATAACGCCAAAATTTTGAATATTGACTGAAATTCCTTCAATAATGATTTTAATATTTAAATTAAATTTAAAATAAAATACCAAATGTTTTTTACAGCTAATATATTAGTAACTTTAGAAAAAGAATATTTAAATCTCTTAATTACTATTGGTGTTTTCGCCAGCAATTATTTAAATATTTAATTTACAATTAAATTTAAATAAAATATACTTCCAATAGTACATATGTCGATAATGGGAGTTAGTTAACAACGAGCAATCCGTCTAAAACTGACCGGCAAAACTGCCATCGATAATGTCATTAGAAATAATTTGATACCATTAAGCGCGAAATTTTATCGACGAATTTACCAATGAATTTTCACCTTCATCGGTAATTATCAACTTGCAGCTTTTTTTTTAAATTTTTTCGATAGTTTTTCTATTGGAAATACCGACCGATTTTGTCCATTGGGTTTTATGCTTTTTCTAGTAGTGTATTTTAAAAAATAATAAATACTAAACCACTTGTATTAACTAAGCTTTAGTGTAGTTTCAATTTTTTTTTTTCATTGTAAATTTACCCATAAATTACATAAAGAAAAAATAAACATGAAAAGGGTAAAGGAGACAAATACATATTACGAGTAATATAAATTTTCTAAAGTTGAGTGGAAACAGGTGTCTCACACTTTCCTTCCCTATTTTTACTTTCCTTTTCACCCATAATTGGCAAAACGAATCCTAAAACTTGACATTTTATCAGCATATGAAGAATATACACGAGCACCACTTGAAAGAATTTTAATGCCCTTGGATCAAGTTTTGATTTCGATTATGGCATGAAAATCAAGAACAAAACCATAAATAAGATTAGGTGTAAGGGAACCTGATTCAATCGATGAAGAACAGTCAATCCGAAGCTGTTTTTCGATCCTTAATCCTTGATAAACAAGAAAGGAACTGGCCAAAGGAGGCTAGAGGGAAAGAAGAGCTTCTCCTATTCCCCAGGGAGCCAAAAAGGTGTTCTGTTTCAATGGGGCCATAGGCGCCTATATATAGGGTTAGGAGGAGGGGCCTCTCCCTATGTCAATAGAAATGATGAGCCAAGCCACCCATTATAGCAAGGCCTATGCATACAGAGATATATAACAATATCCACCAATGGGAGTGTGTAGGCCCAATAACAGTAATAATTACAATAATTTGGGTCCTAACAATTGGCTTTAATCAATTTTGACATTCAATTAATCCGAATTCAGAATTAAATGTGATTTGATTTATGTAAGTCCATAAAATTATCCAACAATCTCCCACTTGGACGACATAAATCAAATCTTTACGAAACAATTCTCCAGACTAATTCATAATATGTGGTCACAATATGATGTCAAAATTGAGCCCGCACTCTAAACCAAATGGTCCAATATGGGATAACAAGCGCTCAACAATGCAAAGAATCATACTCGAAGGAGTACTGACATCATACACGCGAGATACTCATCTCCTGGTGACCAAATAAATAGTGGCACATAAGCCAATAGAAATGCACAATAACATAATGGCATGCTGATAGATTACCAAAGTGCAATTCCCAACAAATGGCCCTAGAATCCACCCTGAATGCTATATGAAATCTAATAAATCTTATCACAATATGAGATGGGTCCGACATGCCTCCAATATTTGCCATGTCACTATAAGTATGCACAATAATATTTGGCAACATAAGCATCCGCCCAAGATGCTCTCTGAAATTGAACAATATATCTCAGTACAACAAAATTGAGACTGGGTCCAATATGTCTCAACAATAATGCCATTATGCAATTTGCATGAATAATTAAGCTGCGCAGATTTAAATGGCATTAACAGTAGTTTGAGGTCATGATAAATCTACAGAATAAGCTCCCACCAATCCAAAATGCCAAAGGGGACCTCAATATACCATACAAGTTACAAAATTAACAATAAAATCTTTGGCAGCTAACCATTAGTTAGGGTATCAACAACAATAAATTCTGTAGGAATATACTCGAGAAGAATCTCGAGTCTACCACAAATTGCCATATAATCACAAAAGGATGCCAAATAATATATGTGGCACAATATCTCCCACTAATCGAATATATCAAACATTATAAACATTCCCATTAAAGACCACAAGATTTCAATATACTCTAATGGTACAATAATCAATAGTGAAATAAGCAATAGTTTGCGGTAGTGTTCAATGTAAGTCTGAAACTCACCATTATTCTCTCTAATAACAAAGGTACCAAACAAAGAGAATCTCAAAAGTGCAGAGTCAACGAAACTTTTAGCCACAAGATTTCATAGAATTGGCTTCACATACTCTGCCTATATAAATGAGAAGATCATAAGTGTCTTTGACACTTTAAAACAAATATTTCCTTTTTTTGTCCTCGCAAACTCAAATAATAACAAAGTATAAAAAATATAACAAAATTAATATGCTAGCCAAAGTATTTTAGACCTATATATAGCCATTAATAAGGACAGAATAAAATTATAGAGTCTCTAAATCCCACTATAACAATAGTTTCTACATAAATGGGAGTAACATTATATTCTAAGAGACTCAAAATATCTTCAATATAGGTCTCAAAATAATAGCGCAATGTAGCCCAATAGGGAAAGAGAAAACCTTGCATCAGAATATCATAATTTATTCATATAATAAAATTAGTTTTCTCACGTTCAATCAATGGGCAATTAATTGAATTAAAGACCTTGTATCATTGTAATCCTACCAAAGGGTCTCAGACCACAATACACAAGTCTCTTCCACTTGATAGAGTCTACTCTATCACACAATCATTATGTCAAATAATGTCACACCGAAGGGTATGTCTATTATCTACATAACCCAACAATATTTGCAATCCATAAATAATTTAATTCAACATAAATAAACTTCACCATAAGTTGAAGCAAAATTCTCAAAATATCGGATTGCTTCAAACGCCGAATTAATAAATGGAGTTCTCATGTAATTATAATACACTTTAAAGGCCCCAAAAATATGACATATGAGTAGACTCCGAGAAACATTAAAATCATGTCCTTAAAGCTAGAACCGAGAGGATACTGAAAAACTTAGGACATAATTTTCAAATTGTAATACCCTCCCAAGTATGGTACTATGCTTAAGTCATAATACCTCACCTAGGAGTTATTACTATCACTTAATTGGACCTTGTCTGGCAGCAGCCTTCATCCACTTTCAATCTTACTAGTCAACTCTGCCTCGAAGGACCTTCTTCAGAACTTCTGAACTATCTGGAGATAAAACAAAAATAAACATAGGAGTGAGAATTATAAATTCTCAGTAGGATTTATTAAACTACCATATGCTATGTCATTGTTATTATCTCCAGCTGCTTCGGTTTATTATGAAAAATGTGAGCATGTCAAATAGACTATTCAGTTTTATAGGTTGAAAATATATTGTCCGAAGTAGAGTTTATTTTATTCATGAATTTGAGTCACATTGGCAATATTTCATATTTAGAATAATAATCACAGCATAAGTAGATAGACCAGTCTTAGTATTAATAAAATATAGGACATAATTATACAAATACTCATACTTGAATTCATGCTAATGCACTAGTGTTTTTCTTAATTTTCTTTACTTGTCATGCATATTCCAGAGTATGATCGCTATGTCATACTCCATCGGAGTATGATCGCCATGTCACATTCCTTAGGATATTCTTATCATGCCATATTCCAGAGTATGATCGCCATGTCATACTCCTTAGGAATATGGGACCTTCATTATATCATTTAACCGCCTTCACAGAGAGGGACCCAATTAACTGCCTCCAAGTGAAGGGACTCAATCTTATCTTATTTAACTACCTTCACAAGGAGGGATCTCATAACTGCCTCCAAGTGAAAGGATCCACATTTAATATGTTTATGTCCTTTCATTCCCATACATAACCATGCATAGACATATTAAATGCACTCATACATATGCTTCATCATTTACTTTCATATATCCTTGCATATAGAATTTCATGTTCATATCATGAATGTTCATAATAGAAATTATCATAATTAAATCATTAATATACTTTTTATCATACTTTATATACTTAAATCAAACTATCATATAATTTCATTAATATACTTTATATCATACTTAAATCATTCTTGCATATATGAATCTTATGAGCATAATACATAAATATTTATCACATTCATATAATTCACATATTTCTGTCAGAATTTTGGCAGCATAACGGATCAAGTCTGCTTCCTTGTGAATAGTACCATTCCACCAGACAGTCATTCATATAGAAAAATCAATACAAGGTATAGATGCTACAATAATCAAACAAAGTTTCATAACTTTGATCTTAGTTTTCTGCCATTTCCTTTTGATTCTACCCGATTTTTGTAACTTAGGCCATAAATTCATTTTAACTCATTTAGACCTAAATTTTGGATATGTCATAGCTCTATGTGTCTAGTTTCCAACCCTTTTGGCCCCATCTTATTTTGATTTGTATAACTCAAGTTATTAGTATTTTATCTCAAACTGCCCTATACTTAGCCAGAACTGCATCCTTATAAGTGAAAATTCACTATAAATAGAAATCTGGGTGAAATCATAAAAATTTATATCAATTTAAATCTAACAGAATAAGCTTTCAAATGAAATAAGTTGCATATCATTTGAGTGAGTATATTTTGATATATAAGCCTCGTAACTTGACTGTTTTGGACTACCCTGTTCTAGCCCGGTTTGAACTTAAGGTAAATTCATTGATGAGCTGGGAATAATTGGCAACGAATTTGACTCTAAAATTTTTATGGGATATTCCTTTATATGTTAGCTTTCAAAAAACATTATTTTCACTCAATTTAGAGTTGTGTAGGGTGAGTTACACCTTTCTCAACTCATATTGCACAGATGAGAATCCAGATTTCTAGGTCAAATTTCAAAAATTCATAACTAATTCTATACTAATCCAATGGCCTTATATTTTAATGTATGAAAAGATCTGAATGTCTAGTTTCATATAAAAATAGGTTCATCAAATTTAAATGGCTGTAGGCAGAGCCGTACACTCCGCCGTATGGACCACCGTAGGTTCTTCACCTAGACAGCATCCTAATTCTCAACTTCTTCTAGTTTACTCCTTCTAACTTTAATCCCAACTCAAAATTTCATATTAATCCAATCATATACCATCAAATACATCTAATACATCATCAAATAAATGAAGAAAAGTGAAACTTCATGTAGCCATAGTTCAGAGAAATCAAGAACAGAAATTGAATCCTACCTCTAGATTGAAAGATAGCTTGACTAGATGAAGAGTTTTGATGTTAGAGGTGCTTGGAGCTTGGAAAATGGAAGAGAAATGAAGTGAAAAGGAAGGAAAATGAGAGAGAATGATGGGAGGTCTGCAAGGGAGAGAGGGAGTGTAACACTTTACCAGATAAAATACTATGCTTAAGTCATAATATATTACCTGATAAGTTATTATGTGAGGTTACTTGCTTACGTTACATTTTGATTCAATAATAGTTATTCCTAGAACGTTAATTGTTTAATCTATCAGTGAGTTCTGTATCAGAAATAATAAATCAATAAATAAAGAAAATTTGCAGAATAAATGGAACTATCTGACTGCATTATATATATATGTACAATAGATGTCGCTTTTCCAAGTTTTTCAAAAGTACATAACTGGTACAGGGTATAATAATGCGGTCGCTAAAACAAAATAACACCGGCCTGTCACAATAATCAGAACCCTATCTGGTCCCCATGGGATATTTCATGTACCAACTATCTATATATAACATCTACTAAGCTACCGCCTATGGCCCAAAAATGCCAAAAGATGGCCATCCTATACATATCCTACTACTGCACTGCACAGGCACTCTAGATGGATTCTGAGGAAAGGAATCCATTCGCCATACCAGCGTCAGCGGGAGTGTAGTCCATGCTCGGGGCAGAGGACGAGGAAGATGAACTCACTACCTTAGATGGACCCTCCTCAGACATTGAGACGGAGGGGATCTGCCATCTTGTGGTGTGGAGGATCCATGGTGATGTTATTCTTGGCTGGCTAGCTGTGGTGGTGGTGGAAAGGGATGGGCCATGTGTAGTGGGATAGCAATGTAAGGCGTGACGGGGTTGAAGAGTGGATGAACAAGAGGAACAGCAAAATCTCTACGAAAGAAGAAATAAAAACAGAACTGACATCTACCAAATTCATATATAGAGTCTAGAAACGGGTCCAGATGGATGTGGAGCTCAGGAAACTCAATGAACAGGACGCCGGTGGTTGCGTTCTCCATGATCTGAGAATAACGCGGAAACATACAGTAGGGTGAGAAATAAAGATTTCTCAGTAGGGATTCTAAGTTTATATATATATCTGCCATCACTGTCATTCTCAGTTATTTCGGGTTTTGGTTAATTACGAGAAAATGTCACCTCAACAGGATGTTCTAGTAAATTAGTTATAGAAATCATAGCCCGAAATACAACTTAATTTTACTTAAGGAAATAAAGGAAATTAAACAAAGAAACAAGCAACCAAACCTGTATTTTTTATATAATTAAGTGACAGTCATAAAGTGAATAATGACATACATATATAATACCCAATGGTGCAATCAACTCAATACATGATAACAGAAATTGTGGATATGCTTAAGAAATTGTGCACTTGAACTTAACTCATATTTTTCCATACTTGGTCCCCTGGGAATTTATTGGTCATAAAACTCCTGGGTAATAGTCCGCTTTTCAGGATCGAGCTCGTTCCTATACAGGGTCGCCGGGTTTACTTTCCCCGACTTTCCCACTGATCTATTCCCCTTAACTTTGTTCAGGAGCTAGCCTAAGTCATATGGAAATCCTTCCTCATTCTTCTAAGGGTATTATTGCTCATCTTATACTTTGATCAATGCATGCATAACTTGTAAATTCATGTTAATTGCAATCTTTGCCGAAATTTTGGCTGCATCACGGATCATGTCCGCTTCCACATGAATAGTGACAAACAACCAAGAAATTTTAATTAAATAGCTAACCCAATATAGAACATCATAATCATATCAAGAATATAACAATATCAATAGGTACAAGTCTTAAAATACTTAGTCTATCTTGCAAACTTTTAACTTCTATTGATGTTCCCAAGTTCGACTTGCAAGGCTGAGTTGGATCCGAGTTTCGAGATTATATAAGTTTCGATTTCTGGGGTTATGTTTGATCTCCGACCTTAACCCAGCATTGGTCTTCCAAGACCTTTATGAGGGTGTTTCCTAAATTCCAAGTTTCTGACATTAACTATATTCGATCTAGTTTCTTATTCACTAAGTTCCGAATTCAACATTAAGTATACCCGACCTAGCTCTCTGTCTGCTAAGTTCCGAGTTCAATCCTAAGTATACCTGACCTAGCTCTTTATCTGCTAAGTTCCGAGTTCAACCTTAAGTACTTGTGTTTCATCCTAGACCGCCCTACTTCTAGCCAAAATTACACTCTTATAAGAGAAAATTCACCAAAAATAGAAATTTGGGTAAAATCATGCCAAATTTATATCAATGTAAAGCTAAAAGAGCAAGTTTTCAAATGAAATAAGTTGCATATCATTTTAGTGAGTATAATTCGAGATATAAGCCTTGAAACTTGACCCTACTGGACTACCCTGTTCCAGCCCGGGTTGAACTTAAGGTAAATTCATTGATGTACTAGGAATAGTTGGTAACAAATCTGATTTTGAAGTTTTTATGGGATGTTGCCTCATATGTTAGCTTTCAAACAACATTGGATTCACTCAATTTGGAGTTGTGTAGGGTGAGTTACACCCTTCTCAACTCACACTGCCTAGATGTAGGTCCTAATTTCTAGGTCATATTTCAAAAATTCATAACTACCTCTATACTGATCTAATGGCCTTATATTATATATTTATGGAAAGCCCTAAATGTCTAGCTTCATATAAAAATAGATTCATGAAATTTAAATAGCTGTAGATAGAGCCGTACACTCTGCCGTACGGACCACCGAGGAAAAATCCTACCAGCTTCTTGAGTTTTCTCTTTTCTTCAAGTTCTTTCATACCAATTTCAATTCTAATCACAACACACATGCAAACACAATCATAAACCATCATCATAACTCCAAATCACACTAATATCATAAGAAAGATAAGATCTCTACACAGCACCAAATCAAGAAAAACAAGAAGAGAAGTTGGATTCCTACTTTGTCTAGTTGAAAGTTTGTTGATTTGGTGTCTTAGATGGAAGCAACTCTTGATGAGACTTGAAGAGAGGTTGAAGATGGAGTAGAGAGGAGTGTGAATGGAAGAGAAATGAAGGGGAGTCAGCCCCTTATCTTGGCTAAAATTCACAAGGGCAAAGAAGAAATTGAACACAAACTTGTGGAGCAAGGAGTTGTGTGATTGGTGGATGTGTGTTGGGGTTTCAATTTGATTTTGTGGCTGCCATCCTTGGTTGAAGGTGGTGCCACATATAGGGGTGTTTTGGCTAAATCCTAGCCATTCATCCTAGGGCGCTCATAATGTAAGTTCTATTGGTTCGGTTCCGACAGTTTAAATTACCGAAATCTTACCGATTTCTCTTAAATCAGCAAACCAGTTTTAGAAAATTTCTGTGAGGTTTCGTATGTTCCTAATCTAATTCTATCAAGCCTAATCACTTCTAAATCACACTTAATTGGATTTAAGTAAATGCTTAATCGAATTCCGATTAAACCCACTTATTCGATAAAAAAACCAATTAACTTGGTTACTAACGATAAAATTTTTCGGACATTATAGGGAGGTCGAAAATTTGAAAGAAGTAAGAAAGGATTATATGAATTTGATATAGAGGTGGTGGGTGGAAGAAGTGGCTCATAAGTGAGCCAACCATGCTCACTCTTTGTGGCATGGGTGGTGCCACTTTGATGAAGGAGGTGGCTAAATTCTAGCCACTTGAAGTAGGGTTTAGTAGGTTAAATTTGGTTGGTTTGGATTTTGACAGTTGAAAATACCGAAATTCTATCGATTTCCTTTAAATCGGTAAAATGGTTCTGAAGAATTTTGTGAGATTTTATATGTTTCAATTTTAATTCTTCTTAATTCTAATCTCTCTAATTAACTCCTAGTTAACCTCTAATTAACTTTACAAACTCAATAAAATCGAATAAATTGATTAATAGTGTAAATTAAATGTTTTGCAAATTTAAGACATTCTATTTTCTATTTTTTCATGGCTAATGATATTTTCGAAATTTTAAACAAATCTGGGGCATCCCATATCATTTCACATGTGGACACCTCCGTGGCCCAATTGGCTAAGAATTTAGTTTCTATATTTTACTTGGTTGCAGTTTAAAGCCTGATACGCTAATTGATTGATATAAGGACCTAAATGTCATTTTTAAAAATGTTCAGGGGCAAGACTGTAAATAATAAAGTTTGTCCAAGGACGTTTTCATTATTCCCTATAACGTTATATAAGGATGTTACACAAATCATTAAGAATTATTTCAATAAAGACAAATCAAAGGGTAACTTCATTATTAACATAATTCTCAATGCAACATAAGTAACAATATATTTAAAATATCCACAAGGATTAAAGATAGCACAACCACTATGGGAGAGAAAATGAAATTTGAATATATCAATAAATGCTTACAATGTCAAGAAATAACTCAGTTTGAAATTTCACAAATTGAGCACAAAAGAATATATAATAAACCATGAATTGTGAGCTAAATTCTCCCTTCAAAATCAAAATACACACTGCTGTCAATTTGTGGAATTAAATATAGAGAGAATTTCAAAATTTGAATAATTTCTTTCATTTTATAATGGTGAATCACATCCCTAAAACAATTTTCATTTATGGAAAGTGGGATTTTAATCAAAGTTAATAATACTTTGACTATCACCAATTTTGTGCTCAAACAATAAACATGCCCAAAAAACCAATATTTTTCAAAATCCACAACATGCTCCAATATTTAGGCATGTATTTAATTTGTATTAAATCCAAATTAAAATTATGATTTATGTAATGATTTATGCAAATCCATTCTGATTTATGTAAGTCCACAAATATTAAACATTCTCCCACTTGGATTGCATAAACCAGATTCTCAAAATTTTACATAAAAGATGCCATTATTTCATATAAAATGGGAGTGTGTAGCAAAATCGCGTTCTAGAATTTTAGAAAATAATTCTCAGAAAAATATTGTCCAATATTATTTACCAAATTAGTATTTATCACGATTGATTCCGTGAAGGCGAGTTCACAATTATGAAAAATACCCAACAACATTGCCAAAATATTTCAGAAATTAACTCTCAAAGTAACATTACATAAAAATCACATAATTGCAAAATTTGCAATGTTCCATAATCAATATAAACAAAAAGGGTGTCCAAAATTTATTTCAATATTCAAAACATTCCAACTCTAAGAGTGCACAAATTATGATATGCCTAGATACGTCATAATTATCCACAAAATTTTTTAGAATAAAATTTGGGGAATATCATATGATTTTAGACAATTTACCTTCTGGAAAATTCAAAATAATTTATTTGATGCCTAAAATTTCATTAATGCTCAAAATAATAGTCTTAATATTTCTTAAACTGCAATTCTCATAGTAATATTGCACAATATTCAACAATAGTGGCATCTCATAATTTTAATGTGCAATATAATAAATATAGGGAGCTCAAAATTATTTTAATATGCAAAGCACATTAACTCTGAGAGTATGATTAACACAATATGCCCAATAATAGCACAAATGTGCACAAAAAATTTCAAGCCAAAATTCAGAGAGTACCATATAATTTTGAGCATTTTAAATTTGAAATAAATTCAAATAAATATTTCTAATGCTCAAAAAATTAAATAAAATTCACCAATAATTTTATTTTATTGAAAAGTTCAAACCTGCAAATTTTGGTGAATTTTGGGCCTCATTTGGACCCTGCATGCACCCCCACATGCCCCATGTGTTTGGGCCCGCGAGTGGGCTTCGTGCGTGCACTATTCATCATCCCCACCTCCAGACGAGTTGAACAACCCGCTTCGCGACCCACATAACCTCGAAATGGGTCGGAGGCCATATCTCCCTTATCTCTCAACAAAATCAAGCAATTTTGGTATCTATGGATTCGTGAGAGAGAGAGCTACAAAACCTATGTAATATCTCGAAGAACTATGGCCTATAACTCCTGGGCTTGCTTGATGAAGTTCCGTGTGGGTTTTTGCGATTTTTCAATGATTTCTCCCTAAATTCTCAATGAAAATTCATATTCTTGGTCTCTATGAATTCGTCTTAAAGAGCTCTACAAAACCCCTATGGAGTTCGAACGCAAATCAGTCTAGATAACTAAACTGGAATTTCGAACAAAGCATTAGGGTTCTTCGGTTCTTCCTTCAATTTCTCTCTCAATACAGTCCCAAATCACACAATAATCGGCTCAATAAATTCACAACAACATAAACAACAATAACCCTCAATAAATTTTGGAATTAATCGGCCAGAATCATAAATTTGAAATTGACCCCTTTGGGGTTTATGAACATTCAACCTTCAATCACCTAAACTCACACCAAAACACAATCAGCAACCATAATCAGAGATCAAACCTGGCTCTGATACCACTTGAAAGAATTTTAATACCCTTGAATCAAGTTTTGATTTCGATTATGGCATGAAAATCAAGAACAAAACCATAAACAAGATTAGGTGTGAGGGAACTTGATTCAATCGATAAAGAACGATCGATCCAAAACTATTTTTTGATCCTTGATCCTGGATAAACAAGAAAGGAACTGGCCAAGGGAGGCCAGAAGGAAAGAAGAGCTCCTCTTATTCCCCAAGGAGCCAAAAGGGCATTTTATTTTAATGGGGCCAAGCACCTATATATAGGATTAGGAGGAGGGACCTCTCCTTGTGCCAACAGAAGTGATAAGCTAAGCTACTCAATATAGCAAAACTTATACACATAGAGATATATAATAATACCCATCAATGAGAGTGTATAGGGCCAATAACAATAATAATTACAATAATTTGGGTTCCAACAATTAGTTTTAATCAATTTTGATATTCAATTAATTTGGATTCAAAATTAAATGTGATTTGATTTATGTAAGTTTACAAAATTATCTGACAATGCTTTCTGGTGCATCCCCACTCTGATCACGTAGTTCAAAGTAAAGATGCAAAACTCATTACGTACCCTAGAAGAGCTAGCAGGAAATTAGGAATGTCTATTTATTGTTGTTGACAGATACAACTCAAGAGACAAGTAGGAGGATGGTTCTATTAGTGCAGGAACAACCTTCTCATGGTTTCACATGTAATGTCTAATGCGCGTAGCTAGCTAGCGGATAGAATTGCATATGTTGTCCAAGGAAAAACAAGGCACGCTTCAATTGATTAGTCTCAAATCATGGAGCCACCGCCATGTAAAAAGTTAAGTTTGTCTTTTTAACTCAAGTTCAGAACGAGCTAGAGTGTTCAATCATACATTGTGATCTTTCTCAATTCATGATTGTCGCAAGACACAACCACCAACGGCTATCTAGCTGCAGCTTCAGTACCCTATGCTGCCACTGTCACAATAATTTTCCTGCCGGACACTTTTATCCAAAGCTCATTTTTCTTATTATACATGAATTATAGTAAATAAAATATATTGCATGGGAAAGCAATAGTACGGATGTTGCAGTACTCAGTAATCCATGTCTTCAAGCTAGGTAGCTTTGCAACGAGAGAAACGAGTCACTGGAGCATGTGTTCACTTCTACGGAGACACGGCCATTCTTACTAAATACAGCACCATTTTTATAAACATACAATATATACATTTATCTTATTTGAATACATGCATATCTCCGTACTTGCATTTATATTATACAGAATATTTATATAGCATGGGTTCAGCCAAATTTGGACATGACAAGTGAATTCTTTTATTTTTAGTAGAAGAAAGTTTAAGAGAGTGGAAGTTATTAATTTTAAATTAGATGTAATTTTGATATATTATTAATAAAAATTTATAATATTATTTAATTATATATTATGATATGGTTTAAGTAATTTAATATTTATTCTCCTTAAATTAGGATCTTAAATTTAAATATTGTGAATAGATAAAAATTAGACCTAAAAAATTTTATCTTTATAAAGAGCTAATTTAATTTGAACTAAATTAATTTAAGTTTGGCAAATTTCAAATATTAGCAATTTTGACCAAAATAAAAAATCCCCTATTAATATTCAATAAATATCGCATTTTTTGTATGTCACATGGTTGTCACATGGTTTACCCGGGCTTATCATCAGAGAAAGAAGAAACAAGAAAAAAAAATGGACCTAACCATTTTTTGGCGTCAATGCAACTTCCACAACCACAAGGTTATCATCAACATGAAACAAAGACCTTTGTTGACAGGGAGAACGTTAGATACTAATAGTTGAGCCAAATCATATAGCTGGCTTGAACTCTAATTCTTTTATTATTGATTGTGGTCACTTTTCGTAGGAGATACCGCTATTAAATCCTTTTGTTCTGTTTTCTTATGTTTAATAAAAAGCACAATATATAATTTTTTTAAAAATAATTTATCTGAACTTACAAACAAAATATATAAAAAGTATTTTGGAAAATTTTCAATTTAAAATAACATATCCAAACATGTTCGATGTACCAGGCATAGATTTTATCATGAAAGCATCTAATAGTACTTGTGTTAAGTTATCTATAACATTAGCATGTTCTCAAGAGAAAATTAAATGATACGTATATCCTTTTCATTGTTGATTTGTAGATTTATTAGGGAAGGTGGGATGTTGCTATTCTAACGAAACGGGTGAAGAATCAAGAAAATAAATGGAGTAACCTCTTTTCATTTCGACTGAGGTCTAACAACACAAGCACATGGCTCGGAGTTATTGAATTGACATGATGAACTAGACGTAAGTAATAAATGACAGAAAAAGTTAATAATAATTTAAAAAGATTTTTGTGTTTTTTTTTGGGGTGCGGGGGATTGGGAAGAGTGTAGAGAAAAATCAAGGGCATGTTTGTTTTCAAAAAAATCTTTTATTTTTTAATTTTAATTATAGAAATGTCATTTATTTTTTATTCTTTTTTTTTTAAGATTTCATTAAAAAAAATAAAAATAATAATTTTTGTTTTTACAATTTACTTTTACAAATCTTTAAAACAAAGAATAAAATGCAAATAAAATAATATTTTTGTAATTAATAAAGGTAAGAAATAAAAATACATAACATTTTCTAAAACCAAACTATTGTAATATGTTTAATTATTTATACACCATTTAAAGAAAAAATATGGTACTTCATGTAAAGATATTTTAAAATGGTCACGAGGATATATGTTCTGCTTTTACGTTAACTAATCTCATACATAGCTAGGGCAGGTTATAGGTAAAGGGACATATAGGAAGAATGGATTTTAGAGAATCTTTTTCATTTGGTGTAATTTTTGGATAAGTCATTTTGGGGTTATGGGCAACCACTTGACCATCTTACAAAAAAATTTTTGCCTTATTTTCAAGATTATATTGTTGTTTCTTTTAAGAAATTTTCTCTCTTAAGGTCAATCTTATACATAAAATCTGTCAAAACATATCTTTATGAAAGTTTACAGGAGGGGTGTGCACGGGTCGGGTTGGATCGGGTTCAGGGAAAAAAAATACTCAAACCAATTAAATATAATCGGGTCGGGTTTTAATTTTTTTTTTCCCCTAACCCGAACCAACCCAACCCGAACATTTTCGGGTTGGATCGGGTCGGGTATAAGAGTAGATAGCAATTTTTTTTTTTTTGATGAAAGATATATTAAAATACTCAATTTTGTGACATTTTGAAACCTTTAAATTATGTTTTTAAAACTTGAATATAATCAAATATATTTTTTAAAAAAATTACATACATAATTGATAATTCCATAATCATAATCATGAATATATTATATATTATACATTATACAATATCAATCATCAATAAATTTAATTATACACTAATATATTAACATAATCTAAAAGTCAATATTTATAATTATAATTTTATAAATTAATATATAAGTACATGAATCATTATTTATAAAAAAAAAAAAAAGAAGGATTCGGGTCCGGTCAGGTCGGGTAATGGGTTTAATTTTTAAACCCGTTACCCGAACCGAATATTGGACTGATCAATCGGATTTTACCCGATTAGACGCAGGCAGAAACTTTTTACATTCGGGTTGGGTGGGTCTGGGTTCATGGGTCGACCTGCACTACACACCCTAGTTTACAGGGTCAATTAGCCATCTTTTTGAGATACCCAATCGCAGATCGCAGAGCATTGTCCCTATGCTCGACATCTCATAAAGTATCCAATACCCCTTTATATCCGTTAGTCATGTAAGTCATCCCATAATCACATTTAAAACCATAATCTTGTTTTTGGTCCGAAACATGGACCCAATATACTCATCATCCGACACAGAATCAATAATATGATCGTTCAAGACGGCTTCAATTTCATCATAATGCTGGGGAATGGTCGGAACCGTAGGTGTCTGACCAGTAGCACGACCTGTAGAAAAGTAGAAGACAATAAAAAAGGCTCAAAGGTGCATTGGTAAGGTAACAAATCCTCCACATTGAAAATTGGGCTAATAGTCATGTCAGTAAGTAATTCAAGTAAATATGCATTAGGACCAAGTTTACTAAAAATACGATAAGGACCATTAGCTCGAGCATGAAGTTTTTTAAATGAACGATTGGGGTAACGTTCAAGTCAAATGCAAGCATAGACATAGTCATCTACATTATAATTCTGAGTTCTACAATGCACATCAGTAGCAGCCTATACTTAGCACTACTCAATGCAAGCTTACGCCTAAATAAATTAGTATTCATGAGAACTTGTTGATCATGCCTTACAGTAAATAAATGTTACTTAAACACAAATTAGTCATCATAAAACATCAAATTTTACAATTAAACTATTTGATTTACTTTCAAATAGAGCCAATTACTACTTCATCCCTTCAAATATTGTGTTCTTTATTTTTTTAAAATTTACTTGAACATTATAAAAATTTCATTTATTATTTAATTACTTTATTATTTATGATTTTATATTCACCTTATTCTTTACAAAATTTTCATATCTTATACTCATATTCATACCTAGTACCGTACCTATATCTATACAACACAAATGGTTTGAAATTGGCTTGGGACCTAGGTTTTAGACTGGTGATGGTGGAGGTTAATTCATCTAGTGCGCTACTACTTATTCAAGACTACGCAAGAAGACACCCCTATGCTAATGTGATTGAGAAAGTCCAGGAACTTCTTCTCAGGAGCTGGAATGTTAGTTTTGAGTCATGTATACCGCAAAGCAAATCGAGCTGAAGATTGCTTTGCTGGTGTGGAATATTTCCAAATAGTTGGACTCACTTTCATCTTTTCTCCTGAGTGGTTGATATGGGAATAAAAATATGGAAAAAAAAATTCCATAAATTATTTATGTAATTTTTACCTCTATACCAAACACACCCACATGTAGGTTCTGTGCTGAGGGAAGATACCTATGGGGTGGCTCTTCCCCGCTTAGTACTAGTCGAATAGTGCTTCTTGTGTTCTGGGCTTAGGCCCCGTCCTTCTACCCAAATAAATAAATAAAAGTCAAATTCTTAATAGTTAATTTTCCCTTCATTGATGATTATTAATTTACTGCAGGGACATACTGTGCAACAAAAGTATGTAATTAAATTAGAGTAACAGCAACAAGGAGAATGTGGCATAGTCATGTTAAACAACCAAAATCCCTATGCGGACACTGTCTAGCTACAAGGCAAAATTCCTCATTCTCACAGAATAGCTCCAAACAGAAAAGACACAAAATTATGCATCTTGCAACTCATTGAGATTTCACATGCTGAAGGACAACATTATAGGCTTCATGTTCCTCTCCGAAATCCTGCAACGAAACAATAGTCAAACAATTACTAAGCAAGGCCAATTTTATAACCATCATAGGCCAATGGCAGACCGAGTTGAGCTAAATACAAGAGTTTGGGGTCATTTCAGTAAATTAACAACTACAGTTCATACCTTGACAACCACACAGGAGCAACCAGTTACCTTCCTAGCTTTTCCTTCTGAATCAAGCTTGCACAACTGCAATAAAAAATCCCACCAAAGAAAACAATGTAACAAAAGGACTATAAAGATTTGGAGGCATAAATAAAATAAGGATAACCAGTACTCATACTAACCAACAAAATGTGAGAGCATATGAATTGCACCAAAAGAATGAAAGTAATACGTTTTATGTCAATGACACTTACCCCAGCCCATTCTCCGAGAGTCTTTGCATGTGGAACTGTTATCAGGCTAACATTGTACTCTGCACAAAGGGCCTTGATGAGTTTAACATAGTCAGGTTGGTCACAATCTTCTGCTATAATACAGAGCTGTGCAGCATGCTTCTCGATCAATTTTGAACATTCGCGAATGCCTCTTGCAAGGCCGCGATAAGCCAGCGACTTTTTGAGCACAAGCTGAATGGCAGTCATGAGGTCCATTGGCTCACCAGGAACTGCAGCAGATGGCTCAGCTGCAACAGCACCACCTTCTTCCCTTCAGGAACCAATAGCAGAATTCCTTTGTCAAGGATAAGCTATTCAAGAGATAAACCCTAAACCCTAAGCCCTTAACATGTTTAGAAGAAAGAGACAACTTCTACGAACACGCTCTAAGTGAATGATTTTCATATTCTGCCAAAAAAATGCAATGCATAAGACTAGTTACCGGCTTTCAAAGTCAAGTCTATAAGGATTGGAAATTAAATTGACAGGAATATAGTACGCACTGATTTCATAGTATGAATAACAAAACTACATTCAAAGTGTAATTTGTAATTTAAACAAATAAAATCCTCTCTACATTTTTTTATTTTTGGATAAAATTCTCTACCAAAATTTTCACCCGAAAGGTCATGCAACGACAATAGTAGTAGTACATCAGCATCACATGAATCATATTACAATAACGCAACAAAGCAAGAATGATCGTACCCTGACATTTTCCTTCTTGATTTCAAAAAACAAGTTCTACTTCCTGCACAAACAAAAAATACAACAAAAATAACATAAAATCAGATATTGTGCTGTGAAGCAGCATTCCGATACTCACCAAAACAACAAGTGCCTTTCTAAATAAAAGAAAAATCAAATTATTTCACCATGAACATTGAAACTGCTAGCTATTCAGTGATCTTTAAACTGAGAAAGCACGCCGATCATTGCATGAAAAATGAAACAGTTCAGTCAAACGCATAATTGAAGAAATTAACAGCAAAGAGAACACTAAACGAATTCGCAGAAGGGTAGAGAGGGGCAACCTTGAAGCTGAAAACAGTGATGGCACCGAAAATCAAGAGCAGAACCCTAAAGCACCTTCCCCCAAGAGTTGTGGGTTTAAACCTTTTTTTGGGCCGTAGGCCTCAGTCAGTGAATTCACCCCCGCTTTTTTGTAAGAGTTTTTCCTCATTAATGAACTTAAATATAACCAACAGAAATTTATTGTTGGGCCCAATTGCACAGGTGAAGCCCAAAACAACTGAATTGAAGGCCTGCATAAGGAGTTAAACCCAATATTAGATTATATTTGACATATTATATTTGACTGATATGATCTAACCAAAAAACCTGATATGATAATATAATTATGATTTTATTAATTAATTGATATAAGAAATATATTATATTAGTTTTTTCATTAAAACCCATCATGAATAACTTAGTAAAGTCTTGGGACGTGAGATTAGTTCTAACTAAATTTTAACATATAAAAAATCTCTCTCTATTATAAATTATAATATTATAAGATAAAAAGATAATGTTTATTTAAAATAATTATAATTTAAATAATAAATATTATTTTATATATTTATAATTGAATAATCAATAAAAATTATTCTTTTTTTTTGTTATATCCTATGATAAGAGACATAATTAAAAAATATTAAAATGTGTAAGAAAATATTATGTATTTATTAATTTTTTATATCTTATTAAAATAAAAATAATTATGGTAGATTCTGCAGTGCTCCCACACTTGAATCACATCATAATTCTTCCCGCTAAGCAACCTATGCACCACCTTCTTCAACCTTCTTGTTTCCATTCTTCACTATCACCCCGCCTCCCCGCTCCTCCTCTGCCGCCACAGGAAACTCCAATCACCTAACCTCGACCATCATTCCAACCATCGTGTTGCCCACCACCCTATTCCCCACTCTCCCTGCAAGTGGCATTGTACAAAATTATGGAACCCATCCCTATTGAGATTGAGGGTTAATGAAGAGTCCCAACAGCCCGTTGAATCTCATTGCCACATGGAGTATGCTTTACAAGGAATCAGTTGTGATTCGACAAAAAGAAAGTTCCAATGCAAAATCATAATCCCCACAAGTGGTGGTACTCCTTTTCCACCATTAGCACCAAACACTTAGCACTTAGCACTAGCAATAACCCATCACCACCAAGGTCTTGGCTTTGACTGTGGTTTCGATGATACTTGGGATAATGTCACTTGTCCTCCTCCGACACCTCCATTGAACTTCCAGAATTGTTTTTATCAAAAATTTGTTGTCCTCTGCATAGAGAAGGTTTGAGACACAATTGAAACTGTGTGCTATTGACAATTAGCTCAAGACCTTTCTCTCTCTCTCTCTCTCTTGTTGCAAAGATTGGTGAAAATTCGACAGCCCCCCTCGCACTGCTAACATTGACGACCCGCCAGAACCTTCCACCTCCGTTTTCATGGTTGCAGTGTCAAGGTCGTTGTGGTGGTGAGCTTGCCAATGGCTACAAATAGTGGATGGAGGATGAAAAGAGAGAAAGAGACGGGGGTTGGTGCTTTTAGTGTGCATCGCCAATGAGTTGTATAGGGATGTTCCAAATTTAATCTTAGTCATTGATATCAAATGATTGATTGAGATTATAAGGAGTATCACACACACAAACTTATAAGGAGTATGGCAGCTAATAACTATAAGAAATATAAATAGATAATAAATAATAGCAAACTTAGTAATATTATCAAAAGCTCAAACAAACATTTACTTCATTTTTTTTAATTTTTTGGTATACAATAGAAAAACAAATAAAAAAAAAAGAAGCCAAGAAACACTAACCCTTTTCAAATCTTACACCTATGCAATTTGCCCTCAAGGAATTGAAACGATCAGAAGGAGGGGATTGCCAAACAATCACGTCATCTAGTTGGGAGGTACCATTTTTTGCCATTACATCAGCATAAGAAATTACATCCCCGCACACATGAGATAACTGCACTTGCTAAGACCGATCGAGTAGAGCCTTGATATCAGCTATTATTGCACGATGTGCACGAAATATTGGAATAGCGGAATCCGTAGAAAATCTCAAGGCTTCCATAGAATCTAGCTCAAATACACCTTTCTAAAAGCAAGATCCCATGCTAAATTCAAACCAAAATGCAACGCATTGAGCTCAGTAGAAAGAATATCCACACTCTCAAGCTTGGCAAGGAACCCACTAATCCAAGCCCCAGTATGATCTCGTAACATACGTCCAAAACCTGTTGTAGGAGGGATGCTCATATAGTTACCATTAGTATTCAATTTTATCCACCTAGTCTCAGGCATTGTCCATGCCACTTCCTTGACCAATGTTGCATCTATAGCAACACTGGCACCTGAAGATGCCAGTATATCCCTACAAGCAACATCAATACAATATAGAATATTTCCAATAGACCAAGTTATGTTTCCCAAAACCATCTCATTTCTCCAACACCAACAGCAACACCACCTTAAGGTTACAAGAAAGAAAGTTCCTTGATGGCCACGAAGATGGTAATTTAATCAAGAGATCAAATCTGAGTTAAAAGAACTCCACATCCATTATGAAACCAAGCCAATACCAAATCTCCAAAGAATAATGGCAATGTCTAAAATAGTGAAGACTATCATCCACTTGAGAAGAATAATGGCTGCAACTAGGAGAATTAGCAAGGCCATGGTGAAATCGAAAAGAGTTGGTCAGGATTGCATCGTGGAGTAATGACCAAGCCAGGAAAATCATCTTTAGGGGAGCTTACAACTTCCCCATCTAGGACTAAGACACACATCGGCTCCTATCCAATTGAAAGCTCCGCAACTAGCGATAGGCACTTGCAACAGTATATTCCCATGAACAAAGAACTTTCCAAACCCAATTATCGGAACAAGCACCCCAAATAGGAAAGGGTATTCTAGAGATAACATCTCTAAGCTCCTGAGAAACATGTGTATTAAGAACATCAAAACTCCATTTCCTTTGCATCTGCTTCATTTTAAGTAATAACACCTTTTTTTGGTAAATAATAAAAAAAAACACCATTATTTTAAATAGTAGCACCTTGGTGGTCATTCTTTTGGATCAATTTTGAAACATATGGGCAATATAATGGCTTAACCCTTTCAAACTCATTTATGCTTTTTGTTCTTTTGGTATAGTAAAAGGGGTCAAGGCTCGAACACAGAAAGAAAACAAAAATAAAAAACAAAGGACCTATCTAAACTAATAGGTCTGCACAAAATCATTCCTTAGCAATGCTTTAATCTCAGGAGGAGCTTCAACAAACCAGCGTATTCCAAACTCGTGTTGAGTATGGCCTAGGTGAGCAAAAGAATCAGCAACCTGATTTGCCTCATGATAGACACTACACAATTGGACTTCCCATTCCCAACTTAATAAACTACAAATCTAAGTAAAAAGACTGAATGCTGGGTGTTTGACATCCTTGCAAGAATTAATAAGATGTTAGGAGCTTTTCGAATTGCAATTAAGTCTAACATTTCGGAAGGCATGATTCCAAGCTGCTAAGAGTCCAAAAATACCGCCATAACTTAGCAGTAGTGATGGAAGTTGCACCTAATTTCGCAGCATAACCCAACATATAAACACCTGCCTTATCTCGTAACACACCCTACCTAAGCTAACTATCGATCCATCACAATTGGCCACTATCCAACTAGAATCATGGAATTGCCATCAAACAGGGATTTCTATCCTATCCCACATAGGATTGATATTTTGAGTGACCTAACCCAACGTACAATAGTTACGAATTCTCACACCAAAAGAAAACTAGATATCATTAGAGGACCAAGTCTAGTGGATGAAAATAAAATCATTTCTAATGAACCACAAGAAGTGCAATGCCACCCTAAAAACAAATCACCAATATTGGTCTCCCTCCCAACCATATCTTGAACCTTGCTTCAAATTCATTGTTAACCAATCCCGAACTATCGTTGCAAAAAAAAAAAAAATTCCCATAATGTTGGGTGGAGTAACCATTTCTAGAAGAGAGACACTACTTCATAGTCACGGAGGGAATGCATGATATCTTCATGGAACTGGTCATGATATCGAGGACAAAATGGATCTGAAGAGATATGTCTCACAAATCTCAAAGAACTTGTTAATAGGGATTCTTTCACAACTAACCACAAAAAGGATCTAACTCTCTCTGGCCTCTTCCAACACCAAATAAGATGGAAAAGATGTTGAACAATAGCTAAGTTCTCACTCACCAAAGCAGAATAAGACGATTTAAGAGAAAAGAAGTTGTCATGGCTATGAACCCAATACTAGAATCTTCACCTAGACTAGAGGAAGGAGGATGTAAACTAGCTATGCGGGCACACACAGCACTAGGAAAAGGGCTTTCAACAAACTCCAATTCCAATTGCCATCCACACCCACAAAAGAACACACTTTGCTTCCATATCATCCAATGACAAGGGAATCAAACTAACTGCCGTCAACTGAGTAATCCCGGGAACCCATGCATCAGAGCAAAACTTAGTCATCCTACCATCCCTAATCTACCAAGTAAAATTATTGGTGACATGATTCCAAGACCTACAAATCTCTCTCCAAATGTTAGAACAATTGGTCCTGCTATGAATTTCTTGAATAATGTTAGTTCCAAATCGATATTTTTCCCAAAGAATGTGAGCCCAAAGAAAGTCTTTCTTAACAATTAAACCCCAATCCAAATTGGCCATGTCAGAAAGGTTCATTTCCTAGGCATAACGTAATCCAAGACCTCCTTGAGATTTTTGCTAGCACAGCTGATCCCAAGCAACTAAATGAATATGATGGTTGCCTTGAGAACTGCCCCGCAAGAAGTTTTTGGTACATCTATCAATATCATCGCACACCTGAATTGGAAGTAAGCAAGTTTGCATAGTATATGATGGAACAGTATCTAGTATTGCCTTACAAAGGGTGAGATGCCCTGCAAGAGAAAGGGAAGAGGCTTTCTAGGATGAGAGGCGATTCATAAACTTGGATGACATGGAACAGAAGGAATTCCTTGCTACCCATTTATGATGCAACAAGGTACCCAGATATTTACCCAGATCATGAGCTAAAGTAAAAACAAGAGCCTCCAAAATTTTTGTGACTTGGTTGTGATGGACATTCTTTGAAAAGAATATTTTAGTCTTCTCCACATTAACCTTCTACCTAGAGCTATCACAAAACACATGAAGGCAATACTTTATAATATCAACATGCTCAAGAGAAGCCTCTGCAAGTCATCTGTAGAGCACAAGTGGGAGATCGGAGGGCCACCATTATTAAGAAAAATGGACTTCCAAAATTTATCATCCACTGCCGCACTAATAAGTTGAGAAAGGCTCTCTATACATATAACAAATAAATAAGATGACAAATGATTACCTTGGCAAATACCCCGAGAAAGGAAAAAAAAAAAAAACACTAGTGCGCTCCCCTTGCCACAAGATATCCATGAATGATGTGGAAATGCAATGCCAAATCAAATTCACAATATTGTTCTAGAGAGAATCCACAATAAACGACCATTCCAATCTATCATGGTCCTTCTCCAAGTTTATTTTAATAGTCAAAAATCCCTTTTTACCTTTCTTCTACTTCATACTATGAATCACCTCTTGAGCTAACATTATCAACTCCTCGCCGATTGGGGATAAAACTGCACTGATGAGGGGGAATCACATAATCAAAATAGGCTTGCGCCTATTTGCCAAAATTTTTGTTAGCAATTTATAAATAACCTTGTATAAACCAATAGAGCGGAATTGCTTAATAACTTCAGGATGGTTAACTTTCGAAATAAGAGTAATAAAAGTATGATTAATTTCTCTTACTTGAGAACGGCAATTAAAAATAGAGAAGACGAGAAATTCAACTGAAGGTTTAACCATCTCCCATTGACTTTGAAAAAAGAGAGCACATAAACCATCAAGACCTAGAGCCTTTAATAACCCTATACTAAATAAAGCATACTAGATTTCCTCCCTTGTCACTAGACTCTGAGTAGCTTTATCCTCATCCACAATAGGTGTAAACAACAGCGAAAAACAAAAAAGGAGGGAATCGTATCACTCTGATACAAATTCACAAAGAAATTGTGCGGTAAAGATTTAAGCTCCTCATTGTCAACAATCAACTCCCAATCATCATTTTTTCAGGAACTTGATATTATTTTTCCTTCTACAAGCAATGGTGGACATGTCAAAGTATCTGGTATTTTTATCTGCAAACATGAGCCACTTAAACCTAGATTTTTGAGCCCTCAAGCATTCTTCCTCTAGCAAAACTTACGGTGTTCATAGATCTTTGGCAGCTGGTCTAGAAGAAGAGCCGCCCCCGACCAAACAACACAAAATCCGCTCAGACTCAGACAAAAGGGCATTAAAATCCCCAGTAACACTTGCGCCCATTGGCTCAAAGTACTCCGTTTTCCATTTCATATGAAATATACAGCGTTGAGATTCATAATTGGTTAATTTTAAAATTGAAGTCCTTGATCGATTCCATTAAAATTAAGAACCTATTAGAATATTCCTCTCATAAATTCAATACAAGCAAAATCAACTTTCATATAATAAATTAAAATCGCTTTTATATGATAAATTTATCCAAACCCGCCAAAAATTATTTTAAAAAATATCAATTACAAATATTATCTTAAAATCACTTTCCTTAACAGTCTGTTTGTTTTAAGAGAAAATGAGAGGAGAGAAGTGTGAAGGAAAGAAAATGAACAAAAAATAAGATTTTCACCTGTTTGGTTTGCAAGGAAAATGAAAGGAAAAGGGAAAAGGGGCGTGGGCCCCATCTTCAAAACTTTTCACTCTCTTTTGGCAGAAAACTTAATGAAAGACGATATAATACATCAATTGACATATATACCCCTAATTATAAATTAAAATATTATAATAATAACAAAGTTTTAATATTTATATTAAATTTATTTTTCTTAAATAATTAATTTTAAAATAAATTTTATAATTTAAACATTAATAAATCAAATTACTTATTACTAATATTATAAGATTGTTTATTTATTTAATTTATAAAAATATTTAAAAATTAAATTAAAATATCATATTTATTTCTTATTATATAAGGATACATATATCATTTTAATACAACTCTTATTTTCTTTCTCTTTATTTTCTCTCTATTTTCTCTTTATCCAAACACATAAAAAAAAAACATACTTTTCTCTTCATTTTCTTTTCTTTCTATTTTCTTTCTTTTCATTTTCTTTTCTCTCATTTTCTCTTCTCATCCAAACAACCCGTAAAAGTTTTTCCAAATGCTCCCAATGAAGTGAAAATCCCACCTACTTGCAGCATAACTCGGGCACAGAACTCAATATTTACGTTTTCAGGATACACCCACATACATCTCGCGATAATATTACAATGAATTTCTTAATACTATTACTGGCTGCAGATGAAAATATAACTTCATGAAGAAGCAAATATTTGTTCACATTAGAAACAGAATCAGAGTCTTTCTCTATATCAAAAGTGAGATTACGTTTTAAAAGTATCAAAAGTACTGCTATCTCTAAAATCGGGCGATGATTTCAATAGAAGCAACAATAAACAGAAAGTATAGAATGCAAGCCTGCGAATTTTTAAGGCAAACCAGTTTATTGTTGCCATTTATTAGAAAATGGTTGAGGCAAGCATATACCACTCAAAAATTAGGTTCATATAAGGTTATGCGAAGAAGCTGTCCAGCTTTTCTTCTCCAATGAAAAACATTCTACCAAAACACCAATACAATTTCAAACAAGGTCCCACTCCAACCGGAATAGCTTCATGCAACACTTATGCACTTAAGGAATGGTGCGTTGATATAGGGGCAAACCTCCCAATGCTTCGCGCTCTGCGCTCTCCCTCTTCACCTGCAAAAAGTGGGTAGAAAAGCATTTAGTGACAACTTCAGCAGTTATTAGGTGGCTCTTTTTCAAATTTAATATTAAACATTTTTTGCTACATGCATGTAAAATTCTCACAAGCCTTTACCAAGGGTGTATTTGGTATGGGGGTAAAAATGGGGTGAAAATTTTATGGATGAGCTACATAAAATGGGGTGAAAATTTTATGGATGAGCTCTATGTAGCTCACCCATAAAATTTTCACCCCTATTTTTACCTCCATACCAAACACACCTTAAGTGAAAAATTTCGCATGGGATCTGAAACTGAAAGTAATACACTCAAGTAATTCTCAAATATAAGTTGAATCATTTCCAGATTGTAACCAAAAGCATAAATCTGTTCTTTTTTTTTTTAAATCATTGTTATGGAAAAATGTGCAAGATTGTAGACCAGAAGTAGCTTTGGCCAAAAGTAAAAGTGATGTTAGTGTTACTTCAGCCCAAATCTAATTAAGTCTGAAAGAGTTAAACTTTGTTGGCATTAGAGTGAACCAAGTAGATCTGGGAAAGGCCAGGCATGGCAAAATATCCACGGTCTATTCCAGCAAGTAGGCACTCGCCAAAAAAGACTACAAATACAAAGGGAAAGACAAGAGGTCCTTTATTTTTTATTTGTCATATTTAAATCATTAGTTAAGCTACTATATTTCTTGAAATGTTTAAGCTCTGTCCACAACAATACTTCTAGTTCTAGCATTCTAAGCAAAGCAATTAAGAATAAGATTGTCAATATAATGGCGTAACAAACAAACAAACAAACTGTGTAAAGAAACTAACACACTGATTCACATCGTCAACTTTTGTCCTCAGACAGGGTTTTAAGGAACACCATGGAGAATCAATAAGTATGGAATCAACAGCCACGAAATATTATAATCAAACACCCACCAACAAACACCACATACACTAGTTAGTTACTTATAAATAATGATAGTATAACACTTACAAGGGCCAGCATATCCTGAAGGTAGCTCCGGAATGGTGTTTGCATTGCCTGTCAAAAAGGTTAAAAATGTTAGTGTTCAAAAATTAACATTGATAGTCCAACAGAAGACAGCTCTTCATCATGCGCATACCACACACAAGCATTAAATCTTCTTCGAATATGTTCTCAAACACAATACACATATATCATATATTAATTGATATTTCCAGTAAAACTCATAACCAAGTAAAAATCATTGCTGCTCATCAGTAGCCTTGAATTAAAATAAACAAATAAACACAGCTATGCCATTCAAAAAATTAAAACCTTTTAGTTTCAAAATGATAGCTGGATAACTTTTGTGTCATGTTCTGTGTCACCGTTCAATAATCCATGGCCTTCAAGCATGTTCCAGTGACCTAATTTCCCAATCCCTCAAATGTTCTTATTACAAAATAACATAAGCTGTAGCACATTAACAAGCAATATTAACTTAAAATAAATGACTCTCAATTCTAACATTACGAGTTAAGACCACTCCTAACTCCTAAGAAATCGATTCATACACATCCATTTTTTCTTTTCAATCCTTTAAATTTGTTAATTAAAACGTAGAACAAGTCACACTTGGCATTTCACCAAGGCCAATGAACACAAATCAAAACCTAACATGAAGGATTACTCATCCATCTCGATTGTAACCTAAACCCAACAACAACGTCAAAAATAAAAATCAATAAAAAATAAACATACACGCGTAATAATAATAACAACAATAATAATTTAAAAAAAAAAAACCTGAAGATCTTCAGGGAGGTACTCGTGCTTCATGGAAAGGTCCATAGCACGCTTAAGGCGCTGATGGCGGGCGTCCACTACCTCTCTCGGAAGCCGATTCAGTGCCTCCTTCACATCGAGATCGTAATACGGATCGTACAGATCATCGTAGCGTAGACCTAGCTCCAAAAGAAAAAAAAAATCAATTTTTATTTTCATAAAAATTAAGCATTTTTTAAAATTAATCACTTTTTCTTTTTAAAATACAAATCAGTGATTCAGTGAGATGGGAAATGGTGAGAAAGAATGGAGGTTAGGGTTTCGAGAAAATAACCGTATTTGCGGAGGCGCTTGGAGAGGGATTTCATGTGCTGAGCAGCGAGCCAGTTCTTCTTTGGATCCAGGAACGATTGCAAGAACGACGACGCCATTGCTCTTCTTTTTCTTCTTCTTCTCTGTCGCTCTTTCTCTTCGTTTTGTCGTTCGGCTATGGAAGAGTTTCTGGAATGATCGCGGAGGAAGTGAACGCTCTATTGTTTTGTTTGTGCCACGAATGTCCAGGGTCTACGACGACCGCGTTTCCTGGCGTTGCTGCCACGTGACAGCGAGCGACATGTCGTTTAGGTGTCCCCCTCGGCCCATTTTAATATTTTTGTTCTCCTTCAGCGTTATGTAATAGAGTTAATTTGCATGTACTGATTAATAATATAAAATTATTTTATATTATTATTTAATGATATTTTTTTATTTTTATGAATTTTGAAGTATTAAGGGTAAAATTTATGCATATTTACTTGTATAATAATATATGATTAGATAATAATATAAAAAATATTTATATTATTAATATATATAAATTAAATTTTTATTTTATTAAATTTAATTTATATGTATTGATAATATAAAATTTTTTTATATTATTATCTAATCAAATATTACTACATAAATAAATATACATAACTCTCATATTTAATATTTCAAAATTCATATATTATTTTATTAAATTTAATTTATATAAAAAATAGACATCTAATTATATATTAATACATCATATCAACAAAAATATTTAATAAAATCATTCACTATCTCAAAATATTATAAATACAAGCATTTGATTAGATAACAATTATTTTTTATGATTTTGGTCGAGCAAATAAATAAAATTGACAAATCTTTGTTTCTCAATCTCAATTTGGAGAGTGGAAGTGACTCTTCTTGTAAGTTCTCAAGGCAAAGAGTATAAATATCGAATTAAATAATAATCGAACAATGCTCAAGCAAATAACCGAAATGAATAACAAAATTGTATTGCAATGTAAACGAAAGTATAAGTAGATATGTAAAAGTACTTGAATACAATAGAACAATAATCCTAAAGAAATAAAATGAAGAAAGGGTATAGAAGAATTATTTTATAAACTCTGAACTCTGGGTAGTCTTGGTGACTTTTGAAGAGTATTTGAATATGAATGGATAAAAGTTCCACCCTTTTTTACATTGGCCAAAATATTTATAGGCAACTAAACTCTTCAAACGATGAACATGTGTCTTTGATGGTTATTTTTCAGACTTTGCCATGCGTCTTTGACATTTACTTTTGCAACTTGCCTTCTTGTGATAATTGCCACATGTATACACATAATCCTTCATCCTTGACTATCCACATAACTATTTGCAATCATCCAAATTGTCGCTTAACATACCTCCCAATCACCTCTTGTGAATTCGACAACCTAATACAGGTTCAGAATTCTTTAAGTGTTGTGTGCGACAACAACGCCCTCGATCTTTGACTGAAAGCTTGAAGTCAGGCTCTCAACCAACCCTGTCTATGATTGATGGATTAAATCTGCAGACTCCGACATAGAACTCGCTCCTACTTGGCATCGCTTGGACCAACATTCTATTTGATACTTTAAAAGTTCTAAGTATCTTTTATCGACGAAAGTACCTTTCCAAGTGACCAATTCGTCACTCAAAATATAGACCTCATATGACCTTTGTTGACCTTTATCAAATTGAAATAACACATCAACAAAGCTTCAAAGAATGCACTTCGTCGTTGACGTTTCTAAGTGTTAATGATAACAACAATGAAAATCCCCTCGACTTTGAGCATTGCCATCAAAATATGTCGACACAAAATTTATATAATGTCGAATCATAGCTTGGTCAATATTAGGATGTCGACAAAGTATTCGAACATGATGCCCCCCACGATTCATCATTCGACAAGAAGGGACGAGGAGAAGGTACAAATTGTTGTTGTTTGACCTTTTGTTTCTCATAGCTTTGGGTGCAAGCTAATTCCAACAAATGAAATATTAAAAACTATTTAAAACTTGCACCTTCCCAAGGCACTTTTTTTTTCAACCGTCACATCGTTAGCTCCATCATCATTACCACATTTTGGGAAGAATAACTGTTAGCTCCCTCTTCTCAGTACAACAATATAAATATCCCCAAAAAACCTCATTTTACACTTTTTGCTTCTTCTTCCTCCCCTCTTGGACTCTCTGAGTTTGTTTCTTCAAAACACCTCCAAACATTTTGAGCTTCCCCATTCTCCATGGCCTCTCATGTAACACCCTTCCAAGTATGGTACTATGCTTAAGTCATAATATCTCATCTAGGAGTTGTTACTATCACTTAATTGGACCTTGACTGGCAGCAACCTTCAGCCATCTTCAATCTTACTAGTCAACTCCGTCTCGGAGGACCTTCTTTGGAACTTCTGAACTATCTGGAGATAACACGGAAATAAACATAGGAGTGAGAATTATAAATTCTCAGTAGGACTCATTAAACTACCATGTGCAGGTGTCATCGTGATTATCTCCACTGTTTTGCGCTTATTATGAAAAATGTGAGCATGTTAAATAGACTGTTCAATTTTATAGTTTGAAAATATATTGTCTGAAGCAGAGTTTATTTTATTCACGCACTTGAGTCACATCGGCAAAATTTTATATTTGGAATAATAATCACAGCATAAGTAGATAGAACAGTCTCAGCATCAATAAAACATAGGATATAATCATGCAAATACTCATACTTGAATTCTTGCGAATGTACTGAGGTTTTTCTTAATTTCCTTTACTTGTCATGCACATTCCAGAGTATGATCGCCATGTCATACTCCATCGGAGCGTGATCGCCATGTCACATTCCTTAGGATGTGGTTATCATGCTATATTCCAGAGTATGATCGCCATGTCATACCTCATCGAGATGTGATCGCCATGTCACACTCGTTAGAATGTACTTATCATACCATATTCCAGAGTATGATCGCCATGTCATACCCCATCGGGGTGTGATCGCCATGTCACACTCCTTAGGATGTGCTTATCATGCCATATCCCAGAGTACGATCGCCATGTCATACCCTATCAGAGCGTGATCGCCATGTCACATTCCTTCAGAATATAGACTCATCATCATATCTTTTATCATAATATCATAGATACATAGGCTTCATACCTTACTCTCAGACAATAATACTTGCTTAGTATTCATATCCGTCACATAACAATATTAATACACCATCATTTAGAACTATCACTAATTTCTGCCGAAAATTCGACAGCATAACGGATCGAGTCCACTTCCCCATGAATAGTGCCAAACAACCAGTATAATTGTGCAAACTTGCAATTCAACATAGACCAGCAAATATATATGTATCCATAGATTCATTCCTTAGTTTCAATTCAAGCATCAATAGGGCTTTCAGTTCATTCTTCCTTATCCTGCCTGGTTATTGTATACTCCACCTTTATTTCAATTTAACTCATTTAAACCTAATTTTTGAATATGTTGTAGCCTTATGTGTCTAGTTTCTAACCCTTTTAGTCCCATCTCATTTGGATTTGTATAACTCAATATATAAATGGTTTACCTTAGCATGCCCTATTCTTAGCCAGACTTGGGTTCTTATAAAAGAAAATTCACTAAAAATAGAAAACTAGGTGAAATCTTACAAATTTTAAATTAAAGCTAACAGAAAAAGATTTCAAATAAACTAATTTCATGTCATTTGCCTAAGTATGTGTTGAGTTATGAGTCCCGAAACTTGACCCTACTGGACTACCCTGTTCCAGCCTGGGTTAAGCTTAAGTCAACTTCATTGGTGTGTTGGGAACAAATGGCAATGAATCTGGTTTTGAAATTTTTATGGAATGTTCTATTATATGTTAGATTTCAAACAACTTTGGTCTCACTCAATTTGGAGTTGTATAGGGTGAGTTATACCCTTCTCAACTCATACTGCCCAGGTAAGAATCCAGATTTCTAGGTTAAACTTCAAAAATTCATAACTAATTCTATACTAATCCAATGGCCTTATATTTTATATGTATGGAAAGCCCTGGATGTATAGTTTCATATAAAAATGGTTTCATGAAATTTAAACGGCGTTAGGCAGAGCCGTACGCTCTGCTGTACGGACCGTCGAGAGGAAAACCCTAACAGCTTCTTGAATTCTTCTTGGATTCATGTTCTTCTCTAATCAATCCATTCAATCTTCAATTCAAACTCACATATACACCTTAAACCAACCTTAATTAATCATTCCCACCCATCACAACATCAGAATCATGGATGAACAAGGGACTCTAGGCAGCCCCAATTCAAAGAAAATAAGGAGAAAGTTGAGATTCCTACCTTGGTGGTGTGAAATCTTGATGCAACTTGATCTTGGAGTGAAGTTGATGGTTGGGGCTTGAGTTTGGGGATGAGAGGAAGTGGAAGAAGATGAAGAAGAGTGGGAAAATGAGGCTGGTAGTGGGGAGGCCGAAAATGATTAGAAGAGGAGGAAGGGAAGGGTAGAGATATTTGGATGTTGAATGCATGTGATTGGTGGATTTAATTATTCTATCTATTTTAGTTTGGCTTCCACCATCAAGGGCTGCTCAAGGCGCCACTTGGGTCGGTTGTTTGGCTAAATCTTAGCCATTGATCTTAGGGCACTCATGGCATAATTTCTACTGATCCGGTTCCGAAAGTTTAAAACACCGAAATCTTACCGATTTCCTTTAAATTAGTAAAACAGTTTTGAAGAATTTTGTGAGGTTTTTATAAGTTTCTATCTTAGTCCTAATTTCTCTAATTTAACCTCTAATCAACTTCTAGTTAACCTCTAATTAACTTTTTAATTAACTCTACAACCTCAATAAAATCGAGTAAATCGATTAATAGTGTACATTAAACGTTTTGCAAATTTTAGGGCCTTTTGTTTTTGTTTTTCAAGGCTAATGACATTTTCATAATTATGGGTAAGTCTAGGGGCATCCTATATCATTTCATATATGGATACCTCCGTGGCTCAATCGGCTAAAGTTTAGGTTTCTACGTTTTCGCTATGTGATTCTGCTTCGTTTAAAACCTTGTTCTGCTAATTCTATTGATATAAGGACCTAAATGTCATTTTCTAAAAAGTTCAGGGGCAAGGTTGGAAATAACAAAAATTTATTTTTATTATTCCCTATTACGTTATATGGGGATGTTACATCTCAAATTGCCACCAACACCCCTTCCGACTCTGTGATCATAATGAATCTCACTATGCTATCTTCTATTGGTTCACTAAAGGTAAAGATGGGAAGAAGCTTGCCCTAGTAGTGTTGGTGGCACTCACAGACCAGGTGATGCTTCCTTTCTCTATAGGCTCCTCTTTCCACAGCTTCAGTGGTCATTTCTTAGATGAAAACCAAACTGAAGAAGTCTTTACTTTCTTCCCATGCTTAGTAAACCAAGATATTTTGGCAAGTAAGGGAAAAAATCCATTATAGGTATTTTGCCTCTAGTGCTAGGCTTTTAAGAAATAACCCAAAGAACATAGAGAAGTACATCAAATGGCAAGATAGGATAGAAACTTCAAAGGAGAAACTTTGGAAATCCTTAGGTATTTATGAATTGATCCAACTGTCTTGACACCCTTTGAAGCTTAACCCTTCCATTTTAGGCTCATCCTTTTATTTTTGGAATCGAACCACAAACACTTTCAACTCCCTTATGGTATGGTCGGTCCCACCTTGTTTGAGATCGTAGCCATCACAAGGCTTTGACCTACTAGCGAGATCATTCTGTCAAACATGACCTCAACAAATAAGTATAGGATTATCACGTCTTAAATTGCATATTCTGCCTTCATCAAGAATAGCATGGGTATGCCTGGGTGGACAGTAAGAGATCATGGATAGGTCACTTTCCTCCTATACTGACTTAACGCCATTGTCTTTTATTCGACAAGTGGCAAGGCTCAAACCACATGCCACCTTCTTACTGCCCTTCTCCATGAAGGAAGGAAACTCTATTTATCGAAATTGTTGTTGGATCATTTGTATGAGGAAATTGGCTTCATTGTCGACCAAATAAAAAAGGGTGAATCTTTTAACCCTGGTGGGCCTTCTTGGTTGCTACAATTATAGCTCAATGCTATTTTCGAACCTTAGCTTAAGTACAACCCCCCAGCCATTCTTTTTAAGGACATCAAAGGTACCTAGTACTGTTACCTTACCTTCAATAGACTACGAGAGATGACTCCACTTCGAGAGTTTTGGCATTTTTTCAAGTGTTTCCACCAAACTACTTTCCACAAAGAATGACCAATGGACTTTACTCCCTTTGTTTATAGGCATTTCGATCCTCGGTGGTTCACGCAACTCCACATCTCATCTTTATCAAACCCTATCGCACAAAATCTTAGCGATGTAGTTTGGTCTAACCTTCCATGTTGCCAAGTTTTACCAGCAGGCTTCCGAAGGTTGAACACTTTGTTGTGCATGAATTCGACTTTTCTCAAGCCATTCCAGCCCTAACTTCCCTCGACCTAGAGAGCCAAATATGCAATCTTGTGGTTGAATCATTTGATAACCTTCAAATTTGGTTAATGGAAAATGATACGACGAGGAAGGCTTTTATCTCCCTAGATGTCAAGCCTAGTTTCTACATGTCGGAGTCATTCTCCGTGACAGAGTGATTATTACCAAACTCAATACTTATTGATTGGGATTGTAAAGCACACTTAATAACTGATAATCTTTCTAATGTGCAAAAAGAAATGTAGGAGATGCAAGTTTAAGGTACCTTTTGCCAACTTTTTTCCCTTTTTTTTTTTTTCAACTCCTTATAGCTCTTATGGCCTTAATTGAATACAATGTTGATGACATTGACCCAAGCAAGAGTCATAAAAGGAAAACACTTGCTCCCCCTAATGCAAAAGCAAAAGTACTGTCCCCAAGAAAGCTTCCTTCAAAGATAGATATGCTCTGATTGTTCTACCATCTTGATCTTCCACCACATCGAGCAAAGCTTGGTTGACAAAGGTATTGCCTAATCTTAGTTTGTACCTCTTACCTTTCATGCCATTTGCCAATTTGTTTTCTTATACTTAGGATATCACCATGCAGTCAACTTCGGGAGCTGTTAAAAGTAGCTTTACGTTGGTGAACTTGAATCCCACTGATGATCTTGAGCTTGAAGATTCTTTAGATTCTCCATCCCTAACACAAAAGGTACACTTTATTAGTCAATTTTATTTTTCATTGAACTAATTTTTCATTTTCTTCATGTATGCTCTTGTCAATGTTTTAGTGCCCTCACTAAGACCAAATCGAGGCACTGAAAAGTTGACATTACAAGAGAAGGAAACCCTCATCCTAACTCATGATGATCTTAATGTTAACGACTATGAGGTTAAGGGCATGCTAATGCAAAAAGATCTGGCACCTCAAGTGAAAATGACTGTGGAATGACCCACCAATAATGTTAATCAATAGGTTGAGTTTGCCCATGAAATAACCCAAAAAGAAAAAGCCCCACAAGTTTACCTCAACCAAATCTGATAGCTTAGGTCAAGACTATCGAGGCTGCCCAAGACAAACCTGTTGATGAGGAAGAGGATTTTGACTTGGGTTTTATGGATTTGATGGATAAAGCTCTATTAGAGTTTGAGTTGAATAAAGATTTACCTTCTGCTTCTGATTCTGAGGCTCAGAGTGTGAAATCTCATGCCCTCGCTCAATTAGACACTATTGTCGATCTTGATGCCACCATGACTTCTGTAGTCGAGCCTAGTAACATTCCACCTCTTATAGTCCTCGTTAACCAATTCAACAACATTGCGGTACTGTAGAATCATCCATTAGACACACTTGCAGCTGATGGTGATTTGAAACAATAGATGCTCGAAGTAACCACCCTTTTGGGTCAACCCATGTTGCCTTCGACCCTCCAAGGCTTGGCCTTCAAACTTCAAAACTTTGTAAGCCACGTGTTTGAATCTGTCTCTAAAGAAGGCAAAGCATGGCTTGAACATCAAAACTCATCCAAGGGTTTTGAAAGTTCGACTAAAGAGGCAGCTTCTATCCAGAAACTAAAAGCTCAATTCCAAGAAAAGGTCGATCAAGGCAAAGTTTGAGACACTAAGCTTGATACAGAGTTGAGGTCCCTTGGGCAAAAAATGGCTAAAGTGAAGGAGAAGAAAAACGTTATAAACAAGGCTATAAACATTGTTGAACAAAATTTGACCAAGGCAGGCAAGAAGCTGACTAGGCTTTCATGCAACAACGAAGAGAAGCAAAAAGCGATGTAGGCTATAGCCACAACCTTGAAAAAGCTCGATTTGCCAAGGAAATGACCATATGCCAACAAAATGGCTTGAAGCTCTCGACTCAAACCCTCTTACCTTAGGAATCCTTATCTTTATTACTCACTGTGTTGAGCATTCTACTTTATGTCGGAATTTTGTTAGACATTTGCCCATAAGGGTCTTGATGGTTTTTTTTTAAATTATTGTTTGGGCTTTTTTGTTGTGAACATATTGGACGCATAGGGTCTTTATTTTTATGACAAATTTGTTATATGAATATTTTCACTTCGTGCATCGATGGTATATACTTCTTTAAATAACTTGCCATCTATGGACTTTATTTCAGTTTTGCTTCTAACATCAACTAAACCATATGCATTGCCTGAGTAAGTCTTAATAACTTGGTACGGTTCTTCCCATGTCGAAGACCACTTCCCATAAGTTCATGGCTTTTACTCAAAAGGCAAAATAGTTTTCCACACCAAATCACCTAATATTGAAATGCTTTATTTTTTACTCGATGATTATAATAAAGTGACATAAACTCTTTTTGTCGCACTATGTTTTCCAACATGTAGATTCTTTCTTACTCTAATTCATTTAATTCATTGAATATAGCATTCCATTTGTCTTCAACGGGTAACTCACATTGTTTTGCCACATAAACAATTTGTAAATTAACCTTAATAGGTAACTTTGCGTGTCCAAAAATAAGTTTATAGGGTGTAGTTCTCGTCAAACCTCCAGGTGAGCATCTATAAGCCCATAATGCTTGGCTTAATATGTCATGCTGTAACATCCTCAATTTTATGTCGTGCTAAATTACCTCAGTAACCTTGAGTAATTAGGCACTTAATGAGAAATTATGAGATTAAGCTTAATTAAGGAGTTGACTCGGATGAGAAGAGTCAAGAGAATGCTTAATCGAGATTAGATAATCTCTAATTAAGCAAGTCAGAGCCCTATAGCTTAATTAAGCACTAATTGCCCTTAATTAGCTTACTCGAGTTTAATTAAGGTTAATTAAGCTTAATCGTAAGATTAAATTTTGTTAATCGTATTCTTGTATGTTAATCACTAATTCTTACTTAATCACCTTAATTAAGTTGTATGAGCACTTAATCACATGATTAAATTCAAATTTAGTCAACTAGACAATAAAGTAAAGAGTGATGTCATAAAAGCATAAAACATTAGACAAGACTACTTTATGTAAGAGTTTGACCATGCTTTGTCTCCCTAACATCCCATTTGTCCCCTTAAACCTTAATTAACACAAAATTAAGCAAAATATCTCACTCTCCCTCCCTTTAATGAAGACGCCATCTTCTCTCTCTCCCTCCCTCATCCATTTTCATTTTCACTCATCCTATTCTCTCTCTTCAAGCCAAATCCTCCAACTTCTCTCTAAACACTTCTTCCTCTCCTTCATCTTCTTCTTCCTTTCTCCACCACCACCACCCCAAACCACTCACTTAGCCTTTCAAAGACCTCATCTTTGGGTCTTTGGAGACAAGATCAAAACACTACAACCTCCATTTTCACAAGATTTCAAGAGCTTCTCCTTCCTTCTTGCCAAAACCGCCACCATCATCATCAAGAGGAGCCATCATCTTCTTCTTCCTCTTCTCTTGTTTTTGTGCCATCTTCAAGAAAGGTAGTGATCTTCATCTTTTTTATTTTGTTTACTCAAGAAAGCTTGGAGCTTGGTTCTTTCATGACCAAGATTTCTAAGTGAAAGCTTGAGAAGATCCTTCATGCTCTCCAAGAGCCAAAGTTTTCATTTTTAGTAAAATGTGTTCTTGATGTTTTTCATGTGTTCTTAAGTTTCCTCTTTTGAAAAAATATGTTCTTGATATTCTTCTTCATGTGTTCTTAAGTTTCCTCTTTTAGAAAAGTATGTTTTTGTTGGTATCTTGCTTAAAGTTGTTCCTTTCTTTTTATGATGAGTTAATGATTAGAAAAGCTTCACCTTTTTGTGTTTTCATGATTTGATAAGACTATGAATATTCTAAAAGCTTTAAGCTTTAAAAAGTTTGCTTCTTGATGCACAAAAAGTGGCACAAGTTTTAGTGCCATCATAAAGTCTTCTTTTGTTTTATTTTGAAGATAAAGATACATGAAAAAGTCTAAGTTTTTTTAGAATAACAAGCCTTTTAGAGTTATAAAATGACATCTTGTTACTTTATGTCTTAAAAATCAAGCCTTAAAGAAAAGACCTTTCATAAATTTTCAAACTTTAATCAAGAATGAAACCTTTAAATCATACAAGTGCTGTTTTGTAACATTTAATTTATGAAGTTTAGACCTTGAACCAAAACAATGCAAAAAGGTGTTAACTTTTATAGAGAACAAGACTTTTCATTTAAAAAGCTAGTAACTTGTATCATTATTTCATAAAGATCCAATCTTAAGATAAGAGCTTAATGTCAAAGGCACTTACTTTCATAAAGAATAAAACTTTGTGACTACTTTATAAAGAATAATAGCCTTAATAATGTTTAAGGTAAAACCTTGGTATGTTATTAGTAAAGTTTAAAAACTTTGTAACTTGAATAAGTTAAAAATCGCCCTTGGTGATTAGTGAACATTGGTGTTGCTGGGTTTATGATGTGGTTATGCATTGTCATGACTCAAGGATTAGAGGGATCTCGAACTCCTTGGGAACAGAAGTATGGTTAGGGCCTCTGAGCATATCATGAACCTAGGAATCACTAAGTGCACTATTCCAAGGAAAGGAAACAATCACACGATGTAATTAAATTGAACAAGTGTTCCATAAGACATGTACTTAAGTAAAGGATACTTTTATACGAGGATATGAAGGGGTGATGCCATTTGGCACGATTGAATGATGAGTTTGATTGAGCTTTGTCTCATGATTGAATGATGAGTGTGATAATATGATATAGATATGATGAACTGTTGGTTGAAAGTTTATGATTGGCATTTTGGGTAAGCTCCGGTCTAGCTGTTATGCTGCCGGATTTCCGTCAAAATTATAAACTTAGTCATATCATTGTATGTGTCTAGTCAAAGAAGTATTATGCATGTAAAGTATAATGATAAGCAAAGAATTAATGGGACATGACCCTTCAATCACTTGGTAAAGTGAGAGACGGCGATCCACAAAGACTCAAGGAACCTCTATGAGGGAGGCAAGGGTGACATGGAGGACCCTCCAACTTAGAGATAACCAATATCAGTTTAGTCTGATTTGGTTAGTAGTGCGTGACGACGGTCACGGAATGAGCTCATGTCCAAAAGCAGTCTATTTTAAAGGAAAGTAAAGAATGTTAAGCACGTGCTAAAAATGAAAGTAAAGTCAAAAGTATAATCATGGTTAAGTCTATGATGATGCATGTCCTTGCATGTACTTATGTTAGCCATTTGCATTATGAATGTTTACTCTATCTTTCAATATGTATGTTAGATTATGATGATGTAGTTATGATGTTAAGTTTAAAAGCAACCCGCTTCGGAGTTTAAGTTTTCAAAATCATTAAAATTGAACGTATATCTATCCACTACTTTTATAAATTAAACCCGAAGTGGCTGGGATGATGACGATGACATTGTGTTTATCTAGTCGCGATCCTACTGAGAAATTTAGTATTTCTCACTCCTACGTTTCCGTGTCGTCTTCAGAGGATGGCAGCGTCGGGCACGGTGGTGATTTTCATTGAGTTTCCGGTGATGTATTGACACTTCGACCCGGTGTTGAATGCATCTGTGCTGACTGCTCAGGTAACGATGCGGGTCTACATGTTCCATAGCCACTAGTTCCGTGCACCCGTGATGAGTCCGTTTTTCCGCCCTCATGAGCTGTTCGAGGACATCACTATGGATGACGTTCACCCACCATTCCATTCTCCAAGGTACCTTGCTGATGGAGATTCCAATTTGGACACCCGCCTGACACCGACAGTTTCATTGGATTTCGATCCTTCGGAGCCTTCTTATTCGAGCTACCATGTGGAGACGGACCCGTCTAAGCCTTCCTACCCGTCCGTGATTCGTCTGTCGTCTGACTCGTCTTCTTCTTTTGCAGCCCCTCATCACACACCACCCCCGGTTCGCGGTCGCAGGTTCATCCGTACTCATGCTGTGCTTCGTGGGCGTGGCCGTGCTTGAGGAGGAGGATGTGGTGATATTCCTCCCGGTGGATTCAGGAATGGCTACCTTCCGCCAAATGCGTGAGGTATTGATTTATATGCGGAGCCAAGCACGAGGATAGCCCTTTTTGGTGGTAGCTAGGGTTATCATATTTCTTGTGGTATGTATGGGTGTATGAGATTGCTTATATATTTCCTTTCATCATGTATTTTGTTAGGTTATTTTGTAGGGCCGACAGTAGGTATCAAACCCATTGATATCATTGTGTATGACTACTGCTATTACTACTACTATATTAACTATGGGATGGCTATGGAATGAATGTTATCTTTATCTAAGATTGTGGTTATTCTTATGATTTCTATGTATGTTAAATGCGATGTATGTATGAGATAGCGACGTTTGTATTATATGTTCACGATGGCTCATGGCTCTCGATTTTCAAAAACGATTTACTTGTTTTATTCCAAAAAAAAAATTTTACCCCTATTTTTGTTAAAAAGTAATTTATAAAAGGTAATGTTAGTTTCGCGAGCAAAGGTAACAACTAGTAATTCCACAATATGACTTAAGCATAGAATGGAACTATTAGGGTGTTACACATGCCAATTTCTTGGTTGACGTTGCACATGATCCTTAATCAAAGCACTAATAGTTTTATTTGATGCTTTGTCTTGATCATTAGCTTGTGCATAGTAGGGTGTCAAGGTCACCATTCTAATCATTCAAGAGATTGCATAATTGACAACCTTTCTTCTTGTAAACATAGTGTCTTGTTTAGTAGTCAATGTTTCAGAAGTCCCAAATCAATGTATAATTTTTTTCTTTAATAAAATTGATAATTTCATTCTAAATAACTTCTTTAGTGCACTGCTTTAACCCACTTGGTAAAATAGTCGATAGCAATAAGGGTGAATTTATGCCCTTTCAATGAAGGAGGATTTATTTGCACTATCAAGTCTAAAACCCATCCGCAAAAAGGCCAAGGCTTGACGATCATGTATAATTTGGATGTGGGCACATGCTGTAAGTTATCATGCTTTTGGCATTCTTCATAGGACCTTGCGTATTTGACACAATCCTTAGCCATGGTTGGCCAATATACCCTCTGTCAACATAGCACCCATTTTATCTTTTCCCCTACTTGGTAAGCACTACAAATTCCTTCATGCACCTCACCCAGAGCAATGTAGGCATCAGACTCTTCTAAAAAAGTTAATAGGCTACCATTGATAGATTTTTTAAACAAAGTATCTCCTAAAATAACATAATTGATCGCCCGATTTTTTTTTTCTGTTGGCAGGTCCATTAAGATCCCTCAAGTAATCCACAATGGGTTTTTTCCAGTCTGAGGGTTTAAGGGTGTCAATGAAATTGACCTCTCTTTCATCGACAAGTGCAAAGATCTTCTCGACTCAAGCTGGTGTATCAAGAGTTAAACGAGAAATCTTATAGTTTGACACTATTTGTACGAGTTCATTCGCTTCCTTATTCATCTCCCTGGACACATGTCACAAAATGACATTGTTGAACTCAGATAAAAGCCTTGCAGCAACAGAGAAGTTCTTAATCAAAATTTCACTAATGCATTAATATTTTCTTGTAATTTATTTAATCACTAACTGTGAGTCACTGATGATCTCAACATTTTGGCCTCCTCGAGTAATTAGTATTTCCAAGCTGATAATCAAGGCTTCATACTTTGCTTCATTATTCGAACATTCATACAAAATCTCGAACATAAACCTTGTTGGTTTCCCACATGGGGAAATCAGTAATAGACCAATCCCTACATTGTTCTGATGACGAGAACCATCAAAATAAAGCTTCCAAGGTTTTAGTTCCACATAGTTGACATCGTGACACTCACCGTCTAAACATGGATGGTCCACAACAAAATCAGCCAACACTTGGCCTTTTACGGCTTTGGCAGGAACATATTGAAGCGAAAATTCAATTAATGCCAACATCCACTTACTAATGCAACCTCTCAAAATGGGACAGGATAACATATATTTATTACATCAGTTTTGGAAATCACATATACATCCTGAGGTATCATATAACTTTTAAGCTTAGTACATGCAAAGTACAGAGAAAAGCATAATTTTTATATCGCACTATATCTCATTTCAACATTATTCAATACTCGACTCAAATAATACACAAATGTTTCATTCTCCTCATCATCATCTTGGGTAAAGCATGCTGCCAATAGTCGAATCCGGTATTGAAATATATAGTTTCAATGGTCGACCCATTATTGGTGATGCCATGACGGGAGTGTTTGTCAAGTACGGCTTGATTTGGTCAAAAGCCTTTTGATGTTCCTCAAGCTAAACAAATTCTTCTTCCTTTTTTAACTTCACCAAAAGCGTGAAGACCCTAGTCTTTATCGATAAATTCAAAATAAACCTTCAAAGGAAATTGACCTTTCCAAGGAAGGACTGCAGTTGCTTCTTGTTTGTCAAGGGCGATACTTCAAGAATTGCCTTAACTTTATTCTAGTCGATCACTATCCCCTTCTTATGCACAATAAAGCCCAAGAAATTGCCTGTGGTTCTAATAAACTTAGCCTTAAGTAACTTTTCAATCTTTTCTTTTATTTTAGAGATTACCTTGGGTGTGAACCTTCGAGGGGCTTGCTTCGTTGGTCAAACCTGAGGCCTTAAAGGAAGTCAATGCTCCACCAACTCTCAAATTAAGCTTGGTATTTTGTCGTACTCCTATACAAAGCAATCTTTGAATTCTTTTAACATTTCAACCAATTCCTCTTTGAAACCATGCAGCAGTAATTGACTTATGTAGGTTGGTCGCCTCTCCCCTCTTTTGCCAAGGTCAATTTCTTCCATTGGATCCTGCATTTCAAACTTCTTGTTTGTATTGGACAAATCTTCGTTATCATAAACACAGTCCAAATTAGAACTATCATGGGTGCAATTTAGTTGTTCAACCGTATAGGTTGACAGTCGATCCATTTGGCCCATTAAATCCATAAATTATATTTTTGTCGGGGCCAATTTCGCCTCAGTGCTAAGCATAAGATACAAGCCATTTTGTCTAATAAAGCATCCTTCAACCCCAGTTAGGTCGAAGTTAGCCTCAATTTCCAGAGGCTTAATTTTTTCATTGTAAATGTTGAAATCCACATGGATATTTGCTGCATAGTAGTAGCTATCATCAATGACCATTTCCTCAATCTTTCTTCCCTGTTGCATAATATAAGCTTCTAATGCTATGTCGTTGGTATTGCTCCGACCCTGTGTATCCAATCTCACCCCAGCAAAGCATTGTAACTAGCCTTCAAAGGGACAACCATGAACATGGTCAGGTAGTTGATAGTGCCAAAACATACATTCAACATGACTGCCCTTTTTGCAGCAGTTGATTTCTTATTGTAATCTGTCATTGTGACATTAGTCCTCATTAAGTCTTTATTCCTTTTTCCAAAATTTTCTGATATACTCTAAGGAAACAGGCTGATCGCGGCCTGATTAATTTTCCTTTAACTAGGGCCTTGATATACAAGGGATGAAGATAAGACTTCATCACCTTGTCAGGGCCCTCGAACACTTTGTCATTACATAACTCTTGGCTTAGAAACATGTATTCATCTTTTACAATAGAATCTGTATAATCTCCTTCCAACTCTTCAACTTCTTGAACCTCCTCATTCTCTATAGGCAAAATGGAAGCAACCTCTATGAATATCAAACCCAACAATACCTCTAAATCTTCCTCGAACTCCTCTTTGAATTCATCCAAACCATTGAGAAACTCAAAGGGCATGATAACGGTAGTTCTAGCAAAATCAACACCTGACCTAAATATAGCATCTAGGTTATCGTCGAAACCTGATTTAAACTCATTGGTAATCATTTCTTCCTTAGGGATTAGTCCTTGGTGCACTACTTTTCTTCCATCACCAACTTCAGGAAGGGATGTTGAATGCACGCTTAGGACAAACATTGACATAGCAGAAGCTTCTATGTTGTCAAGTCGGGCAAAATTTTGTGAGGTTGAGAACGACTAGTCAAAGTCCAATGGTGTGTGCTCGGGATATTTTGGTTTAGGTCAAACTTTTCCCAAGTCCATGTTCCTCACCCTTTGTTGAGGAGGTTGATTGTCAATGTATTCTATTCTGATGTGACCTAGGTTATTGGCTATGTTACCCTTCTCTACAGATATGGATTTAGAATAAGGTGCCAGTGATCCTATGGCATCGAATGACAGTAATCCTATGCATTGGGTTGTGAGTCTTAATTTTGGCCACCCTAAATTTTATTTTTCCTTCTTTAATGATTCCTCTTCCTTCTTGGACTTGGCTTGTCTTCCTATCTTACATTCTATATCCAGTGATTTTTGACAACGTTTGAAGGTAGGACCTGAGTTTTCAATTGCATGCCTTCGGGTTTCCCATCGCCCATGACCACAGTCTTTATCTGTTGTTTGACTAGTCCAGTTTCAACTTTCACATACTTTAGATCAAATGGTCCAAAGTCGAAGACTTTTTGTTTCCTAATGATTTTCTTTTTCAGCTGCTCCTTTACAGCTTGTCTTTCAGCAATCTTGCGCTTAAGCTAGCATTTCTTGTACGTCTTCATAGCATTTTTTTTTAAGATAGTGTTATACCCAGGGCACAATGACATGTACTCTTATGCATCTCGCTATCTCAATAGGAAGTCGAGCAAATCTTCCCCTGCAATAGGGAAGATTGATTTCTCAACACTTTGAAACTGATCAAGCTCCATCTCATTTGCCCATTTCATTTTCTCCGCTTTAATGACCTGCCAGCTTCAACTCTAGCAACATTTGTTGAAGTAAAGACATGTTCGACAAAGCCTGAGCTAGCCTCAAATAGGTCTGTATTGACCTTCATTGTTGCTTCTTTTTCCTCGAATTTTAGCCTTTCTTCCTTGATGGCTTTCTGGATCAAATCTTTGAAATAGACACAATTGTTAGTTGTGTGCCCTGTCATTTGATGGAATTTACAAAATTTTTAACCTTTTAGTTCATTTAATGAAGGTATTTCTTTTTATCATGAATCACTTTTTGCTTATCCTTTAAAAGCATATAAAAAAAATTCAGCCTTAGTAATGTCAAGTGAATAAAACTTTGAACCATTTGCTTTTTATTTACCCTTAATGGGCTTCAACGAAATATACACATATGGTGGTCTTGATTTAAGTTCCGCTACATGTACTTTGTTGTTCTCAGGTTCGATTTCTTCTTCATCCAAATCGATGTGGTCGATAAAGGCAACTTTTTCTTATTTGAACTAAATTCTTTCTTTTCATTTTTTTCCTTTTCTCTCTTTAACAGTTCTATCCATTGCAGCTTATCCGCTAGTTGAGCTAAATGTAAAAACTATTCATTCACTAGCTTTTCTTACATTATAGTCAAGGCCATTTATGGCCATTTTTACCACCTTAGCCTCTAGGACTAGGTATCACAATCATTTTGAGCTCTTTGAAATCTTGCAAGGTAATCATCGACAGATTCTCCATCGAATCGTAGAATTGCAAACAGGTCGATTGTAAGCTCCAATGCCGGTCAAATGCCATTACGTAATTTAAATCGTATTGAGCTTTAAGGTTTTGATAAGCAACAAATCAAACTTTAAGTAAAATTTTTTGTCAACTAATGATCTGTTATCATAAATAGGTTCTTTTGTGAGCAAGACCATTCAATTTGAAATGAAATAATTTTTTAACAAAACAAAGCATTTTATTCCTTCATATTTTTCATGAATATATGTGTCTCGAAATAAATACTTTGTGATACATGTGAGCTCTCACTTAAGAATCAAATTAGAAAGTTTAGAAGGATGAATTTATATCATCAAAAGGGAACACAAGCCTCAGAAAGGTACACAGACCATTCAAAAGGTTGATACATCCAAAAGACTCTATCTAGAAGGGTGACCATCAGAAAGATGCTTCTCATGAAATACTCACCTTAAAAGCTTCTTTAACACGATTCAAAGATCATATTCAAAAAGTCAAATGTGATATGACAAGATCCTAAAGAAGTGCTGACAAGTCTGAAAAGTTGGTGAACCATCAAATGGCTACTTTTCCACTTCTGTGATATTTTCAAAGGCTTAGAATGGAAAGCAATTTCTTCTCTGCTCAGTCTTAGACTAGTGGATCAAAAAGGGCACAAGCTCAAAATTTACAAGCTTCAACAGATATATTTTTAAGTCTATATAAAATTAGAAGTTGAATAAAAATGGGTTAGACTATTTGAATATTTCTGTGCTTACAAAGCCTTCATCTTCCAACCTTCTCAACCTTCTTAACTACCAGAAAGTTACATGTTGTAACTTCTAATTAGAAAATCTTCTCATTATACTGCATTAGATAATATCCTCTTGTTGAGAATATTAAGAAGTCACATACACTATACTTACTTGATTATACTCTTTTGAGAGATTAGTGTGAATATATCAAACACAAACTAAAAATTATGAACATTGTAACCTGACCTATTATAGGTCATTGTGAGTTTGGAGAGACTGGGATTAGACACTACTTAGTTTAGCTTAGAGAGGCTTAGTAAATATTACTCATTATAAAAGCTTGGAGAAGCTTCGGAAATACTACTCCGTTATAAAAGCTTAGAGAGACATGGACAAAGAATACTTATTTTATAAAAATCTTAACAGAGTGTTGGGGGATGAACGTAGGCAAGTGGTTGGTCGAACCAGTATAAAACCTTGCTATATGATTTCTCTATCCCTTATACTTTTCATTGATTTACTTCACCAAGTATTTAAATCTTTGTGCTATATACAAACCTTTTGTACATATAACTGTTTATAGTTCTAACTAAATCACTTTCGCATTCCTAGTTTCAAACTTGAGAAAGTTGTTTTGCAAAAAGATTTCAGGTTATAGATTTCATTTGAAGCATGATTTAACCCCCTTTCTCGTGCTAGCTTAACCTACATCGGTGAGGCTAACCTCCATTTCACCCCTGAAGAATTAGTTATGGAAACTAGCTTTTAATTGGGCCCAAGTCGTGATTGAATTTGGCCTCAAGTTGGAAAACTAATTGAATACATTTTGTTTTGTCAAAAATGAAGGAAAGAACCTCATTTTCAAGTTTTTGTTCGATGCTGCCTCCCTAATTTTGATGGTGTATTAAGTAACATGCTTGACTATCAATTCTCCATTTTCCCTAGAGAATTTGGTTTGGTGATAGACTTATCCAACCCCTAGGCATCTCGACATGTTGGATGTAGTAAGGGAATGCAGTAACAAAGAATGGTTGGTTAGCAAAGCTAATTGAAACCAAAACTATTCCAGACTTGCTCAAAACTTTAGTGATGTTTTGATGTCCGCTATGTTATTCTGGACCTTATTTAGGATATGGTGAACATTTTGCCCACGTCAAACCATTTGCATGTTGGCATCAGGGTGGTCTCGATTTTTTGATTTGGTAGAGGTTGTACATTTGCTATGTGTGCATCATTTAGGTCATTTGGGTTTTCATCTAAGTTGATAATCTCAACTATTCGACCTACCTGCCTTGCCAATTACCTCATATCAAGCATTATTGGTCTCAATTAATGGGTTAAGGATAGTGGCCATTTGTGGGTTAGCAAATTGGCTAGATCATGATGACTTTTGTCAATCTATTGGCGAAATAGTGCCAAAGACTCGATGATATTCATAGGGGACCCTACCGTATGGTTGCATGACATGCTTGGGAAGATAAGCCTAGCATTTGGCTGTTATGTGGCAGTTGGGGGATTAGTTGTGGCAATACTGCCCAACATCCCCATGCTCATTGGTGCTATATGGGTGTTGAGGATAAATGGCAAGTTTGCCAAGAATGACATATGTTGGTATAGATGATTGTTTTGAAAGGTGTGAGTTGTCCCTACATTGGTTTGACTTGACACTAGGAGGAACAAACCTTGGGGTATATACCCGAAAGGCAAACCATACATAGGCCACGTGGTCGCACTAGTAGTGGTAGTCACACTTGTACGGGTTAGTATTGTGTTATTTTCAACATTTTGACTCACAAGAGCCAACATGGGCTCCATGGAGCGAGAATTGTTATTTTCATCTTCATTTGTGCCTTCTTTAGAGAACAATGAAGATGATCTTGACATATTAGACATGGCAGTGCCACTACGCAATCATATGCGTTGGATAGGACTAGTGTAGATTGTCGTAATCAACACTACTCTTTTTCTTTTCACTTGGTCCCACTAGGCATGCCAATTTGTTTTCTATGATTTTTGTTGCGCCAACTAATAAAGTCGAGAAATCTTTACTTCTTGATCTCAATTTAGGGAGTAGAAGTGACTCTTCTTGTGAGTTCTTAAGACAAAGAGTGTAAGTGTCGAATTAAACAATAATCGAATAATGCTCAAGCAAATAGCTGAAATGAATAACACAATTGTATTGCATTGTAAACGAAAGTACAAGTAGACATGTCAATGTACTTGAAAAGAATAGAACACTAATCCTAAAGAAAGAAAAGAAGAAAGGGTATAGAAGAATTATCAATGAACTCTGTCTGAACTCTTAGTTGTCATGGTGATTTTTGAAGAGCATTTGAGTATGTATGAGTAAAAGTTCCAACCTTTTTTCCATTGACCAAACCAATATTTATAGGCAACTAAACTATTCGAATGACAAACATGTGTCTTTGACGATTAATCTTCATACTTTGCCACATGTCTTCAATAGTTACTTTCGCAACTTGCCTTCTTGTGATAATCACCATTTGTATATAGATAATCCTTTATCCTTGACTCTCCACATAATTGTCAGCAACTATGCAAATTGTCACCTTACACACCTCCTAATCACTTCTTGTGAATTTGATAACCCATATAGGTTCAGAATTCTCTAAGTGTTGCATGCGACAACAACACCCTCGATTTTTGACAAAGGCTCAAAGTTAGGCTCTTAACCAACCCTGTCGATCATTTATGGATTAAATCTACATACTCCGACATAGAACTTGCTCCTGGTTGAAATCGCTTAGACCAGCATTCTATTTGACACTTTAAAAGTTCTAAGTATCCTTTATCTCTGAAAGTACCTTTTTGAGTGACCAATTCATCACTCAAAATATAGATTCTATATGACATCTGTCGACCTTTATCAGATTGAAATGATGAAACTTAATGTTGATTTCTTTTCCACCAACAAAGCTTCAAAGAATGTACTTCATCATTGACGTTTCTTAGTGTTAACGATAGCAACGATGAAAACCCCCTCAACTTGAGCATTGCCCATCATAATGTATCTCCCGTCGATCTGTCACTATCTAACATGGCCGTCTGTGAAACTTCCCCCGCTTCAAAAGTAGCTTAGTATCGAAGGAACCCCAGCCCCAAGGCAATGGCAATATAGTAAATAGCTAAGTTACGACTGTTTAGTAGCAAACTTGTAAATATTAGCCTATGGTTGTCGAGAGGAGCATTTAGAGTAAAAATCCTGATTTCGGGATATGTGGATCCCATGACACTAACAGATAAATAAAATACTTGTAATAACACTACTAATGATAAATAATGCACAATATTTTAAATAAAAATGAGCCTCAGGTAATTTCAAGTGCCCAGAAAAACCACCAGACACCTTGACTTAATCCTCAAAGGTCCTATATTGTTTAAGATGGATTCCAAGAGTGGCAATTTATTCCTTTGAGCATAATAAATCAAAGGAAGTCACTCTACATAGACTTATGAAGTGGAATGGCTCCATGCATGATTGTGTTCTACTCCCATACATGGCCACCTTTATATTCACTTCATTACTTACTTTATATCTCATAACAGACCATAACTTTCTCTTCTTCTCATTTCTCTTCTCCATGAGTTGCACCCCCACTACAATCATAAACTTCATCTCCAAACACATCCATGGCTGAAAACCTCCTTGGCTTTGCATAGCGACCCTTGAGGCTTTAACTCCCCTTACTCCTTTAGTGAAAATTGATCCTCACCTTCCCTTTTACCAAATCCCCAACCGAATTTGATGATCAAAGTTCAAATGGAGCTTCCCTACCTCCTTGATGGCTGTTGCCATAAATAAGGAAGAAGGCTAGGAATTGCTTTTGGTCTCCTTGCTTCTATAGCTCAAAGAATCTTGAGTTAAATAACTCAAATCCTAAGATTATTGCTCCAATTGCTTGCATCTTAGCCACTACCCAAACCCTAGGTTTCTCCACTAATTTTGATGGTTGATTGGTTAGGTTATGTTTGTTGATATGAATATATGATGATTTTGAAGTAAGAGATTGTATTGAGTTATTTTGAACATGATTTGGGCATGTATATATGTGTTCATGTTTATAGTTGTATGGAGCAAAATTCAAGGGTGAGGGTTGAGTTTTATAATTGATTATATGATAAATAAGCTAAGTCTGGGTGTTAGTATAAAGGGGAACCAAAATTTAACAGTGGAACTAGAATTTAACATAAGGTAATTCATGGATTCAACAACTAGCTAGAAATTCAAGCTTTTGTTAACTACAACTATTTGGTGAGTTTCTAGGGTTGGAACTATTTTTCCCTATTATTTTACAATGTCTAAAGTATATGTGCCAAAAATGTTGACTAGATATGTCCTAATGAATTTTATTAAGACATGACAGAACGAAGACCAGCTCATGAACCCTATTTTGAGTATTCAATATCTCGGTGTCTAGGGCTCGGATTTGTGTGAGTCTAAGTTCTTTGAAGCCTTGATGTGAGTGGTATCAAATTGGAAAATTTCAGGATTAAATGATTTTAGATGAATTTATTATGAATTTCACAAATTCACTCCCTAGGTGGGAAGCAAAACATAACAACATCCACATAGGATGCCATAACTTAAGTTGCTCTTAATGAAATTTGATGGGACCAAAAAGGTTGGTTAGAGGACTTAATGGAGAATGTCTATGTAAAACTTGAGGATGAAATGAATTGAAATGGATTTATAGTGAAATTTCAAATTAGAGGTAGAATTGAACATATGCATGCATAAGCAGATTAAGTTAAGGTTAAGCTTGTGAACCTAGGTCCTTGACTACCCTTAGATATGCAAAGGCAATAATAAAAATTATGGGCGTAAAGCTATTCATGTCGTAAAAGGAAATGTAAATTGGACTTTATATTGCCTAATGCGAGTATGAATGTAAATGGAAATGTTTATCAAGTACGCTTGATTCTAAGGGTCAAAAAGAAATGAATGCATTGAAATGCTAAAGTAAGGTCAAGCCTTGCATATGCTATGATCACTGATCATTAGTGATGATATGATGCTGTGTAATTATAAGCTATGTGCATGATTATGATGATAGAATGTTAAATGTGTGATGATGTGACTGTGTGATGTGAATTATGAGCTATAATGTAATTGATGATGTTATTAGAGGGCACTAATACTGTTAGCTCGATCATGAGGAATGAAGGGCCTCTATATAAAATGCATGTGATGGAAGCCCTATTTGGTCATCTCCCATAAACAAAAAGGTATATCGGGAGCCGCTATGTGGTTGTCTCCTGTAATTAAAAATGAGAAGATTAGAGCTATTATGTGGACATTTCCCACAAACAAAAAGATAAGGTGAAAGCCGCTATTTGGTCATCTTCTGCGAGCACAAAGTTAAGACGAAAGCCACTATGTGGTCATGTTCCCTGAGCAAAAAGATAAGTTGGGAGTTGTTGTGTGGTCGTCTCCCACAGACAAAAAGGCATGCTGTAACATCCCCCTATAACGTTATAGGAAATAATGAAAACGTCCTTGGGCAAACTTATTATTTACAGCCTTGCCCCTGAATATTTTCGAAAATGACATTTAGGTCCTCATATCAATTGAATAAGCAGAACAAGGTTTTAAACGAAGCAAAATCACGTAGCGGAAACGTAGAAACTAAATTCTTAGCTAATTGGGCCACAGAAGTGTCCACATGTGAAATGATGTGGGATGCCCCAGACTTGTTTAAAATTACGAAAAATGCCATTAGCCATGAAGAAAACAGAAAATAGAAGGCCCTAAATTTGTAAAACATTTTAATTTACACCTTTAATCAATTAATTCGATTTTAGTGAATAAGTAAAGTTAATTAGAATTTAATTAGAGATTAATTAGAGGGTAATTGGAAGTTAATTAAAGATATTAAGATTAAGGAAAGTTAAAGTAGATATGCAGAGAATTTTAAAAAGGTTGCTAGCAATATGTTGCCGGTTTGAAGGAAATTTGGTATTTTATAATGTCAGAACCAAATCAATGAAAATTTTTACTAGAACCTTAGCTTAATTGGTTGAAAACTCAGCCATTCTCATCACTCAATGTGGTGCCATGTGCTGCCACAAGATAGAGGAGATGTGGCCAAAAATTCCATCACCCATGGCACCTACCACCCTCCACTTTCCATTCTAATTGTAACCTACATAATTACCATTTCTCCTCCTTTAATTTCAGCCTTCACCTATCAGACCTTCTTCTCTCTCTTTTCCTTTCTCAATTCCATCTCTTTATCTTCAATTCTTCACCCCACCTTCATGATTTCACTTAAGACTTACTTTCCTACTAGCTTAAGCTTCAATTTGAGGTAGGAATCTCAACTTTCTCCTTCTTTTCTTTGAATTGGGGTTGCCTAGGGTCCCTTGTTCATCCATTATTCTGATGTTGTGATGGGTAGGGATGATGAATTAAGGCTGGTTTAAGGTGTATATGTGAGTTTGAATTGAAGATTGGATGGATTGATTTAAGGAAAACATAATCCAAGAAGGATTCAAGAAGCTATTAGGGTTTTTCCCTCGATGGTCCGTACGGCGAAGTGTACGACTCCACCTACAGCCATTTAAATTTGATGAATTCATTTTTATATGAAACTAGACGTTCAGGGCTTTCCATAAATATAAAATATAAGGCCATTGGATTAATATAGAATTAGTTATGAATTTTTGAAGTTTGACCTAGAAATCTAGATTCTCATCTGGGTAGTATGAGTTGAGAAGGTGTAACTCACCCTACACAACTCTAAAGTGAGTGAAACCTATGTTGTGTGAAAGCTAAATGTAAGAGAACATCTCATAAAAATTTCAGAGTCAGATTCGTTGCCAATTATTCTCAGCACATCAATGAATTTACCTTAAGTTCAAATCGGGCTAGAATAGAGTAGTCCAATAGGGTCAAGTTACGAGGCTTATATCTCAAAATATACTCATGCAAATGATATGAAATTTCTTTCATCTGAAATCTCGTCCTGTTACCTTTAATATGATACAAATTTCATATGATTTGAACTGGTTTTCGATTTTTAGTAAATTTTTGCTTTTGACTGTATAATTGTGGCCAGCTACAGGGCAGGCCGAGATAAAACTTAGATAACTTGAGCTACATTTATCAAAATGAGATAGGGCCAAAAGAGTTAGAAACTAGACACATAGAGCTATGACATGTCCAAAATTCAGGTCTAAATGAGTTAAAATGAATTTATGGCCTAAGTTACAAAAATTGGGTAGAATCAAAAGGAAGTGGCAGAAAACTAATTCAGGATCAAGGTTATGAAACTTTGTTTGATTTTGGAGAATCTATACCTTGCATTGATTTTTCTGTATGAATGACTATCTGGTTAACTAGTACTATTCACAAGGAAACGGACTTGATCCGTTATGCTGCTGAAATTTCGGCAGAAATATGTGAATTATATGAATGTGATAAACATTTATGTGTTATGCTCATAAGATTCATATATGCAAGAATGATTTAAGTACGATATAAAGTATATTAATGAAATTATGATAGTTTTTGTTATGAAGATTTATGATATGAAGATGAATATTGTTTGATGACATGATTATGTAATGTTGAGATCCCTTCACTTAAAGGCAGTTATTTAGGTCCCTCCAAGTGAAGGTAGTTAAAAGATAAAGATGTGGATCCTTTCACTCGGAGGCAGTTGCACATTGGGTCCCTCCCTGTGAAGGCAACTAAAACTTTTGGGTCCCTTTATGTTAGAGATAGTTGGCCAACTGAGTCCCTCCGACCTAGAGGCATGTGGGTCCCTTTGCGGGTCAGTACTGTGTGACGACGATCACGAGTTGAACTCACTCCTAGATCAGACTATCCAAGGGCAGTAAAGATTAAAGATTAAAACATATGCAAGCACCCTAGGGACGGTGATACGTAATGCCTAGGTGTACTAAGAAAAAAAAGCAAAGAAAGTTAAAGAAAAACATCAGTGCATTTGCATGAATTCAAATATGAGTATTTGCATAATTATATCCCATGTTTTATTGATCTTTGAGTATTGCATCTACTTATCTTTGTGATTATTATTCTAAATATGAAATATTGCCAATGTGACTCAAGTGCGTGAATAAAATAAACTCTGCTTCGGATAATATATTTTCAAACTATAAAATTGAATAGTCTATTTGACATGCTCACATTTTTTATAATAAGGCAAGGCGATTGGAATAATAGCGATGACTTGACATATGGTAGTTTAATGAATTCTACTAAGAATTTACAATTCTCACTCCTATGTTTATTTCTGTGTTATCTCCAGATAGTTCATAAGTTTTGGAAAAAGGTCCTCTGAGGCGAAGTTGACTAGTAAGATTGAAGGTGGCCGAAGGTTGCTGCCAGACAAGGTTCGATTAAGTGATAGTAACAACTCTCAGGTGAGGTATTATGACTTAAGCATAGTACCATAGTGGGAGGGTGTTACACATGCCCAGAGTCGCTGTATGGTCACCTCCCTAAACAAGAGTGCTATGTGGTCCCTTTAATCTAAAGGATGCTTAATGGTCCCTTAGAAGAGCTACTTTGGAGAAAGGCTATATGAAAGGACTCTTGCTAAGTGAATATCCCTAAATGATGATATGTTATATCTCTATGTTATGCTAATGCTTGATGATTATCCTGAATGCTATGGTCAATTTTTCCTTTAGGATTGATGATCTCCTTTAAAATTGCAAGATTGCGTGAATTACTAATTGAGTGATAAAATCAACCACCTTCGAGAAGTACGTTTTCAAACTAAAAAATGATATATGTCCATGGTTTTCATAATAAAATGAAGCAGTCTGGAATAAACACGATGACATTATGTGTATTTAATGAATTGAGTCTACCTATTGAGAATTTTAAATTCTCATTCACTATTATGTGTATCCGTGTTATTTTAATGTAAAAGATAGGTTTTTCAGTCAGTAGCAGGATTTTGGGTTTCCAAGGATTGGATAAGGTGGGCTTCAGCTAAACACTCTAGGCTTCCGTTCATGTATTGAATTGCACTCCCAGTGTCCGAAATGATAAGTGTAGGGCGATCAACATAGCTTGAATAGTTATGGTTACGACTAAGTAACGTGTATTCATACTAATATTCCTATAGAGAGAGAATGGTTTTGTAAGTTATTATTAATTAAGGAATGCATTGCTTTCAGGGCCATATATTAGATATTTCAAGTTGAAAATGTTTCAATGAACCCGTGACAACATCTAAATATAATATTATAACTCGATCATAGTGCATATATTTAGGGGTTGTTATAGCCTGTCAACCCAAAATTTATACAACATCGAATCATCTTAATTACAATCACTCATCCAATCATGGCATGGTCGATATTAGGACATCGACAAAATATTCCAACAATAGTGTAAAACTCTTATATTTTTTATTTTTTTTATTTATGCCCTTCAACTTTTTCTTTTATTTATTTTTAGTAGTGCTTCATAAGGATGACAATGAGGATTCATGGAAAGAGGTATTTGTAGGGATATTTGCTGGGGATCCAAACGTGAGGCTTTTGTTTAGGTAGGCATGGGGATGGAGCTAAAAGTCCCCACGCAATAACTTTGGGAATGAGGATGGGGATTATGCTCCCCGCCCTAAGGGTATATTGGTAATTATATATATATATAATTAATATTTATTATATTTTTAGACCAAAATAAAGAAAATATAACCCTGATTTACTTACGCTTTCACAATCTCACTCATTTGTTATTGTTTATTATGGTATTTTGTGATAGACTAATAGTTGTGACTCGATTTGAAACTTGAAAATTTGGTCGTAATGATACAAAACTATGAGTCTAAGACTTGGATCAACTTTGTATTATTATTTTGAAGTTTTTTCTTCAAAACAAATCAAGCTAACTAAATTACCTAGATAGGTTTTCTTAATTTTGTAAATATTTTTTTGGGATATCCGTGGATACCATTGGAGGCAAGGATCCATGGGGATAGGGGATGGGGGGAATTTCCCCCCTGCAATAAAGAATAGGGATAAGAATAAAGGAGCTCCAAAAGTATAGTGCAAGTAGTCGGGGGAGAACTCCTCACCACCACTCCACCCTATTGCCATCCCTAGTCCTTCAACCTTGTCCGGGTCTTGCTTTCAACCTTCTATGCCTGAAGAATAGACTTCAGCTAGTTTGTCATTAGGCCTTGCTTCGGCCAAATAACTTAGCAAGAAATATTACATTTGATTAACAGTAAAAAGAAATATGATAAAAAAAGTTAAAAAAGGGAAAAAAATGCACTTTATTATAGGGCATGTGCACTTCACCCCTCGAATTCCAAAAAGGTGCAATTCAACCCTTTACCCTTGATAACATTGTAAAATAGATCTTCTGATAACTCCTCTATTAAAGAAAACCATTAGTAGTCATGTGCTTCTCATATAATGTCTTCTTTTGACAAAATTGTCTTCTTGAAACCTTCTTTTAACTCCTCTTCCTTATTGACTATGACATTGCAATGTGACCTTTGTAAACCTTTACTCTTTGCTTCTTCCTCTTTTCTTGTAAACCTTACTTCTTTTTTCTTCTCACTTGTGTTTGTCCCTTTTCTTGACTCTTCTTTTCTTCCTTCATCTTTGTCCCATATTCCTTCTTCTCTTCATCCCCCTTCTTTTCAAAGTTATGAAAATGGACTGTGAAGGATCCATTGGCAGCAGTGTAACATCCCACAAATCTTATTGTTTTTAACTAAATTGTTCGATTTTTATCGAACAAGTGAAATTAATTAGAAATTGATAAGTATTTATCTAAGGCCAATTAAGCATCAATTAGAGAGATTAGATGTGGGAGAATTAGATTAGAAGCATAGAAGATTTTATAAAAATTTTCCTAAACTGATTTATTGATTTAAAGGAAATCGGTAGGATTTCGATATTTTAAATTGTCAGAATCGAATCAATAGAATTACACACCCAAATTCTATTAATCCATGGCTGAATACTTAGCCATTTAATCAGCGCTTGGTGGCACCACAAAGGCCACAAGGAGAGGGGGACTTGGTTGAAAAATTGGCCACAAAATTTCAGCCAATAACAACGCATATAGCCAACTAACTTTCAAGTGTGTGAATCAGATTTTTCTCTCCTCACTTCATGCTGATTTGCACCTCCTTCTCCTCTTGTTCTAGCCTTCTTCTTCTTCTCAACCAACTCCATCAAACCTTCAAGCTTTGATAAGGTTCCATCAATTTAAACTCAAATTTAGCAAGATCACACCTAAAGGAGGTAGAGATTCAACTTGCTTCTTGTCTTCTTGGTTATGGGTGACTGATTGGGGTTTTTATTTTCTCATTTCTTGATGTGGTGTTTGGATGTATGTGATGATTATTGGCTGGTTTGATGGCTATTTTTGTGTTTAAAGTCGATTAGGAAATAGAAAGGAGTGAGAGTAGGATGCAGGGAGGAGCTAGAAGATCAAAACCCCACGGCAGTCCATACGGTGGGGTGTACGACTCGGCTTATAGACATTTAAATTTGATGAAACTATTTTTATGCGAAACTAGACATCTAGGGATTTCCAACCATATAAATTATAAGGCCATTGGATTAGTATTGAGGGAGATATGAATTTTGGAAGTTTGACTTAGGTTTTCGAGTTTGATTCTGGGCAAACTAGGTTATTCAGGGCAAAACTTACCCTGTACAACTTGGAATTGAATGAAACTAACTTTGTTAGAAAGCTTACACATAGGAGAATATCCCATAAAAATTTCAGAGTTAGATATAGTCCCATTTGCTCCCAGTGGCAATTCAAAAAGGCCAAATTTCGGAGCTTATAACTCAAGCTTTACTAAAGCAATTGAAATGGAACTTGTTGAAAATGAAAGGATTGTCCTGTTAGCTTTAATATGATACTAATTTCGTATGATTTGAACTAGTTTTCGATTTTTAGTGGATTTTTACTTTTAAGTGTGTAATTTTGGATAGCTACAGGGCAGGCTGAGATAGAACTTAAATAACTTGAGCTATATAAATCAAAATTAGATTGGACTAAAGAGGTTAGAAAATAGACGCACAACACTCCAACATATCCAAAATTTAGGTCTAAATGAGTTAAAATGAATTTATGGTCTAAGTTACAAAAATCAAGTTAGGTGAAAGTGCCAAGACAGCAACTAAGCTTTAACTATAACTAATGTTCCTATGAAATTGATGATTGAATTGTGAATGAAGTGTTGTGATTTCTCTATAAAATTGGTTGTCTAAGTACTGGCACTATTCATGGAGAAGCAGACTCGATCCGTTATGCTACCGAATTTTTGGCAGAAGTCTATGAAATCATGAGTGTTTATTTTACGAGAAATTTATGATATGAACAGCTATACAATTATAAATATTTTATGGTGATATGATCACAAATTATTCTTATGAGAGCATGAATATTTGCATATGAATGAAGGAAAAATATATGAGATCCCTTCACTTGGAGGCAGTTATTTAGGTCCCTCTAGGTAAAGGCAGTTAAAAGATAAAGATGTGGATCCCTTCACTTGGAGGCAGTTGTACATTGGGTCCCTCCCTTTGAAGGCAACTAAAACTTCTGGGTCCCTCTATGTTGGAGGCAGTTGGCCAATTGAGTCGCTTCGATCTAGAGGCATGTGGGTCCCCTTGCGGGTCAATACTGTATGACGACGGTCACGAGTTGAGCTCACTTCTAAATCAGGCTCCCCAAGGGCAGCAAAGATTAAAGGCAAGGACATATATATGTAGACATCCTAGGGACAGCGATACGTAACGCCTAGGCATGTCAAGTAAAGAAAGCAAAGAAAACACAAAAGCATATGGATGATTTTTATGATGAACAGTGCATACACATAAATAATGTTTGTCATTATCAACATTATGACATTGCAAGTAGGCTCTTGTTATGAATATTATTATTATTATTATGAAATATTGTTGTACTCATGCTTAAATCCTTATTCTGTTTAACAAGTGCATGAATAAAATTAACTCTGCTTCGGACCATATGTTTTCAAACTATAAAACGAAACAATTCGTATAACATGTTCACTTTTTTTTTTTTTTAATAAATCGAAGCAGCTAGAGATAATAATAATGACACGGTATGAAATTTCTTAGTGAATCCTACTGAGAATTTAAAATTCTCACTTCTATTTCTATGTTATCTCTAGATAGCTCGAGAAGTTAGAACATGGTTGAAGTTGTTGTCAGAAAAGGTTCGCTCAGGTAATAGTAACACTTCTGAGTATGGTACTATGGCTTAAGTATAGTACTGTATTTCGGGAGGATGTTACAAGCAGCAAACCAATTAGCATAGAAACATGATAATAAAACCATTCACAATATCAATGACCTATTGAGGAAGAACAAAGAACAAATTGAAGTTACAGAAGCACAAAGGATTAAGCTTTTGGTGTTGATTTAGAAGGTGGAAGCCTAATGGTCAGAATTAGAGGCAATAGTAGGGAAGGTTGAAAAATACAAGGGTCAAGTAAAGAAGTTACATATGATAATAGCTTCAATACTAGTTATTATGGTTTTAAAAATGTATGAATAGTTGTAAATAGGACAAAAATCCCGTTTCGTGAAATGGGCATAGCAGAATATTTATTGTGCTATTGAATGGTTTAGTAAAAAGGTGGTTTTTCTTGAGGTTGTCCTATTTATGAAATTTCCTTTTATTTTGAGATAATGAATTTGAAGGAAAAAAAAAAAAAAGAAAACTTGCTGTCAATCTGATATATGTGGCATTACAATATGATATATGTTGCTTTCTTGTGAAAATTCACCAATTCACAAAATAGACATGAAAATCTATATAGACATGTCTTATAAAACTGTACACATATTTTATAAGACATGTCTATAATATATATCTATCTATTTCGTACAAAAATATTGACTAGCCAAATGCATTGAGACTCGAGGCATGATAGAAAGCTATTACAAGATGACCAAAAAAGTTTGGCTAGTAGAAAACACAATCAATCCCACGATCAGGTGATTGATTCCAAGAGAGGGACTCTATCTCTTGGCAAATGGGTTTCCAAACTACTCCAAAGAGTGTTTGGCAGGTAGATATGCAAATTAGGTCACCTAAAGGATAATATAACTAAAGGCAAATGAGATAGATTGAAACTTAAAAAGACTAAAAGGTAAATGAAATATTGTATACAAAATACGGTAAAGAAAAACTATAAAGTTATTAAATGTGAAGGCCATGAATGTAAAAAGTAGAAAAGTAAAGTGCAAAAAATGTAAAGATAAATGTAAAAGAAACTTGTGTTTGATTAATCTGTTCGAGGGTCTTTTGTACATATTGTGCTCAAGGCTATTTATACAGGTATAAAACTTAACAGTTATCCTAAGGCATTTGTAAACCACCCCTCACACAACATGGTTAGCAAACTTCTTCTTGGTAACTACCTCATAATCATCTTCCTGTTTTCCTTAAGTACACTCTTCTCATCAAAGTGGTAACTGCTTAGAATTGTTTTTGCTCTCTATGTTTCGCTTATTCTTCCCATTTTTTGAATTAGAAACTGCTTCCTCAACTACTCCAACTTTCTAGGAAGTGGTCGCTGATTGGTCAAACTCTTGACCTTAGTTGCTAAAGCACATTCCTTCTCTAACCAAAGCTTAGAACTGGTTCATTAGTTTAGAACTGGTTCATTGGTTACAAACCTTCAAAAGGCCCAAAACTTAGTAGGAAATTCATGCCCTCAGCTAATGTTTAACATCACTATTCAACTATCAACCATCGGCTATTGACTATTAGCTAAATCATTCATCGACTATCAGTTAAAGCCCATATTAGCTATCAAGCTTCAAAATATGCGAATAAGAGTTCCTATAGGCCATTGCACATAATTAGAATCTTAATTATAAAAGACAAGGCAAATCAGCCAAAGCAAAATAGAAAAATGGCCAAAATAATATCAAAATGGCATTTTTTAAGGCCAAAACGACCTCAACTGAGCTAGGCTTTTCACATATATGCAATTATAATTATTTTGACACCTAGATCTCAGCTAGTAACCAATTGAAATTTGGTCAAGCGTTTTAGGTTTCTTCAATCAATTTAAGCTCGGTAACACATTCTGTGTCGGCCATCAACCATCACGTATTCTTCCACCAACTACTTGCAATTGTTGGCTAAATTCGATCAAATCTTGCCTTTACTTAGCTATTTCTCCTTGGCTGTTGTCCATCCTCAGCTAGTTGTAATTTTTTAGTGCCAACACTATCTTTTGCATATAATAAAAAAAATCCACTTTTTTTTACTAAACCTTGAATCTATATATACATGTCTTACATATAAAAAAAAAAGTGGATTTTTTTTGGTTATATAGCTTTGACGTAATCTTGTTTTGTCCATTTCTTGCTTTTTTGGTCAAAGCTAATACATTAGGGAATTTTCTTTCCCTTTATTGAACTAGCACATTAAATTGATTATAGAAATATAAAGGGTTACTATCTAAAATTGAAGCCAAAGTTGTCTAATCATATCCATAGTGGATCACAATGTTCCTTAATCTTCGAGACCTTATTCCTTCAAGACCTTATTTTGTCATTATTTGCAATATATTAGATAATAAGTAAACAAACATCTAACGTAATATTTCTAAATGTGTCATTTCAAAGTGTCATCACAAAATTTCTCTAAAAGTGACCTATAGTAAGCTAGCTTTCCACCATGAGGTTGGAATTCATATGACTCTTTTTGCTAGATAGTTTTTGATTAAGAATTCCTATAGAATACTGAAATAGTTTCTTAGTACCTCCATGCTCATGGGTATGTGGTATAGATAATGCAAGGACCTATATAGCTTATGCACAACTTAAACATGTTAGTTATGTTAGTAGTACTTTGGTTAGATATAGATTGATACAAAAGGAAATATATTTAACATAACCATTAACCAACTAGGAAGGACTAGGATTCCCAAAATCCTTTTGTGCTGAATTAGACTACAACAAACAAGTGCATAGTAGATCTATCCCTTATCTCAAAATAATACCAAACAAAATGGGAAACTTGCCTAAACTCCACCTCAGGCCATAACTTATCATGGTTCTGCTATAAAAGCAAAAGCATGGCTCTATTACAGCTTGAGAACTTAACTCACCTAAACATTTATAACTATCGAACCCAACAAAATAACTTTGAAAACTTAGCAGTCAAAACAAGCTCCCATAATAGTTTGCAAGACACTTTGTGCAACTCTAATAGACATCACGGTGTTGATCTTTCTCTTGAAAGCATGTTCAACTTTTTAACTGTTTTGGCACCTAACTTTAGTCTTGTACTAGGTGGTGATGGTGGAAGCGGTTAATTAAGTGAAATAGGAATCCTTCTAGCCACATGAGAACCTCTTGATTGAGCAGAACCACTTCAAACAAGAGAATCGCTTGCTTGGATAGAAGCACTTCCATATGCTCTTTTACATCTTCTTACAGGTATTTTTGGGGCTTAATTGATAGCACCTGAATAAACAAGTTAAAAATAAGGATAAGAGGATAAAATGCACTTCAAAAAAAATGTTAAGATATTGAGTTGCACACAATACAGAAGTGAAGGGGTAAAATGCAAAGTGCATCTGCACTTCGGGCAAAGGCATGTAGAGTATCTGCGGTAGTTGTACCATCCTCAACAAATCCTGTAACATTCCATATTGAGCTACATGGGTTCCTTGAAGCCTATGCATAGCAATCTTTTTAGCCTTATACACTTGAAATCTTGATACAAGTATCTTGTGCTCTCTTGCAACTTAGTTCATAAAAGGCTCATTTTCCCATCCGCCTTTACGGTTTCTAATGTGAACTTAGTATTTGTCAGAAAACCACCTTGTATTTACCTTCGTGTTGTGATTATTCCACCCATAATCATTATGCTCTAGATTATTCTATCTCTTGATCTAGAAGCCGTTTTCTCTTGGATAAATGCTCACATGCATTCTCTAGCCGCAATTTCTTTTGTAATGGAATGTGATCCTTAGGGCTTCATTTTTTATGAATGCACCATCAATCCCATGTTCAATGCAATATTGCCTCAAAGCCTCCCTAACTACTATGTGATTTGTAAACTTTATACCCAATTTCAAGTCAATCTTCCCCTTCATATTAGTAAATTGATTGAAATCTGGATATTTCTTTTGACACTCCCCACCTATGAAAACATTTTTACAAATAAATAAATATACATTTTTTAAAAAATCAAATCTAAATCAAGAAAAAAAATAGGCACTTAAATGTTACCTTCTTCATCAGGTATGTCGGGGGTAAGTAGGGTGTCTCTATCCTCATATTCAGACACATATTCACCATCCCAATATGGTTCAATATCAACATCACCCCCATTGTTAGTACATTATCTTGCCAATGTACCTCTTGTACCAACCCCATTATTTGACCTAGTTTCAAGGGTAGGAACTTGATTCATACCCCATTTCTCCCAAAACTGACCTATCGCTATCTTTAAAATACAAGTCAGGCCCCTCATTTTCGTTATATACAAAAGCACAACCTTCTAATTCATCATCATCTTTAGACTCATAGTCAGCAATCTTTTCCTTCTTTTTGCATTACCTTTTCCCCTTCCTTTTCCCTCCTCGTTTCCCTTACCGCTATCTTTTTTAACAATTTTAGTGTTTCTAATTCCTTCAACTCTTCTCTCATTAGCTAGACGTAAAGCATATTTCTGACACATCATTCCTTTTACTTTACAATGTTGGAATAATGTTTAGCACGTCTTTATCAACCAATAATGCCTTCATTTCTTAGCATTGTCATCCCTAAACTTATACAAAAAAACTCTTTGGTTCACTATAACCCAAACTCTTTATATGAGACCAAAGATGGATAACAGACAAATAATCAATATTAAATTATCTCAATTCCTTACAAACACCCCTACATAACTCATTAAGGGTGCATGCTGTAATATGCGTCTATAATACAAAATGCATGTGTGTTAACATCTCTGTAATTGACAAATAAAACACTATACTAGGGGTCCCTATCATAATTACAATACATGCAAGACTCCCTAATCCTAAGTTTACTTCATGTGCATTACATGCAACTAGAATCCAATTTTAAACAATGAAGAATGATATTTTAATGAAACAAGTGCAGGGAAGGTTAGAAAGCAATTTGAAAAGGAGTCCATTTAAACCACCTTGTTGAAGTGGTGGATTTATAGTCTAATTCAACATATATACACACTCAATAAACAATAATTAAGTAGAAGACATGGATCACTGCCACTCTAATCCCAACACCTAAACCCCACCACATGAGAATAAATATATATAATCATGAAAAATATTAAAATATTCTTTGACATACTGGGACCACTGCTACCCTAAACCCAACACCCAAACCCTACCATATGATTAAGATAGAATGCATATTTTCATTTGACAATAAGACCACCAAAGTTTACTTAAAAACCCATAAAAAAACCAATAAAACGTTAAAAGACCAAATTTGGGACCATAAATACGGTAAATAAAACTGTAAAATTAGGATTGCATTCTTAGGTGCGGCTTGGTCGCGTATGATAGAAACTATTTCTTCATATGGGATTGGATCCTTCGGACCTTGCTCAATTTTGGACACTATCATGTTCATTAGAGGTAGCACCAAAGAACGATGAATAATAGCATTTTGCTGGTTGTGTTCATTTTCGGTGTCAGATGCTAATTCTAAGGCAGTTCGGTCGTCCACTTATTCTTGCAAGGGTGGTCGCATGTCATTCACGGGACAGTGCACTGCGGTGAGCTCCTGTCTACGATGAGTAGACATGATACCTTGAAATGCTATGGAAGAATGAGCAGTAACCTGAATGTTTTCCACATATGGTGCCAATGTACGTAGGTGGGTCACCGGATTCTAGGAATTTGGATGCTTCAAACCAAAAATGAGACTCCAAAGCTGCTGTTCATAATTGTAATTGGTTGATATGCTAGATTCCATGTAGGAGGTGGTGTATCTATTGTAACACCTTACAAACACATACGTCTTGCTCGAGTCATAGAGTTATATCTAGAGGTTGTTACAGGTGCTATGAAAACTTTTTCATATAAAAGAATTTAATATATGGCCCTTGGAATCTCATATTTCATAATTAAATACAAACTTACAGTCTCAAATGTTTGCTATGTATGTATATAATAAAAATTACAAGATGGAAAAATTATTCACTAATATGCTATTGTAGAACATGTGTTGTTTTGTATCCTTCACTCTAGCCATAAGCCTTGATGCTCAAGTCCGTGTTCCTGGTTCGTAGTGGTCCCAAAACTTTGCTACAGGCTTGAAGTCCCATCTATATAAACTGGAATATTTATGGAAACATACAAACAGGTAATGAGAATATAAGATTCTCGATAGGTATACTCAATTCACTAAGCACATAGAGTGTCATCATAAACATTCTAACCATTTCGGTTGATTGTGAAAAGCGTGGACAAACACACATAGGCACTGGTTCAATTTTAAGTTTGAAAACATATTTCTTGAAGCGGATTACTTTTAACAATCACTTAGCTTATTTCATGACAAGTATAATAACATTAACAAGATAAAATTTCAACTGTAAGTATAATAGCATTAAAACATAATAAGGTACTTAAGTATACATATACTAGTGCATATACTTGAATTATGCAAATGCATTTGACTTTTCTTATCTCTTTCTTTAACTTGCAATCTGTACTTCTATACTTGGTCCCTTGGAAGTGAATGGTCTCTCTCACCTCTAGGTAATAGCCTACTTCTCAAGACCGAGCTTGTTTTTATACATGATTGCCAAGTTTACTTTTCTTGACCCTTACATCGGTATATTTCTCTTAAATCTGTTCAAGGGCTAGCCCAAGTGATTCTCTTAGATAGTACTGCCTTGGCCCACTACGAGGTGGAGGCTCAGCATGTCTCTTTGCAAGTCCTTGTTATCCTTTTTCATTCTTATACATAACCATGCATGAATATGCTATATGCACTTATGCATATGTCTCATATCTTACTTTCAAACATTCTTGCATGCATGATTTCCATATACGTAACATGCACATACTCATAGCATTCATATATTTTTGCCCAAAATTTGGCAGCATAGCAGCTGAAACATGGAGGTTCCTAAAGTAGGCAATGTATTCAATCAACTAGCCAGCCATGTCAATCAAAATCATCATCAATATCATACCAACATACATCACTTATATATGGAATTTGCATAAATATTTATGTCATTGAACTCCTCATAACTTATGGAACTCCTAAATCAAGGCAACTCTCAATTATTCCACTTCCCTTAAATCAGTCCTATTCTTCTAAATTACACCAAAAATTCCATTTTAACTCATTTTAATTTATAAATTTAATAAATTATGGCTGTGTTTGTCTATTTTCAAACCTCCTAGTTTTACTAAATTTTGAGGTGCATAATTTAAGTTACTAAGGTTTACTTAAGACTGTCCTATTTTATGATAGACTTGCATACCTAAACTTAGAAAATCACTAAAAATCCAATCTTCATCATTTTTATCCAAAATTTATACTAAAATGTAGCTATTTGGATCCTCTTTCAATCCTCAAAGTTTCACTTTAATTGGGTAAGTACAGCTCAAGTTATAAGCTCCTTAAGTGGGCTATCCTGTTTCATCCCAAACAAAGCATATTTCAATTTCAAGGAATCACTGGGAGAAATCCACTCATGATCTAATTTTGAAATTTTATGAACATGTTCCTCTATGTATTATCTTTCTAATCAAATTAGTTTCACTTAATTTGACATTATATAGGGCGAGTTATGCCCCTCATATCACACTTTGGTCAGGATAGAAAGTGAAATCCAACATCCAAATTCTAAAAATCATAACTATTTCATTTTAAGTTCAATGGACCTATAATTTATATGGTTGGATTCATCTTTGAATCTAGTTTCATGTAAAATTAGTTACATTCAAATTGGAGTTCTATAGACTGAGATATATCCTTTGCTGTACGGACTGCCTCTAAGGCCTCCTATAATAATTTTTCTATTTTAGAATTATTTTGATTCCCTAGCTTATTTTTTAACCCCAACATCACATAATCTCACCATCAACACTATAATCCAGCCAACCAACATCAAACTTAAGTGAGAGACTAAGGGTTTGAGCATGACATAGGACATAAGAGATTAAAGAAAAATAACCTAAGATTTGAGCTACTTACCTCAAGATTCTTGAAGTTAAAGAAACAAGTGAACCAAAGACAATTCCTTCCCCTCAAACTCCAAGGTGGCAGCAGCTGTGGGGTGGATGAAGAAGCTCCAAATTCTTCTTGATCTTCAAATTGATTAAGGGGTTTAATAAAAGAGAAGTTAAGGATTAATTTTCATAAAATAAGCAAGGTGTTTTGTGTAATACCCTACTAATTTAATGTTATGCTTAAGTCATAGCATGAAATTAGGTAGTCTGCGTTACCGTGTTAACATTCTACTTAAATTTCGTGATTAATATTACAAAACAGTAGAAACGGCGCGCTGCTATACTATGAGCATAACGAAACTCAACATAATACCACAACAGATAAGAAATAGTACAATAACATCAACTGTATACATACATGTATATTTACATGTTAGAAGTCATTGCTGCAGTTTATATGTCTATATTAAAAATAGATGAAACAAAGGAACAGCAAAATTCCTATTGCTAAAAAAGCAGAGGCAGAAATGGCAGAAACAAGCTATGTTCAACGAGCTCAACTCGGAGTCACGGTGAAGCTGCAGATCTGGGATCTCCATGAAGGGGGTGGCCGTGGAGTCCATCGCCAGCGTCTGAGAATAATGCGGAAAATATAAAACGAGGTGAGAATTTCAAAAAATTCTCAGTAGGGTTGTGTTTAGTGGTTATATGACGTCACATGCATTCTCAGTTGCCTCGGGTTTTATTTAATTATAAAAACATGTGTTCAAGCTAGTTATTCGTTGTACTGAGTTTAAGGAAAAGTCTGGCCCGAGGCAAGGTTCAGTTTTACTTTAGTGGACATAGGAAACAGAATAACTCACTAATAAGATTCCACAGAATAGTAAATATAATAAATAAATAAATAAACAGCAGAAAATAAACTTAATAGACACTGCATTCATCTTGACATAATTATTTCATGTAAACATGCATTCATGTAATCATGCAAACTTAATCATGAACCTTTCTTCATAAGTCTTTCCATTTCTTTTCATCATTTTCCATCTCTTGGTCTCCTGGGAGTTCTTGGCCATTTAGACTCCTGAGTAATAGTCTGCTTTTCAGGATCGAGCTCGTTCCTATACAGAAATGCCGGGTTTACTTTCCCCGACCTTCCCACTGATCTATTCCCCTTAACTTCTTATCCGGGGCTGGCCCAAGTAGCATGGAACTTTCATAGTAACATAATCCTTATCATAACTTTTATAGCTTTCTTGAAAATTGCATATGCATCAACATGTAATTCATAACTTATACAGGGATTCTACCGAGATTCTGGCAGCATAACGGAACGAGTCCGCTTCCCCATGAATAGTGCCAGTACATCAAAACATCAATTTATAATAAAGGTCACAACATTACATACATATTTCAATATTGAACTCATAATAACATTAAACTCATCAAGGCAGAGTTTCAGCCTCAGCATAGTCAACCAACCCGATTTTTAAAATTCAAGCCATAAATTCTATTTAACTCATTTGGACCTCAAATTTGGGTATGTTAAAGCGTTATGTGTCTAGTTTCTAACCTCTTTAGTCCCATCTAATTTCGATATCTATAGCTCAAGATATTTAGATTTTACCTCGGCCTACCCAGTGGCTAGCTAGAATCAGACACCTAAAAGTAAAAATCCACTAAAAATCGAAAACTAACTCAAATGATACGAAATTGGACTCATATTAGCTAATAGGGTAAAGTTTCATTTACGAAAATTTCCATTCCATTTGACTGGTAGGGCTCGTGTTATAAGCCCTAATTCGATCTTCCTAAAGCGCTTACTGTTAAACCGGTTAGGACATAGGGTAACTTTCTTGGATCATAGGGAGCAACTGGAACCTTATCTAATTCTGAAATTTTTATGGGACATTCTCTTATGTGTAAGCTTTCTAAAAAAATTAGTTTCACTCATTTTCAAGTAGTATAGGATGAGTTCTACCCTAAACAACCTAGTCTGCCCAGAATCAGAGTCAAAACCCTAGGTCGAAATTCAAAAAATCATATCCCTCTCAATGCTAATCCAAAAGCCATATATGATATATGTATGGAAATCCCTAGATGTCTAGTTTTATATAAAAATAGTTTCATCAAATTTAATCGGCCGTAGGCGGATCCGTACACTCCGCCGTACGAACTGTTGAGGGATTTTGGGTTCTCCAGCTCTCCATCTCTTCCTATTTTCATTCTTTCTTGCTTCTAATTCGGTTTTAACCAAACAAACAGCCAATAACCCATCATATATCATCATAATCATTCATTTAACACATCAAAGATTGTAAAAATAATCCAACCTCAGCCAGCCAAGACCACAGAATTGATGCAAGAACTATATCTCTACCTTTGTTATAAGTGATTTTGCTTGATTCTTGAAGGCTTGGATGAGCAAGGCTTGATTTGGTTTAATGGTTGGCTAAAGTTATGTGTGTGAAGGAGAGAAGAAGAGAGCTGAATGAGAGGAGAAAAGTGGCACAAACAAAGTGGTCTGAATGGGTGAAGAAGGAGCAAAAAATCTAATTGAAGGAATATATATATATAGGTGGCTTCTTGGCTTGTGATTGGTGGCTTCTTGTATAGCTGAAATTCAGCCAAGCCTCCCCCATCATTTGTGGCCAAAGTGGCAACACAATTGGTGTTAAGTGGCTAAGTTATCAGCCACTCAAGGTAGGGTAAAAGAATTGGAATCCTATTGGTTCGGTTCCGACAGTTTAAAATACCGTAATTTTAAGGAATTCGATAAATCAGTTTTCAATAAAATTTTATGAAATCTCCTATACTTCTAACTTAATTCTCTCATATCGAAACTCAAGTAATTGCTAATCAATTGATTCTAAATAATTGTCTAACCAAATTTTAATTACTCTCAATTATTCGATAAAACCGAATAATTAGACGAAAAACGGTGGATGTTACATTACCACCCTCCTTAAAAAAAAATTTTGTCCTCAAAATTTAGTATCTGAGAATAGTTCAGGATACTTCTTCCTTATATCTGATTCTAGCTCCCAGGTGTAGTCCTCGGCATCTTCTTTTCCCCAAGCTACCTTTACTAGCTGCACGGTCTTGTTCCGAAGTTGTCTGCTACTTCTATCTACGATCCATGCTGGTTATAAACGGAAAGTCAAGTCCTCTTTTAACTGTATTGATTCGGGTTCTAGGGAGTGTGTGGGGTCAGGTTGATACTTTCTGAGTTGGGAGACATGAAAAACATTATGAAGGTTTGATAGATGTGGAGGCAAAGCGACTCGGTATGCAACTGATCCGATTCGCTTCAAGATTTGAAAGGGGCCAATAAAACGAGGATTTAGCTTCTTGACTTTAACTGCTCTACCTATCCTTGTTGTAGGGGTAACTTTCAGGAATACATGGTCTCCTTCCTGAAATTCCAGAGGTTTCCTCCTGGTATCCGCGTAACTCTTCTGGCGGCTCTGAGCGGCAAGCATCTTGCTCCGTATTTTTTTGATCTGCTCGGTGGTCTGCTCGACTAAATCAGGCCCCAATAGAGTTGATTCTCCTGTCTCATACCAGCACAAGGGAGATTGGCACTTTTGTCCATACAATACTTCGTAAGGAGTCATGCCGATGCTAGTGTGATAGCTATTGTTGTATGCGAATTCGGCCAATAGTAAGTATCGATCCTAATTTCTACGTTGCTCCAGTATATAGGCTCGTAGCATATCTTCTAAGGTTTGAATCGTCTGTTCAGTTTGGCAATCTGTTTGGGGGTGATACGCAGTGCTTAAACACAGCTTCGCACCGAACGCCTTCTGTAAAGCTCCCCAAAATCGTGAGATAAACCTCGAGTCTCGATCAGAGATAATAGTTGAAGAGGTCCCATACAACCGTATAATTTCTTGAATGTACAGTTGAGCTAGTTTTTCCAGCGGATAATTTGCTCGAACGGGTAGGTAATGAGCAGATTTGGTTAATCTGTCCACAACGACCCATATAGCATCATATCCCGTTGACGTCCTTGGTAACCCCATTACAAAATCCATGGAGATACTCTTCCACTTCCACTCAGGGATTTCCAAGGGTTGTAACATCCCAGAAGGTTTTTGATGTTCCGCTTTCACCTTCTGACAGGTCAAGCACCTGCCCACGAAGCTTGCTACATCTAATCTCATGCCCGGCCACCAAAACATTTTCTTGAGGTCTTGATACATCTTGGTTATGCCAGGATGTACAGCGAATCCACCTTTATGTGCTTCTTCTAAGATTCTTCTTCGGAGGTCGTTCCTTTCAGGAACACATACTCTGTTGTGGCACCGCCAGATGCCCTCTTTGTCTTGGGCAAAACCCATTAGTTTCCTTGACTGCACGAGATTAATCGTATGTTATCCTGCTGCTGTGCCTGCCGAATCTGGTCCTTAAAGCTACTGGTTATCTTAATTTGGTGTAACTGAAGGGTCTTGAGAGTTGCAAGGATTCCCAAATTAAGATTTCGGAAGCTTTCAATAAGCTCCGTCTCTTTAATCATCATCCGGGCTATGGTCAATGATTTCCTGCTCAACGTATCTACCACGATGTTTGCCTTACTTGGGTGGTATTTCAATTCAAATTCGTAGTCTTTAAGGAGTTCCATCCATCTCCACTGCCTCATGTTTAATTCCTTCTAATCAAAGAGATACTTCAAACTCTTATGATCAGAAAAGACCTTGAACCTCACTCCGTATAGGTAATGTCTCCATGTCTTCAACGAAAATACTACTGCTGCTAATTCGAGGTCGTGAGTAGGATAGTTCCTTTCGTGTGGCTTTAATTGCCTGGAGGCATACGTGACCACTTTTCCGGTTTGCATCAACACACACCCTAACCCTTGTTTGGAAGCATCACAATTGACCTCAAAGGGTCCATGAGGGTCTGGCAAAACTAGCACTGGTGTCGTAGTCAACCTCCTTTTCAAATCCTAAAAACTCTGTTCGCACTCCGGCATCCACTCAAATGGAATATTCTTTCTGGTTAGCTTGGTTAAGGGCAAGGTTATTCGAGAAAAATCCTTAACGAATCGCCTGTAATATCCAGCTAAGCCCAGAAAACTCCTGACTTCAGAGACTGTGGTCGGCCTCTCCCAGTTTAGAACTGCTTCTACTTTGCTGGGGTCTATAGAGATTCCTCCAGATGACACTACATGGCTGAGAAATTTTACTTCCTTCATCCAAAATTTGCATTTGGACAATTTAGCATAGAGTTTCTTTTCTCTTAAAATTTGCAGAACTAACCGCAAATGTTCCACATGCTCTTGCTCCATCTCCGAGTAGACAAGTATATCGTCGATGAAGACCACTATGAACTTGTCCAGATATGGATCGAATATTCGATTCATGTAATCCATGAATACTGCCGGTGCGTTCGTCAGTCCAAACAACATCACGGTATACTCATAGTGTCCGTAGCGAGTTCGAAAAGCTGTCTTAGGGATATCTTGCTCCTGAACTCGAATCTGGTGGTATCTAGAGCGCAAGTCAATCTTGGAGAATACCGTTGCACCTTGTAGTTGGTCCATGAGATCGTCAATCCTTGGCAGAGGATATTTATTCTTAATGGTCACTTTGTTCAGTTGCCTATAATCTACGCATAAGCGCATGCTTCCATCTTTCTTTTTGACCAACAAGACCGGAGCTCCCCATGGCGACGTGCTTAGTCGTATGAATCCTTTTTCTAAAAGCTCTTCGATCTATCTTTTTAGTTCCGTCAGCTCCATAGGTGATATTCGATACGGAGCTATAGATATTGGTCCCGCACCTAGAACTAACTCGATGGTAAACTCAATCTCTCTCTCCGGAGGGAATTCAGGAATATCCTCTGGAAAAACATCCGGATATTCCTTAACAACCGGGATCTTTTCTAGTTCCTGCTCAGTTTCTGTCACATTAGCTGACAAGAGAATATATCCTTGATTCTTTGTCCCAAAAGAGTTCAGATAGAAGAATGTTGCGGTCTGGGATTCAGAAAGTGAGACAGAGGGGAGTACCACCATCTTATCAGAGCAATTGAGTACGACTCGATTGGTAGAAAGCCAATCCATGCCCAGAATTATGTCAAGACCATATAGGGGGAGACAAATCAAATTGGCGGCAAAGGTCCTACCCTCAATTCGAAGAGGAACATTGATGCATATTTGACTAGTTCTAATAGGTCCATTGGTAGGAGTAGAAACTAATAGATCATAAGGTAATTCAGAAATTGGCAATTGCAAAGTAGTTACACAGCTATGAGAAATAAACGAATGTGAAGCACCCGAATCATAGAGTACAGTTAGAGTCTCACCGTCCACGTCACAGGTGCCTTGGATTAGTCCTTCCGACTGGTCAGCTTCTTCCACGCTCATTGTAAAGACCCGTCCTTGACGTTGGGGTCGAGGCAGCTGTGATAGATTCCTGGTTGGACACTCATAAATTTTATGGCCTGGCTTGCCACATCCGTAGCAGACATTCTGGCCTGCCAAACATGGCTGATCGCCATGATTCTTACCGCATTTTGTGCAAGTTGGATTTGGAAAAGGCCTTTGGGGCTGCTTGCCCTTGTTGCCTGCCGGTGGAAATCTCCGCTGTTGTTGCACGTTGGGCTTGAATCTTGGGGGCTAACCCCCTCTTGAATTTACCATCAGATGCCTTGGCTACAGCTAATTTCAGGTTGCAATCCTCCACAAGTCGGCATTTATTCACCAGCGTAGGGAAATCTCTGATCTCCGTTGGCCCTATTGCTATAAGAATGTCTTCTCGTAACCCTTCTTCAAATTTGATGCACTTCCAGGCTTCATCCGGGTTCCTATGGTAAATCATGAAAAATTTGCACAGCTCTTCGAACTTAGCAATGTATTCAGACATCGTCCGGTTTCCCTGACGAAGCTGTATAAACTCAAGTTCCTTGGCATTTCGGACGGAAGCTGGAAAGTATTTCTGGTAAAATACATCCTTAAACATCGTCCAGGTGACTACCGTTTGAGATTCTTCGAACAATCTTCGTACGCCGTTCCACCAAAATTCGGCGTCTACTTCGAGCATGTAAGTGGTGAAGGTCACCTTTTGATGATCCGAGCAATCCAGGACAGAGAAAATCTTCTCCATAGCTTTGATCCATTCGTCAGCTTTATCAGGATCATACGCCCCTCGGAAACTTGGCGAATTTGCCTTTCTAAACTCAGCAAACTTGAGATAGTCTAGGTCAACCCCTGGGCCATGAGGGTTTCCTCCATAGCTTGCTTTAGGTCATCTGCCTAGCTGTCCATCATCTGGTGAGCTACCGCGGCTTGCTCCCGCATTGCGTGAGCCATTTCTCACATTGTGGCCATGAAGTCAGTCGGATCCTCTTGAGCAGGTTTTGCACATGGTCTGCCTCGCCTTCTGGAAGCCATTAAGTTCTGAGTGTAACACCCTCCCAAGTACAGCACTATGCTTAAGTCATAGTACAACACCTTGGAGTAGTTACGGTTACCTGAATGGACCTTATCTGACAGCAACTTCCGCTGCGCTACTCTGATACCTCTTGAACTTTCTGGAGACAATACGGAAGATAGGAGAGTGAGAATTATAAATTCTCAGTAGGATTCCCTATGATACACATGTAATGTCATCGTTGTCATCTCCAGTTTGCTTCGGTTTATTATGACAAAGGTGAATATGCTGCACAAACTGTTTAATTTTACAGTTCAAAAAATATCTATTCCGAAGCAAAGTTCATTTTAATCATACACTTAGCATCTGAGAGAATCCATAGAAATCCAATCATGAATTATATTGGGACTAATAACTGAAATACAATAAGGTACGATAGCATCAATTTACTAGAGGCATAACTTCAACATATATTTTACTGGAACTACATCATATTAAGACGCCCACACAACACCAATATGCTGAGAACATAACATCTGTACCTAACTTAACTTGTATTTACGTTCATGCATAGACATAAAACTTGCTTTTCTTTCTTCATATCTCTTTTCTTTGTCATCGAAAATAAATCTTTACATGCCACATTCCAGAGTATGATCGCCATGTCATACCCCGTCAGAGCGTGATCGCCATGTCACGTTCCTTAGGAATATGGGATCTGCACTTGGTACTTACACTAGCTAGGTCATGCCATGCCTCATGTAAGTTCTGGTGTCTGCATATACTTAAATCTTTAGCCTTTGGTCTTTAGTCTTTTACTTGGCACACCTAGGCGTTATGTATCGCCGTCCCTAGGGTGCTATTACTGCCCTTCGGTAGTCTGGCCTTGGAGTGAGCTCGTCAGCTTCACCCGTGACCGTCGTCACACCGACTCACCCGTAAGGGGATCCACGTGCCTCTAGTCTTGGAGGGATCTCATTCTGGTCACATGCCTCTAGGTGAAGGGATCTCTTCTGGTCACGTGCCTCAAAACTGAGGGATCTCATCTGACCACGTGCCTCCAAGGTAGAGGGTATCTGCCTTCACAAGAAGGGATTCAAGGTGCAACTACCTCCAAGTGAAGGGATTCATATCTTTATCTTTAACTGCCTTCACAAGGAGGGATCTCAAGTAACTACCTCCGAGTGAAGGGATTTACATTTAATATACTCAGGTCTATTCATTCTCATACAAGGTCATGCATAGTCACACTGAATGTACCTATACTTCATTTATTTTCATACGTGATTGCATACATGATCTTCATGTACATAGTCTTGACATATAAAGGCCAGTAGCCTCTTTGCCATTCTACCGGCACTCATACATATGCTTTGTCCTTTAATTTTATTTGCCATTCTACCGGCACTCATACATATGCTTTGTCCTTTATTTTCATATGCCTCATCTCATACTTAGGTCATCCTTGAATAGAGGGCTTCTATATACCCATTCTTACTCTACTTCATTCTTGTTTGTACACATTCCCTAGTTTCCTAGACTTTTGCCGCAAATTCGGCAGCATAACGGATCAGCTCCATCTCTCCATGAATAGTGCCAGTCTTCACAGACAATTCAATCATAGCCATATAATCAATTTAACGCATATACATCAAGGTCTAACTGGCAATTCTCGACTCATACCTTATATGTTTTTCTGATACCTGTGAAATCACCAATTGGATCACTTTTGCCCATCTATTCAGTTCTGCCCGAATTTCATATGATCCACCTTTATTTCTATTCAACTCATTTAAATCTGAAATTTGGGTATATCATAGCTCTATGTGTCTACTTTCTAACCTGTTTAGTCCCATATCATTTTGACTCATAAAACTCAAGATATTCAACTTTTACCTCAGCCTGTCAGCCACTAGCCCGAATTACACTCTTAGAGGTATAAATTCACTAAAAATCGAAACTAAGCTCAAATCACACGAAATTGGTCTCATATTGAAGCTAACAGGACAACCTTTCATTTGCCAGAAGTTTCATTCCATTTGCTGAAGTATACCTCGAGTTATAAGTCCTAAAAGTCGACCTTCCTGAACTACTCTGCTTGGGCCTGTTTGAACATAGAGTAACTTCCTCGAATTACTGGGAACAATTGGGACCATAACAAACTCGGAATCTTATATTGGGATGTTCCCCTATGTCTAAGCTTTCTAACAAAATTGGTTTCACTCAATTTGGAGTTGTATAGGGTGAGTTATACCCTCCTCAAGTCACCCTGCTCGGATGAAAATCCTGAACCCTAGGTCAAACTTCAAAAATTCATATCCCTCTCAATACTAATCCAATAACCTTATATGATATATCTATGGAAAGCCCTGAATGTCTAATTTCATCTAAAAATGGTTTCATCGGATTTGACCGATTATAGGCGGAGCCGTACACTCCACCGTATGGACTGCCGTTGAATTCTTCATCCAGACAGCATCCTAATCCTTGGTTCCTTCTAACTTTCTTCTTCTAACTTTAATTTCAACTCAACATTTCATATTAATCCTATCATAATCCATCATAATTTATCATATACATCACATATATCATCAAACAATCATCAAAGAGTAATCTTTCATGCATCCTCAATTTTGAGAAATCAAGATTAGAGATTGAATCCTACCTCTTTGGAGTATGATCTTGTTGAATCTGATTTCTGGATTGATGGACCCTTGACCAAGCTTGGGGATTTGATGGAGTTTGGTTGAGAGAGGAAGGAAAGGAAAAGGCTGGAGCAAGAGGAGGAAAAGGAGACGTAAATCAGCTGGGGTTGAAGGGGGAAGTCTGACTTAAATACAAGAAAATGTGGTGTTGATTGGCTGAAGATTTGTGGTTGAAGTTCGGCCACGTCTCTCACTTTTGTGGCCAATTTGCTCTCCACGTCGCCCACAAGTGGGATACGCTTCCGCTCTATCTGAAATCGGAACTCGTCTCTGTTATGGTTGAAGTCGGAACTCGTCCCATTTAGGTTTAAAGTCGGAACTCGTGCCATCTTGCTGGTGATGAGGAAATCCCGTCTGGTTTATTCGAATCTTGGGAGCAAGGTCGGAAGTCGGGATCATTCTGTTCACAATCATATGATCTCGGAACTCCTATTTGAACCCGGGAATATTACTGCTGGGAATGGGCTCCTTGAGGTCGGAACTCGGTAGTTCGAAGGAATCAACCTTGAACTCGGAATTCTGGATTTTTAAACATAAGGTGGAAATGGTATCCGAGTAGGAAACCTTATGTCCGAGTCCACGAAGTCGAAAACCATGTACAGTAGTTTGATCCATGAGGTATGAAGTCGGAGCTCGCGTGTATCTTGCTTGAAACTTGGAGATAAGTTATGAGATCGGAAATGGGTCCGTTTTCCTTTGAGGTATGAAATCGGACATCGGAAATCACACGTTGTTTGGACTCGAATAGCAAACTCGGAAACCGTGGGAATAATCCAGATGAAGTCGGAAGTCTGAGACGAACTCGGAAATCGTAGAATATGCAGAAGATGAAGTCGGAAATCGGGTAGTCAAGATTAGATGAGATCGGAAATAGGAGGTCATCAAGTCGAAAATTGTGCAAGAGGAACTCGGAACTCGGAAATGATCCCTTCTATTCGAATTTCGAAGATTGAGTCGGGAATGGGATTTGATCAAACTTGAAGGTGAAGTCGAACGTCCGTTGTTGGAGTTGAATAACGTCGGAAATCAGGAAGATGTGTGAAGGAGGTCGGAAATCGGGACGTTACACTGAGCACATAAAACAAAAGTTATTGAGTTGATCAGGCTCAATACTAAGCCTGATGTGCTAGTAAATAACAGCTCACACAGTCAGGCACTTCATACACATGCACAACTATATCTCAACTGTACAGGCAAGATTTAGTGCATATTATCAGCTAAAAGTACAAAATATGCGCAAAGCATAGTCAGTCCAATCCTCAAGCCTTAGCTAGGACGAACTGCTCTGATACAAAAAATGTAACACCCTACTAATTTAATGTTATGCTTAAGTCATAGCATGAAATTAGGTAGTCTATGTTACCGTGTTAACATTCTACTTAAATTTCGTGATTAGTATTACAAAACAGTCGAAACGGCGCGCTGCTATACTATGAGCATAACGAAACTCAACATAATACCACAACAGATAAGAAATAGTACAATAACATCAACTGTACACATACATGTATATTTACATGTTAGAAGTCATTGCTGCAGTCTATATGTCTATATTAAAAACAGATGAAACAAAGGAACAGCAAAATTCCTATTGCTAAAAAAGCAGAGGCAGAAATGGCAGAAACAGGCTATTTTCAACTAGCCCAACTCGGAGTCACGGTAAAGCTGCAGATCTGGGATCTCCATGAAGGGGGTGGCCGTGGAGTCCATCGCCAACATCTAAGAATGATGCAGAAAATATAGAATGAGGTGAGAATTTCAAGAAATTCTCAGTAGAGTTGTGTTTAGTGGTTATCTGATGTCACATGCATTTTCAGTTGCCTCGGGTTTTATTTAATTATAAAAACATGTGTTCAAGCTAGTTATCCATTTTATTGAGTTTAAGGAAAAGTTTGGCCTGAGGCAAGATTCAGTTTTACTTTAGTGGACATAGGAAACAGAATAACTCACTAATAAGATTCCACAGAATAGTAAACAGAATAAATAAATAAATAAACAGCAGTAAATAAACTTAATAGACACTGCATTCATCTTGATATAATTATTTCATATAAACATGCATTCATGTAATCATGCAAACTTAATCATGAACTTTTCTTCATAAGTCTTTCCATTTCTTTTCATCATTTTTCATCTCTTGATCCCCTGGGAGTTCTTGACCATTTAGACTCCTGAGTAATAGTCTGCTTTTCAGGATCGAGCTCGTTCCTATACAGGAATGCTGGGTTTACTTTCCCCGACCTTCCCACCGATCTATTCCCCTTAACTTCTTATCCGGGGCTGGCCCAAGTAGCATGGAACTTTCATAGTAACATAATCCTTATCATAACTTTCATAGCTTTCTTGGAAATTGCATATGCATCAACATGTAATTCATAACTTATACAGGGATTCTACCGAGATTCCGGCAGCATAACGGAATGAGTCCGCTTCCCCATGAATAGTGCCAATACATCAGAACATCAATTTATCATAAAGGTCACAACATTACATACATATTTCAATATTGAACTCGTAATAACATTAAACTCATCAAGGCAGAGTTTCTGCCTCAGCATAGTCAACCAACCCGATTTTTAAAATTCAAGTCATAAATTCTATTTAACTCATTTGGAGCTCAAATTTGAGTATGTTAAAGTGTTATGTGTCTAGTTTCTAACCTCTTTAGTCCCATCTAATTTCGATATCTACAACTCAAGATATTTAGATTTTACCTCGGCCTGCCCAGTGGCTAGCCAGAATCAGACACCTAAAAGTAAAAATCCACTAAAAATCTAAAACTGACTCAAATGATATGAAATTGGACTCATATTAAAGATAACAGGGTAGTGTTTCATTTACAAAAAGTTCCATTCCATTTGACTTGATAGGGCTCGAGTTATAAGCCCCAAATTCTGACCCTCCTAAACTGCCCTGTTCTAACCTGGTTGGGACATAGGGTAAATTTCTTGGATCACTGGGAGCAACTGGAACCTTATCTAATTCTGAAATTTTTATGGGACATTCTCCTATGTGTAAGCTTTCTAAAAAAGTTCGTTTCACTCATTTTCAAGTAGTATAGGGCAAGTTCTACCCTGAACAACCCAATCTGCCCAGAATCAAAGTCAAAACCCTATGTCGAAATTTAAAATATCATATCTCTCTCAATACTAATCCAAAAGCCTTATATGATATATGTATGGAAAGCCCTAGATGTCTAGTTTTATATAAAAATGTTTTCATCAAATTTAATCCACTGCAGGTGGAGCCGTACACTCCGCCGTACAGACTGCCGAGGGGTTTTGGGTTCTCCAGCTCTCCATCTCTTCCTATTTTCATTCTTTCTTGCTTCTAATTCAGTTTAACCCAAACAAACAGCCAATAACCCATCATATATCATCATAATCATTCATTTAACATATCAAATATTGTAAGAATAATCCAACCTCAGCCAGCCAAGACCACAAAATTGATGCAAGAACTAAACCTCTACCTTTGTTATAAGTGATTTTGCTTGATTCTTGAGGGCTTGGATGAGCAAGGCTTGATTTAGCTTGATGGTTGGCTAAAGTTTGTGTGTGAAGGAGAGAAGAAGAGAGCTGAATGAGAGGAGAAAAGTGGCGCAAACAAAGTGGTCTGAATGGTGAAGAAGGAGCAAAAAATCTAATTGAAGGAATATATATATATATAGGTGGCTTCTTGGCTTGTGATTGGTGGCTTCTTGTATGGCTGAAATTCAGCCAAGCCTCCCCCATCATTTGTGGCCAAAGTGGTGCCACAATTTGTGTTAAGTGGCTGAGTTATTAGCCACTCAAGGTAGGGTAAAAGAATTGGATTCCTATTGGTTCGGTTCCAACAGTTTAAAATACTGTAATTTTACCGATTTCCTTGAAACCGGTAAATCGGTTTTCAATAAAATTTTATGAAATCTCCTGTACTTCTAACTTAATTCTCTCATATCGAAACTCAAGTAATTGCTAATCAATTGATTCTAAATAATTGTCTAACTGAATTTTAATTGCTCTCAATTATTCGATAAAATCGAATAATTAGGCGAAAAACGGTGGATGTTACATTTTGAGGCCAAAAAGGACATTAACCATGAGTAGAGAGAAAGAAAAGTGAAGTGAGAATGATGATGATGAAAGTGGCAAATTGAAGGAGAGGAAGGGTGGATAAAAACATCTTATTACTTGTAGGAAGCTTCTTGTAGAAGCTAGTTTGCAAAGATATTTTGCAGGAGAAGTGGTGGTAATAAATCCACCAATTTGGCCGGTGTAGCTCATCTTTGGACATATATCTTGGCTACTCTCCTGACAAGTCTATCAAATCCTTGTAGGATTATTTCCCTGGGTTTGTCATATCCAAAGATAATATAGAATCCTTGAGGATTAATTCAAGGTATTCAACTATTAATTCAAGTACTCTGAGTCACCCGAGATATTATGTGTGTAGTGTGAGTAATCTCACACTTTTATTTAAAATTAATGTAGAAAATATCAGTTATAGAGTTATTACATGTATTTGGGTTATCTACTAGGGTCGTGGGACCTACATAATCTCGGAATCGGGATTTTTCGGTTATTACCCCTCTTGACAGCCATAAACCTTTATTTATAGCTTTGCCCTTTCTTTTTCTATGACCTCCTATTTACTGTTTTGCCCTTGCTTGAGCCTAAGCTTCCTTTTATCCTGGTCTGCCCTTAGAACTCGAGACGTTACACTTGCAAGGACTCCAAAGTTCAAGTCAAAATGTGCAAAAGGTACAAGGTTTAAGGGAATGTAAGCATACCTGATTTTGAGAGTGTTCCCTCTTATTTATAGGCGAGGCTCTACAATGATGGTTGGTCCAACAAAATTCCGAGATTCCAGTATAACTATCTTGGTTTCCTTAACGGCTCTGTGGCATATTACGGAGTCTGAGTTTTGTGTTACGAATCCGAATTGAATGCCTAGGCGAACCAAGCGGAGCCCGTTACATTATTGGTAATGGTTTCTGATTTGGGCTTTTGGGCCCTATAATGGTTGGGCCTTAATGGGCTAATCATGATATTGGGCCTTTAAGTTTACTTCGGAACAACACCACAAGGATCTAGCTAAGATAATGTTTATAATTATTTGGACAACCTTCCCATTAAGCTAGCTGTTGGGGTGAAATTAAGCCCAAAATCTTAAGAGCAATAAATCTTTGCTCACACAAGAAAGGGGTTTGAGAGAAAAACTTGTTGGAGTTGGAGGGATAGGAAGACACCCAAACAAGTAGAGCTCTGCATTTGAGGAGCTTCAACCAATGTTTGAGTTTCAAAATGCCAAAACAAACACACTTTTACTTTTACGAGTTTCAATTAGGCTCATATACCTATATTGGTATTAAATAAATTTTATTAGTTAAAATATTATTTTTAGTCTGACGATGAGAGAAATTGCGAGTGATTACTGAGTGCATTATAACGAGGCTACATGTCTTGTCAATTTGCCTTATGCCTCATCCATACAATTTAAATATTTCTATGTAAGTGTCTATCAACTAACTATCAGCTTATTTGTTTGAGAATTGGATTATTCTTGTATGGCCTGTGTAAAAAGTTCTTGAGATTTTACCTGTTGCAAAAGCTTTGTGTACCCTTTTCAATTTAAATTATATTGTTTCATCTCTCAAATGTCCAGTGATCTTCGATCACCATCATCTTAAACAAATACGTAATTTGTTGAATCCCGAATAATTATTATTAAATTAAACTTGTTGCACCAAAAAAATTTTAAAAAACTTATTAAAAATTTAATTAAATTATATTCATTGACATTTTTTTATAATATTATTTGATTATCGAGTAAAATTGCAAATCCAAGTGGTATTATAATGATAAATATTAGCTATCCACTGTATAAAATGAATATTGAAAGGTAATTAAATTAATGTCATGTCTTAATTCTTAAAAAATATTGCACCGATGATTTTTTTTTTTGAAAAAAAAATCTATAAAGTTAAAAAAGGAACAATATATAATGGGAAGTAGAGATTGAAAATAACATAAAAAAGTTTTAATAATAAATTTGTTATGAAATATTATTTGAATCTGAATATAGATGTCCATATCTTTATCCTGATTCAGTTAAGATTTGATTAGATAGAATCAGTTATTTGATCATATATTGTATCTCTCATCCTTTGGTTATAAATAACCCTTTGGGTGCTCCATATATGACAACTCTCTTGAGAATATCAATAATAGAATTCTTTCTTCCTCTTGTTTCTCTATTCTCTTTTACCATTACTTTTATAACATGCTATCAGCACAAGACTCTACCATCCCTGTGAAAAGCCTGAGATAAGATACTTTAATAAAGTGAAGACTTGAGATAAGACACTGTAACCATGTCAAACTCTTTCAATCATGAATTTGTGATTCTTGTTGTTTTGTGAAAGACATATTTGTCTTGATTATAGATGCTAAAATTTATATTGACTTAATGGGTCCTAAAAACACCATTAAATAATGAACATTGCATCCCAACTATAACGTCCGTGACTTCCAACTTCCGAGCCCATCAGTATTCCCGGCCTCCGAATTCATCTTCAAGGCTGGACAGACAATGATTTCCGATTTCCGACATCAGTAAATTTTTTTTTAAAATTCCGATTTCCGACTTTAGGAAGGCTCAAACGGATTGCCTTGCATTTTCCGATTTCCGACCTTATATGAGCGTGTATGAATTCCGACCTCATTAGTAATAAATTCCGATTTCTGATTTCATTTCAAGTGGCTGATGTTACCAATTTCCGATCTTAAGATTTCCGACTTAACATGAAATCCGATGTCCGATTTTATCTCAACCAGAAATGGACACGAGATCAGATTTTTTGAACTTATCTCCAAGTCCGAGTCAAATTTTCACGAGTTCCGATCTCGAGTTTAATACCAAGAGCTCTCATTTCTCTATCTTCCCGAGTTCCGAGATCGAGGTCCTATATGTCCCGATTTTCTGGTACATGGATTAATGTTGTGAATTCCGATTTCCAGTGTTATGATTAAAATTAATTCGAGTTTACCTAACTTCCCGACTTCCGACTTTAAGTGCTTGGCTTCACATCAGGCTTTGCTTTCAAGTTTCGAATAAACTGGATACGTTTCCTGGATTCCGACTTCATATACAAGATGTGCACGAGTTCCGACTTTATAAAGAGTACGAGTTCCAATTTCATTATCAGAATATACTGGAAACTAGTCCCACTTTAGGCGACGTGGGGAGCAATTCTGCCACACAAAGGGGACAACGTGGAGAGCATTTTGGTCACAAAAAGAGAGCAAGGTTGGCCGAAACTCAGCCTTATGTTTTGAGGCCAATCAAAACCTTCCAAGTTAACTACCACTCATGCTTATATAACACATTCTCCTCCTCTTCTTCAGACTCTTCTCTCACGTTGCCTACTTCACTCCAGCTCTCCCTTTTCTTTTCTCCACTCACCCAACTCCACCACACTTTGAAATTCCACCAAATTCCAGCTACAAACTTAAGCCAAATCATTCATAGCAAGAGGTAGGGATTCCAAATTCTTACTTGATTTTCTGATTCTTGAAGGATTGATGGTGGTCTAATTTCTTAATTTTGATATGTGATTGAATGATTATGATGAATTATAGCTGGGTTATGGGCTGGTTATGAGGTTAAAATTTGAATTGGAAGTGAGAAAGGATGAAGATATGAAGAAGTTGAGAGGCTGGAAAACTTAAAACCCTCAGTAGTCCGTGCGGCGGAGTGTACAGCTCCGCCTCCCACCGTTCAAAATTATTGAAACCATTTTTATGTGAAACTAGACACCTAGGGCTTTCTATACATATATCATATAAGACCATTGGATTAATATTGAAAGAGATATGAATTTTTGAAGTTTGACCTAGGAATCCAGACATCCACCCGGGCAGTATGGGTTGAAAAGGGTGTAACTCACCCTATACAACTCCAAATTAAGTGAAACTATTTTGTTAGAAAGCTCACACATAGAAAAACATCCTACCTAGAAATTTCGAGTTTGTTACCATTCTAATTGTTCCCAGTGATTTGAAGAAGTTAACCTATGTCTAAACCAAGCCAAATCAGAGTAGTTCAAGAAGGTTAAGTTTTGGGGCTTATAACTCGAGCCCTACCATGCCAAATGGGATGGGACTTTTTGTAAATGAAACTTTACCCTGTTAACTTTAATATGAGTCCAATTTCGTATCATTTGAGTCAGTTTTCAATTTTTAGTGGATTTTTACTTTTAGGTGTCTGATTTCGGCTAGCCACTGGGCAGGCCGAGGAAAGATCTAAATATCTCAAGTTATAGATATCGAAATTAGATGGGACCAAAGAGGTTAGAAAATACAAACATAACACTTTAACATACTCAAATTTGAGGTCCAAATGAGTTAAATAGAAATTATGGCTTGAATTACAAAAATTGGGTTGGTTGACTATGCTGGAGCAAGAACTCTGCCTATATGAATTTGATGTTGATATGAGTTCTATATTGGAATATATATGTGATATTGTGTTCCTTGTGATAAAATGATGTTTCGATATGTTGGCACTATTCATGGGGAAACGGACACATTCCGTTATGCTGCCGAGATTTCGGTAGAATCCATGCATAAGTTATGAATTACATGTTAATACATGTGCATTTCAAGGGAAGTTATGAGAGTTATGATAAAGATTATGTACTATGAAAGTTCCATGCTACTTGGGCCAGCCCCGAATAAGAAGTTAAGGGGAATAGATCAGTGGGAACGTCGGGGAAAGTAAACCCGGCAATTCCTGTATAGGAAAAAGCTCGATCCTGATAAGCAGACTGTTACCCAAGAGTCTAAATGGCCAAGAACTCCCAGGGGACCAAGAGATGGAAAAATGATGAAAAGTGATGCAAAAAGGCATATGAAGAAAGGTTATGATAAAGTATGCGTGATCACATGACTGCATGGTTACCTAGAATAATTATGTCAAAATGCTTACAGTTGTTTATTATGTTTGCTTACTGCTGTTTATTATTTGCTCCGTCTATTATTCTATGCATTATTATTAGCAATCTATCTTGGTTCTTATGCCTTCTAAAGTAAAAATGAACCTTGCGTCGGATCAGGTATTTTTCTCGAACTCATTAAAATGGATATTTCAGTTTGAAAACATGTTTTTATAATTAAATAAAACTCGAGGCAACTGAGAATGTATGTGACGCCAGTTACCCAGTATACTCGAGCTCTACTGAGAATTTCTTGAAAATTCTCACCCCGTTTTGTATCTTTCGCATCATTCTCAGACATTGACGATGGATCCACCGCTACCCTCTTCATTGAGATTCCCGCTCTACAGCTCCACCACGACCCTGAGTTGGATTCCCTGTATATAGCCGGCTCGTGTAATTTCCGTCTCTACCTCTTCAGCAACAGGAACTTTGATGTTCCTTTACATCATCCCATTTTCGACCCTGCTAGTCCTTACATCACCGTCCCGCTGCACATGGCGCACCCACCTCCAGCTCCTCCTGCACCTGTAGCATAAGCAGCACCGGCTGACCTTGCACCGGAGTCACCTCCACAGGCAGTTCCCAATGTACCTCTTAGTTTAGAGAGTGACCTCTCTGAGGCCACCGGCTCGTCACCCTCTTCCTCCTCGGGACCCAGTGCAGACTACTCACCAGCCGAGCCTGGCATGGCTAACGGCTATCTGATAAAGTAGCTCGGCTAGCAGAGACGTTGTATAGCATGACCCTCTTTTGGACAGCACATGGCTCTGGGTCATACACTTGACAGTAGGATTAGCAATAGATTATGCAATGTCCTTTGAGGACCATAGGATCTCTTTTTGACAGATACGGGCCTTATTGTCTTTTGGTATGCCGGCCCACATAGGTGTTCCACTTTGAAACTTGTACCGAAACTAAAGCAGTGGCTATATATATATATATATACATGCACCTATACAGTAATGGTATTATATTATTCTTATTTTTCTTTTTATTATTATTGTATTTTGTTAAATTCGTTTCGCCCTTGGTATCACCATCTAAAGAAGGACGAATTAGGAAAGGTAAATAAAGTGTTAATCCGGTAACACAATCTACTTGATTTCATGCTATGACTTAAGCATAACATTAAGTTGGTAGGATGTTACACCAACAGGATAGCATAAAATTTATCTTGATTCAATGGGCCTTGAAGGTACCATTAAACAATGAAACGTCGCATCCCAAAAGGATAGCGCAAAATCGATTTTAATTTAATGGGTCTTGAAGACACTATTAAAGAAGGAAATATCACATCCTAGTAGGATTGTGTAAAATCTATTTTTATTCAATGGGTCATGGAGATACCATTAAACAAGAAAATATCATCGCATCTCAGTAAGGATTGCATAAAATTTATCTTGATTTAATGGATCTTGAAGATATCATCAAAATAAGGAAACATTGCATCCTAGAAGGATTGCACAAAAGCATTGATTTTCCTTCATTTTCATTTTCATGAAGGATTAATATTTTTATATTTTATTCTAAAAGATCTTATCGATCTTTAAAGGTACCTGAAGCAGATATATGAATTGGATTTATTTACAGGTTGCAAGATTTTAAATCTATTAGTAAATACAACACTGCAATATTATAGAATTGTCTCCCAATTTAAATTATGGGAGGAGATATTACTGATAAAGATATGATAGAAAAAGACATTCTCTACTTTCATACCTCAAATATGCTCCTGTAGTAGCAATATCGAGTAAAGGGCTTTACAACATATTTTGAATTAATTTCATGCGTAATTGTGGCTAAACGAAATAATGAGTTGCCCATGAAATAACATGAAATCCACCCAATTGGCTCTGCTCCATTCCCTGAAGTGAATGTAACAAATTATAGCCCCAGCAGTGGCAAAAAACATGATTCCAACCAACTAAAATCATGATTGAGTTAGAAGAAAATAAATGTTATCACTGTAGTATCAAAGTACATTGGTTACGTACCTATTGTATGTGGAGACATTTTGTTTAATCTTTATCAAGTATCAATTAGAGTATTATATTTGAATTTTCAAATTGTTTGCTTTTAAATTCAAGTTTATAATTTTATGAATTTCAAATCGTTACTTTCCTTTTTAAATCTAAGTCACTGATAATCTTCTATTGTTGATAAGTGTTTTCTTTTCTTAAATCCAAGTTTTGAAATTTTAAAGCTTTTGAGATATGGAGGAACAAAAGTCGTTGATTTATTTGAATATAACTTGAGATTTAAATTTATATCAATTAACGTAAATTGATAATGTTGATAGTGCCATTGTATATATGTATACATATTTTGTTATTATTCAATGTTATGTGAATATTAATGTACAAGTGCACTCAATATTTATTTATTTTTTTATTATAATTATCGTGTACAAATTTTCATATTGATATACTTCTTTAAAGAAAATAATCAAGATAAATAGTATAAATATCTGTCTTGTGGATAGTGTAAGTATATACACTATTCTTAAAAGCAAGATATATTTTAATACCATTATTAGATGATTGAAGGATCCAAAAGAGCTATTATTTTATTTCTTGAATAAACTCTTAATGAGTTTTCATATATTCGTAAGCTCCGGAAGAGCTACTATTTTGTTTATTGAGTTTTAATATATTCATAAGCTCTAGAAAAGCTACTATTTTATTTCTTGAAGAAACTTATTAAGTTTTAATATATACGTAAGTTCTGGAAGAGCTACAATCTTGTTTCTTGAAGAAATTTATTGAGTTATAAAGATATTCGCCGAAATGAATATCATATTGAGATGAAAAGTGAGGAAAGTAATGAGTCCCTCCATATTATAATTTGTGCCCCGAGAAAGAAAGTTGTAGTAAAGAGATTACTTATACTTTCTTTTGATCTATATTGCACTAATATTAGTACAATTGAGTACATATTATAGTAAACCAGAAGTTTACTAATTCAAATGATTTAATTTATCATTTGACATGATTGGTTAGAACATTTGGGAGAATAATGATGTGAAAAAAATTATTGAAAACTTATAAGGGCACTCATTGAAGAACCAGAAGATTCTTCAATCTAATAAGTTTTCTTATATTGCGTGTTCTCAAATTAAACTACTTATAAGGCCATCACTAGCAAAGATTGGATTTGAATCTCCTAAATTCCTAGAAGGAATTTAAGATGATATATGTGGATTAGTTCATCCATCATGTAGACTTTTCAAATATTTTATGATTTTAATAGATGTATCTATGAAATAGTCACATGTGTGCTTATTATTATCTTGCAACTTAGAGTTTGCGAGATTACTTGCGCAAGTTATTCAACAAAGAGCACAATTTCTGGATAATCCAATCAAAATAATTCATTTTGATGATGCTAGTGAATTTACTTTTCAAGCTTTTAATGCTTATTGTATGGCCGGTGATATAAATGTTGAACATCTAGTTGCTTATGTCCATATACATAATGGGTTGCTCGAATCATTTATAAAATGCCTCCAATTGGTTGCTAGACCAATGCTCATGAGAACCAATCTCCCAAATTTTGCTTGAGTGCATGTTATTTTACATGCTGTAGCACTTATTTATATAAGGCAACTTATCAATTCTTTCCCCTATAATTAGCTTTTGGCCAGCAATCAAATATTTCCCATTTAAAAGTTTTTGGATGTGTGATATATGTTTGCACCAAAATGGGACCCTAAAGAAAATTGAAAATATATGTTGGATATGACTCTCTCTCTTTATAATCAAATATCTTGAAATACAAATGAGAGATGTTTTTAAGGCTCAGTTTATAAAACGCCAATTTGATAATGTTTCCAACATTAAAGGGAGGGAGTAAATAGCTAAAAAAGGAAATAAATTGGAATGTGTTATTCTTACTTTATTTAGATCATCAAATAAGGTAATGAGAACTAGAAGTTCAAAGTATTATATATTTGCAAAAAATGGCATGAGTTGCCAAATGCATTTCCTGATACGAAAAGGATAGATCCTATATGTAAGCTAAATATGGCCCAATTCAATTAATTTCCCTATTGGATAATCACACGCCAAAAGCGTGGTAGACCAATCGGTTACATAAATGAAAATCCTTGAAAAAGAAATGGAGCAAGTGATTTTATGGAGGCAAATAATTCTAATAATGATACTCTTCCTGTAGAAGATGATAGAGACATAGTAAGGACTCCTCCTGTAGTCCAAATTTCTGACATAATTGAAACACTAGAAGATGTTCAGGTACCTGAAAGCAGTCAAAATGATGAGATCTCAATAAACTATGTCTCTACAAGAAAAATATGTAACCGACGAGAAATTATTGTCGATAATATATTTGCATATAATGTAGTGCTAAATATTATGCATGAAAATGAGGATCTTGAGCTAAGAATCGTCGTAAAGATGATTGGCCTAAATAGAAAGAAGCTCTGCAGGCTAAATTAGACTCACTTACAAAACGTGAAGTCTTTGGACCTATAGTCGAAACACCAAAAGGTGTAAAACTTATGGGATACAAATGGATATTTGTGAGAAAACAAAACGAGAAAAATGAGTTTGTGCGCTATAAAGCTCGACTTGTAGCGCAAGTTTTGTCACAAAGACCTGATATAGATTATGGTGAAACGTATTCCCTAGTATATGGTTCATTAGATAATGATATTTACATGAAAATCCCTGAAAAATTAAAGATATCAACATCTAATGAATGTTCCCAAGGAATCTATTCAATCAAGTTGCAAAGATATTTTATATGGTCTAAAGCAATATGGACGGATGTGGTATAACCATCTCAATGAGTATTTGATCAAGAAGGGGTTTAAGAATGATACTATTTGTCCCTGTGTTTATATAAAGAAATTTGCATTTGAATTCATTATAATTGTTATGTATGTTGATGACTTAAATATCATTAGGACTCCTGAAGAAGTTCCCATAGTCATAGAAAATATACAAGAAGAGTTTGTGATAAAAAGTCCTCAAAGGACAAAATTTTGCCTCGGCCTGTAGATTGAGCATTTGATGAATGAAATGTTTGTTTGTTAATCAATTTATATAGAGAAAATCTTTAAGAGATTTTATATGGATAAATCACATTCATTATGTAACCTCAATGATTATAGGATCGTTGGATGTGAAAAAGGTAATGAAATTCTCGATCCTAAAGTACTATATATCTTAGTGCCGTATGAGCACTTATATATCTTGCTAATAATACATGACTTGATATAATATTCACTATAAGTGTATTAGCATATATATATTTCCTTTCCAAACTAGCTAGAGAGCCATTGGAATGGAGTTAAATATATACCTTTGTGGAATGATTGATATGTGGTTATCCATATGAATCCAAGTTACAATTAGTTGGCTATGCAGATGTAAGATATTTGTTAGATCCACCTTAACACAGGTCTCAAACAAGTTATTTACATGTGGAAAGCAATGGATCAATATATTCAAGTCATGTAGATAATCTTATAAGGAAAAAACTCCCACAACTTTATACAAGGACAATGCAGCATGCATAGACTTATTTATCAAATCACCACCTACTTCTTCCTTTGAGAAACTAGTACACAAGATCAGAATGCGTCAATTCCAAGACCTTAAATGATGCTTTGAAGAGAGGGAGAAATATTATACTCTTTTTTTCCTTAATCAAGGCTTTTGTCTCACTGGGTTTTTCTTGATAAGGTTTTTAATGAGATAGTTCCCATTGTGAGATATTGTATGTAATATCCACCGGAATTTTCTTATCATTTTTCGCCTAATTGTTCGATTTTTATCGAATAATTAAGATTAATTAAAATTCGACTAAATATTTATTTAGGATCAATTAATTAGCAACTAATTGAGTTTAGATATGAGAGAATTAGGTTAGAAGTATAGAAGATTTCATAAAAATTTTCTTGAAACCAATTTACCAATTTCAAGGAAATCGGTAAGATTACGGTATTTTAAATTGTCGGAACCGAACCAATAGGATTTTATGCCCAATAACCCTACATTAAGTGGCTTAGAACTCAGCCACTTAACACATGAAAGTGGCGCAAGAAAGGCCACAAGGAAGGAGGAAAGTTGGCTGAAATTCAGCCTTATATTTTAGACTAATCAAATTGCAAGAACTCGACTACTTCCTCAAAGCTTTTATAACACATTTCTTTCTTTCCCTTCAGCCCCATTCTGCGCTGCCTTCTCACTTGCTTCAGCTCTCTTCTTCTCTTCTCCACTCACCCAACTTTATCAAACCTTCAAGCTCAACAAGGTTTTGATAATCCAAACTCCAAAATCAAGCCAAATCACATACAAAGAGGTAGAGGTTTAATTTTTGCCTTGCTATTCTGATTATGGGTTGTTGGTGGTGGCTTTATTTTCTCAATTCTTGATGTGATGATTGAATGAATATGATGATATTTGGCTAGTTTGTTGGTTGTTTGTGATGTTAAAATCGATTAGGAAGTAAGAAAGGATGAAAGTAGGAAGAGGTAAGGAGCTGGAAAACCAAAATCCCTCGGTAGTCTGTACGGCAAAGTGTACGACTCCGCCTACCGGCATTTAAATTTGATGAAATCATTTTTAGATGAAACTAGATATTCAGGCCTTTCCATGCGTATATCATATAAGGCCATTGGATTAATATTGAGAGAGATATGAATTTTGGAAATTTGACCTAGGTTTTTGAGTTTAATTCTGGGCAGACTAGGTTGTTTAGGGTAAAACTTGCCCTATACTACTTGGAATTGAATGAAACTAACTTTGTTAGAAAGCTTACACATAGGAGAATATCACATAAAAACTTCAGAGTTAGATAAGGTCCCGTTTGCTCCCAGTCATCCAAGAAATTTGCCTTATGTCCAAATCAGGCCAAAATAGGGCAGTTCAGGAAGGTCAAATTTTGGGGCTTATAACTCGAGCCCTACTAAGGCAAATGGAATGGAACATTTTGAAAATAAAATATTGTTCCGTTAGCTTTAATATGAGACTAATTTTGTATGATTTGAACTAATTTTTTATTTTTAGTGGATTTTACTTATAAGTGTGTAATTCTGGCCAGCTACAGGGCAGGCTAGAATAAAACCTAAATAACTTCAGCTATATTTATTAAAATTAGATGAGACCAAAGAGCTTAGAAAATAGACACATAACACTTTAACATATCCAAAATTCAGGTCCAGATGAGTTAAATAGAAATTTTGGCTTGATTTACAAAAACCAGGTTGAATGATTGTGCTAAGGTAGTAACCCTGTCTTAATGTAACTAGTACTCCTATGAGTTCAATGTTGAATTATGAATGAAATGTTATGATTTCTTTGATAAGTTGGTGTACTGAGTACTGGCACTATTCATGGGGAAGTGGACACGTTCCGTTATGCCGCCGAAATTTCGATAAAACCTATGCATGAGTTATAAGATACATGTGCATTTTCAAGAAAGTCATAAAGGTTATGTTATGATGAACATAAAGATTATGTTATGATGAAAGTTTCATGATACTTGGGCCAGCCCCGGATTAAAGTTAAAGGGAATAGATCGGTGGGGAGATCGGGGACAGTAAACCATGCATTTCTGTATAGGAACGAGCTCGATCCTGAAAAGCAAACTATTACCCAGGAGTTTAAATGGCCAAGAACTACTAGGGGACCAAGTAATGGAAAAGTTTATGAAGGAAAGTTTAAGAATGAGTTTTGCATGATCATATTGAATAGTCTTTATGAGTTGTTTATAGTTCGACTGATATGTTTACTTGCTGCTGCATATTTATTTATTCTGCTCATTATTCTGTATATCATTATTAGTAATTTATTCTATTTCTTACACTATCTTAAGTAAAACTGGACCTTGTGTAACGCCCCGATTTCCGATTTTCAACCTCCTCAGCAAAATTTCCGATTTTCGATTTTATTAAGGCTCTAATGGAATGGAAGAATTTCCGATTTTCGACCTTATGTATATGAGTTCCGACCTTAGGTGAATCAGAATGTACACGAAATCGGACGTCAGAGTTCACCTCAACCAGAAGTGGACGCGAGATCAAATCTCTGAATTGGTCTCCAAGTTCGACCAGAATTTTCACGAGTTCCGATATCGAGCTTATTGCCAAGAGCTTTTCATTTCTTTTGGTTTTCCCGAGTTCCGAGATCGAGTTTGGAATGCTGAGGTCCTATAAGTCCCGAATTGCTGGTACACGGATTAATGTTTTGAATTCCGATCTCTGATGTTATGCTTAGAATCGATTCAAGTTTACCTAATTTCCCGACTTCCGAATAAGTGCTTGGCTTCACATCCGACTTTGCTTTCAAGTTTCGAGTAAACCAGACAATATTTCCGAGTTCCAACTTCATCTCCAAGATGTGCACAAGTTCCGATTTTAAGAAGAGTACGAGTTCCGATGTCATTTTCAGAATATACTGGAAATGAGTCCTACTTTTAGGCGACATGGAGAACAATTTCGCCACACAAAGAGGACGACGTGGAGAGCATTTTGGTCACAAAAAGAGGGAAAGGTTGGCTGAAATTCAGCCTTGTGTTTTGAGGCCAATCAAAACCTTCCAAGTTAACTACCACTCAAATGCCATATAACACACTATCCTCCTCTCATTGAACCCTCTTCTACGTAACTTCTTCCTTACTTCAAAGATTCTTTCTCTTTCTCCACTCATTGGCTCATCCAACCTTCAAGTTCAAACAAGCACCATTCTCAAACTCAAGCTTAATAACAAGAGGTAGAGGTTTTCTTTTTGCTTGATTTTTTGACTCTTGGATGATTGGTGGTGATGTAATTCCTTAATTTTGATATGTTGATTGACTGATTATGATGAATTATAATTGGTTTATTGGCTGTTTGTGAGATTAAAATTGAATTGGAAACAAGAGAGGATGAAGATAGGAAGAGTTGAGAGGCTGGAAAATTCGAAACCCTCGGCAGTCCATACGGCGGAGTGTATGGCTCCACTTCCCGCCATTTAAAATTAATGAAACTATTTTTATGTGAAACTAGACATCTAGGGCTTTCTATAAATATATCATATAAGACCATTGGAGTAATATTGAGAGAGATATGAATTTTTGAAGTTTATGACTTAGGAATTAGGACACTCACCCAGGCAGTATAGGTTGAAAAGCGTGTAACTCACCCTATACAACTCCAAATTGAGTGAAATTAATCTTTTTGGAAAGCTTACACATAGGAGAACATCATCCAAAGAAATTCCGAGTTTGTTATCATCTCAGTTGATCCCAGTGATTTGAAGAAGTTACTCTATGTCTAAACCAGGCCAAAATAGAGCAGTTCGGGAAGGTTAAGTTTCGGGGTTTATAACTCGAGCCCTACTAAGGTAAATGAAATGGAACTTTTTGCATATGAAAGTTTGTCATGTTAGCTTTGATAAGAGGCCAATTTCGTATGATTTGAGTTAGTTTTCGATTTTTAGTGGATTTTTACTTTTAGGTGTCTGATTCTAGCTAGCCACTAGGCAGGCTGAGATAAAATCTAAATATCTTAAGCCATAGATGTCAAAATTAGATGGGACCAAAAAGGTTAGAAAATAGACACATAACACTTTAACGTACCCAATTTGAGGTTCAAATGAGTTAAATAGAATTTATGGCTTAAACTATAAAAATCGGGTTGGTTGACTATGTTGAGGTGGAAACTCTGCCTTGATGAGTTTAATGTTATTATGAATTCAATATTGAAATATGTGTGTAAAGTTGTGACCTTTATGATAAATTGATGTTTTGATGTACTGGCACTATTCATGGGGAAGCGACTATTCTACTATGTCATAAATCTCGGTAGAATCCATGTATAAGTTATGAATTACATGTTGATGCATATGCAATTTCTAAGAAAGCTATGACAGTTATGATAAGGATTATGTTACTATAAAAGTTCCATGCTACTTGGGCCAGCCCCGGATAAGAAGTTAAGGGGAATATATCGGTGGAAAGGTCGGGGAAAGTAAACCTGGCATTCCTGTATAGGAACGAGCTCGATCCTGAAAAGCAGACTATTACTCAGGAGTCTAAATGGCCAAGAACTCCCAGGGGACCAAGAGATGGAAAATGATGAAAAGTAATGGAAAGACTTATGAAAGAAAGGTTCATGATTAAGTTTGCATGATTACATGAAGGCATGTTTACATGAAATAATTATGTCAAGATGAATGCCGTGCCTATTAAGTTTATTTACTGCTGTTTATTTATTTATTTATTCTATTTACTATTCTATGGAACCTTCTTAGTGAGTTATTCTGTTTCCTATGTCTACTAAAGTAAAACTGAACCTTGCCTCGGACCAGACTTTTTCTTAAACTCAATAAAACGGATAACTAGCTTGAACACATGTTTTTATAATTAAATAAAACCCGAGGCAACTGAGAATGCATGTGACGTCAAATAACCACTAAACACAACCCTACTGAAAATTTCTTGAAATTCTCACCTCGTTCTATATTGTCCGCATCATTCTCAGACGCTGGTGATGGACTCCTCGGCCACCCTCTTCATTGAGATCCCAGACCTGCAGCTTCACTATGACTCCGAGTTGGACTCGTTGCACACAGCCTGCTCCTGCTAGTTCTGTCTCTGCTTTTTAGCAATAGGAATTTTGCTGTTCCTTTGTTTCATCTGTTCTTAATATAGACATATAGACTGCAGCAATGACTTCTAACATGTAAAAATATATGTATGTATACAGTTGATGTTATTGTACTATTTCTTATCTGTCGTGGTATTATGTTGAGTTTCGTTACGCTTATAGTATAGCAGTGGGCCGTTTTGACTGTTTTGTAATACTAATCACAAAATTTAAGCAGAATGTTAACACGGTAACACAGACTACTTAATTTCATGCTATGACTTAAGCATAACATTAAATTAGTAGGGTGTTACACCTTGCCTCGGACAAGACATTTTCTTAACCTTATTAAATATGGATAGTTCAGTTTGAACCCATGTTTTCATAATTAAATAAAATTTGAGGCAACTGAGAATGAATGGGACGTCATTTAAACACCATATGCGAACCCTACTGAGAATTTCTTTAAATTCTCACCTCGTTTTGCAATTCCACATCATTCTCAAATGCTGGTGATAGACTCGATGACCACTCTTTTAATTGAAATTCCAGACCTGTAGCTCCACCATGATCCCCTAGTGGACTCGTCGTACATAGCTGGCTCCTACCATTTCCGTCTCTACTTTTAGCAATAGGAATTTTATTGTTCCTTCATTTCACTCTGCTTTTGAACATATATATATATAAACTGAAGCATTGGCTTCCAACTTACATATGTATGTATATGACTGATAATATGCTACCTGTCTTCATTCCTTTCTGTAATGCTTTTATTTAAATTTTATTACGTTTTACAATACTGATCATGTTTATATATACAGCGCACCGTTTCGTAGGTATATTCATCAAAAATATACATATATCAAAGAAAAAGAGAATATAATATAACGAATGCAGCTTTAAACGGAGAATTAATACGATAACGTAACCTATCCAATTTCATGCTATGACTTAAGCATAACATTAAGTTGGTAGGGTGTTACATTGTACTCTTTTTCCTCCACTAAGATTTTTTTCCCAAAGGGTTTTTTCTTAGTAAGGTTTTAATGAGGCATATCCCTAATAGATATCCAAGGGAAGTGTTATGAAATATTATTTGAATCAAAATTTGGATGTCCATATCTTTATCCTGATTCAGTTAAGATTTGATTGGATAGAATTAGTTATTTGATCATATATTATATCTCTCACCCTTTAGCTATAAATAGCCCTTTGGGTGCTCCATGTATGACAACTCCCTTGAGAATATCAATAATAAAATTCTTTCTTTCTTCTCTTTCTGTATTCTCTATTATCATTACTTTCATAACAAAGTTTGATTTGTTAAAATGAAATAAGCAATTGAAAAAGGAAAAGTTAAGAATAGTTACAAGTGAGTGTAAATAGATGATTAAAAGTGTAAATATTCATTCCATATAATACTATCTGAGACTTTAAATTTGAAATTACAAATTGTAATTTTTGGAAAAATACTACTCAATTATCACCTTTGGCCTGATTAGTCTTACCTGTAATTCTTTTATATCATTTTTATTTCCCTAATTAAATGTTAACAATTCATTAAATTATCGACAATTAAAAAAATTGTTGTCAATTAGAAGAGAAATAATATTCTTTAATCGAGTTATCAACATATTACGAAATGGGGATGAGAACAAGCAATAGGGACAAAAGAATTGAATATTTGGATCACGTGAGTATATTACAATAGTTATAAGTGAGTGTAAATAGGTAAATAAAAGAGTCAATATAGTTCTGTTCCACATAATAGTATGTAAAATTTTAATTTGAAATTACTAATTATCATTTTAGGAAAAACTTTACTCAATTATTATTTTGGGACTGAAAGATTAGTTGCAAATGTATATTGATATATGTTCTTTTCTATTCTTCTAATTAAATATATATTAAAATTACTGTCAATTAAAAAAGAAATAATTTTTTCAATCAAGTTACTTACATATAACTTAGGAGATATGGAAGGAAACAAAATAAGTGGGGCAAAAAGATTTGAATATGTGAATCATGTGAGTATACACGGTTTAAAATGAATAGTAAAAAGAAAAATAGGTGATTGGTACGTAGGCCTTCAATGCATGCATGATAATGAATTATTGAATTTTGATGAAAGAGAAATATTTTTGTACACCTTGCATAGGACACTGTATCGATTCACATCTCATTTATCATCGGATAGGGCATAAACCTCACTTGGATTGAGTCTATACTCCATCCAATATTAGATGGAGTTGGCATGGTATCCCACACAAAGTGAATACACATTACATAACCCTTGATGAAAAGGCGCGTGCTCCATGCACCGTGCATAAATCAAATTTGGAGTTGGAGATGCTGCCAAATGCAATATGGTTAGATAACAGCTAGCATAATACACATTGACTGTTAAGAAAGGTTCCACGGCTTTACACACCGCATGCCACTAATAATAGTAACACAGACACAATAGCATAGAGCCTTTGGATGTCTCAAACACACAAGGGATTTTTTTTTTATTTAAGTTGAGGGGCAATGACAGATGGATAATTGATATTCAACAATAAGAGTTACAACAATCATTTAGAATTTTTTAAGAATTCCATGACGCCACAAAATCAAAATGGCATTTTTATTGTTATCCAACGCTAACCAACAAAAACATGAGCAGGAAAAGGAGGAGAAGGAAGGGAGGAAGAGAAGACAAAACCAGAGGGAAGCAATTCCTTTTTCTAGATAAGGAGAAACACATTGTGTCTCCCCTTTCTCTAACAACACCAAAAAATTTAAAGGTCGAGGCATAAAGGGAAGATGAAGATGTTTAGAATTCAATGTTGTGGCAAAACATCAGAAGCAGATGAGAAAGAGATTGAGATAGAGCACAAGTCTAGAGATGGCAGCCAATACAGCCTAACCGGCATCATTCTTCCACCTCTTGGTGCCACCGCCACACACAGCAGCACCAAATTGAAGCTTCGACCTTTCATTATTTCTCCGTATAACCCTCGTTACATGTAAGATTTAATAATTAAGATTTGTTTCTCTTACTTTAAGAAAAATTGTTCCTCAGAATTTTGTATATTAAAAAACATCACTTATACAAGAAATAGAGGAAGGTAGTGATTAGGAGAATATGTTATGAATCCTAGACATGTGGGTAGGAGCCTGATTACTTTGTTTTCTATTTTTATCTTTAGTTGATATATTTTCACTTGTAATTACAAAAGGAAGACATTATTTTCATTTCATTTCTTATTTTCAAGTTTTGAGAAAAGTTGGTGAATGAAAATAGATAAGAAACCAGACACCCATTGAAATTTGAGGAGTGGATTTACGCATGACGATAGTGATAAATAATAATTGATGTTGCAGGCTATGGGAGAAGTTTCTAGTGTTGTTAGTTTTCTACACCGCATGGGTTTGTCCATTTGAATTTGGATTCTTGGAGAAATCAAAGGGTGCACTTTCAATAACTGACAATATTGTAAACGGGTTTTTTGCCGTTGACATAGTCCTCACATTCTTCGTTGCTTACCTTGATAAATCCTCTTATCTACTCATCGACAACCCGAAGCTCATTGCTAAGAGATATGCTAAATCATGGTTGATCATTGATATTATCTCTACTATCCCTTCTGAGATTGTTCGCAGTTTGTTGCCACCTTCTCTCCAAACATATGGCTACTTCAATATTCTCCGCCTTTGGCGCCTCCATAAAGCCAGTGCTATGTTCGCAAGGTACAGAAATGATATTTATACATATTTTGCTACCCGACTCATTCAAGAAGCTGATATTATTGGATAAAAATGTATGAAATATTGCCTAAAATTAGATCCCACAATTTTTTGTGAAGTTATGTTGGGCAGTGAATCCCAATTTGTGTGTACAAACATGGTACTCTAATGTCAAAACTCAAACCTCCCTTGGTATTAGTGCTTCCCCTACAATTTGCATTTGGGGAAGAACAACTTATTAGAGAGCAAAGCAAGTTACATTTGAGCTTATTAACGTAAACTTTCTCGCCTTTTTAAAAAATTCTTTGTGTTTGATGCGTGAATAATATACAAGTTCATCTTCTAAAATTTAACTTTTTAAGTTAAAGAGTATGACCAATAAGAATCAAATTATAAATCACATAATAATAATAAATACACTGATAAAATATTGATTAAGCAAAGGTTAATAAATGATTTTATATCTAAAACTTTCTGCATAAACCTGTATCATTATTTTTTTCGTAAACTTGTATCATTATTTAGTAAACATGAACTTATTCTCAATTGTGTATTTTTTTTTATTTTTTTTTTATGGGCAACAAATTAGACTCATATGTAGACTTGAGTCGAGCCTTTTTTTGCTTTGATTTTACATTTCTCTCTCATATTCTATCTGATATGGGAACTGAATAGGCTATTCTTTCCTTTCTTCATTACGTCAGTTTAGAAAAGGACAGGAATTATGACTACTTCTGGGTGCGTTGTGCAAAGCTTATATTTGTGAGTACTTGTTTACACATTCAAACTCATGGTAAAGTTGTGGCTTAAATAGTATTAAACAACCTATCTCACGAGTCATGGTGCCATGCCTCTGTAGGTTACTCTATTTTCGGTGCATGCTGCTGCCTGCTTTTTCTATTTTCTTGCTAAACAGCGTGACAAAAAATCTGCATGGCTTGGGCTTGTCCCTGATGCCTTTGACAAAAGTGTGTGGGGCTACTATGTAACATCAATATACTGGTCCATAACTACTCTTGCATCAGTTGGTTATGGTGATCTGCATCCTGTTAATACAACCGAAATGATATTTGACATTTTCTATATGCTCTTTAATCTTGGTCTTACCTCATATATCATAGGAAACATGACCAACTTGGTTGTCCACTGGACAAATAGAACTAAAAAATATGTAAGTATATTTGCCTTATCCTTTTGTTATTCACCACACTTTGTTGATAGTTATAGATCAAACTTTAGAGTTTTATAGTTTTCTTATGGGAAGAAACTAGAAATAAAGGAGAACTATGAGTTCTGTACACTTATCTACAATTCCAAGTCAATGTTAAAATACTAAAGAGGTTCATTTATTATAGTTTTGAATGTGTTTCTTTTGTGGCACATCAGAGAGACACTGTCCAAGCTGCCTCAAATTTTGCACAAAGGAATCATTTACCGATCCGTTTGCAAGAACAGATGTTTGCTCATTTGCTTATGAAGTACAGGACAGATCTAGAAGGACTGCAGCAGCAAGTGACCATTGATTCCCTTCCAAGAGCAATTCAATCTAGCATCTCAAATTACCTTTTCTATTCACTAGTCGACAAAGTGTACTTGTTTAATGGAGTGTCAGATGACCTACTTTTTCAACTGGTATTATTTTTGTGTCTATTATAAAGAAAGCACTAAAGTTTTGTTTGTGGGAGAAAACTATTTTAAGGTATGACATTTGCTAAGTAAACAGTATTGGTAACTAACAAGCCTTTAGATAGACCCAAAATAAAAAATAGTAAACAAAGTATTTTTTCTCAATATAAGTTTACTAACCAACAAATCTTTTTCATAAAGTTAATCCAAAATATGCTACTCTCTGACTAATCTAAGCTCCAAGAAAAATTATTAGTATGTGTACTTCTTGTCATTCCTTGTGTTTTGAATCAACAGATTATTTATGTGTCTATGTTGAAATTTAAAGGTCACAGAGATGAAGGCTGAGTATTTTCCTCCGAAGGAAGACATTATTTTGCAGAATGAAGCACCAACAGACTTTTATATATTGGTTACTGGAGCTGTTGTAAGATATTATATGCCTCTTTATTTTTATTTACTCTATCTAAATACTCTTGAGTAGATGTAGAATAACTATGTATGCAAAGAATTGTCCACATATGTAATTCATCAAATAAATAAAAAACTGTTTTAGACTGTTTTATATTGGCACAATTTAAATATAGGAGAGTAAACAACCCCAAGAAAAAAAAAAATGGGGAATAACATTATTGCAATTAAAACTAAGGTGATCAAAAGAGTAATTGAAACAATTTTAATTATAAAAATCTCCTTCCATGTATATCAAATAGTATCAAATAGGGCATTTGTCAAATGTACTTTCTTTATTTAACACTGCTTTGCTTTTATTTTTTACATAAAAGCATGACAGACTTTGACTTTCTTTTTCTTGTAACTATCAGGAACTTATGATGAGAAAGGATGGAAAGGAACAGGCAAGTTTGTTTACGTTCATAATTTGAGAATGATCACTGCTTTCCTTTATATGATGTCGGGGATTGACTACATTAAAAGACTTGTTTCTATGATTAACAAAATGTGTTGTCTGCAATTGTACCAGGTTGTTGGTGAGGCAAAGACAGGAGATGTAGTTGGAGAAATAGGAGTGCTATGTTACAGGCCACAACTTTTTACAGTTCGGACCAAGCGATTAAGTCAGCTTCTACGTTTGAATCGAACTACATTTCTAAACCTTGCTCAGTCACATGTTGAAGATGGGACGATAATCATGAACAATTTTCTTCATGTATACAAAATATCTGAGCTCTTACAACTTTTATTTTCTTCTAGAAATGGTTCTAGTAGGTAGATATGTTAGTTTCTTTCGTATGCATATTCTTTTACTTGTTAAGGAGCCTTTTTTTTTCGTAGTTTCATGTGCATTACATTTTTCTATTACTTTTATTTTAAGATTCTATAATCTTTTGGATTTAATTCATTCTGTTTTCTAGACCAATGGAATATACTATTGAACAAGATGCTAAGTTTCGTTTTATTACACCTTTCCCTCACCTCCCCTATTTCAGACCATTATTTAGGAATTTTTTTACTACTTTTAATGGAGATATAATCTATTAAAGTCTCAACTTCAATTTGTAATCTTTTAACTTTTGAATAGTCTTTCATCTAACTTTTGTAATGGTTTCATAAGTGTTCTAAGTAGGGGTACAATTCACCTTTCAGTTATTTTGTACTTGAAATATTTGCTTAAATTTTGCAAAGGTGTTCTAAATATCGGATAATAATCCCTCTGAACTCTAGTTGTATATCCGACTCTACATATTATAAGGACTTGAAGATAATGTAAATTTGGAAAGTGATTCAAGAAAATGTTTGTTGATAGTAATGTATACGTTACAAAAGAAGTTCATGTTGCAAATAATTATTATATGATTAATTATATGAAACATTTTATTATGTTGTATGGGAAGAATTATTCCCTTGCTCACACATGTATAGGGCAATGAAATTGTATAACTTACACTAGAATTAGAGATGGCCTTAGGATATAATAATAAAAAGAAGTTTAGGAGCAAGTAAACTGATTTCTTTCCATGAAGGTAAGTTTATTACTTTATGATACGTTTTATACCTTATTGCAGCACTTGTATGAATCAGGGGAACCAGTGATGGAAGAAATTTTGGCAGAAGTAGAGGCAATACTGGCTCGGGGTAGAATGGATTTGCCTATTAGTTTGTTTTATGCAGTAAGCAGAGGTGATGATATATTGTTGCATCAGCTACTGAAGAAGGGTTTAGATCCAAATGAAGCTGATAAGAATGGAAAGACAGCATTGGTTAGCAAATATGATATCCTCTAGTGTAGACACATACATATATATGCACAATTATATGTATAACAGTATTCTAGACACTTACAACTCTACTTTCACATGTAACAGCACATTGCAGCTTCTAGAGGCAATCACCCTTGTGTAGCTCTCCTTCTAGAATATGGAGCTAACCCCAACACCCAAGGTATAACTTGGAATTTCAATATAAAATGTTTTGGCATTACAAATTATTAATGCTGTTTGTGAATAACTTGCAAACATGAACGAAAAATAAAAAAATGATGAAAACATTCATTATTGGGAGGTCATTAATGAATTTAAAAGCGATTCTTTCCTCATTTCAATTATTGAATGATGGTAGCGTCGATTACTATAGCCTAATTAGCCTCAACTTTTTTCGTTTGGCGCTAGAAATTTCCCTATGTAATACATAATCAACATTTAAAATGAATTATTTTGTCCATGCATAACGAATTCATTACTTCATTATTCACTATTGAAATGAATTTTGAGTGCTAAATTAATTGTTATATCAATCACACCCTTTCATGTTATTAGTAAAAACAACTTCTTTCACCAAATTAGGAGTTGCATTACCACTAGTGAATTCTCTAATTGCCCTTATTTATACAGATTGTGATGGAAGGGACCCTTTATGGGAAGCAATGATGGGTGCACATGACTCTGTCATGAAACTTCTTGTAGATAATGGTGCAAACATATCCTTTACCGATGTAAGCCGTCTTGCATGCATTGCTATTGAGCAAAATAACTTAGATTTGCTCAAGGACATTGTTGAATATGGTGGGGATGTGACACAGCCCACAAGTGATGGAACCACTGCACTCCATGCTGCAGTGTGTGAGGGAAACATTGATATAGTTAAGTTCCTTCTGGACCAAGGTGCTGACATTGATAAGCAAGACGCCAATGGCTGGACTCCAAGGGCTTTTGCAGATCATCAATGCCATGAAGAAATACAAAGCCTATTCTTGAAAAGCGGTCAGAACAAAATACCTTCTTTCGTTCCTACGATACCGAAGCATGGTGGAAAGCCATGTGTTAGGTGTCAAAGTGAACCCTACATAGCTGCCATCTGCCAAGAAAGCATGCCACGTAATCAAGAGTTGACATGGATGGAAAAGAGTCAGAGGAAAAAGGCCAACGCTTATCATAATTCCTTTTTTGGGATCATGTCAGCTACTGATCGTGGTAAGATTGCATTTCTCTTCCAAAATCAAATTAATTGATTAATAGTGATTTTCTTTTGAACAACGTCAGTGTTCAAAAAATATTACCAAATTTTTTTTATAAAAATCATGATTATTAGATAAAATAAAATAGTATGACTCACCTTTTTATCTAAAAGTTAATAAATATATTGCGTCATTCTGATAAATAATTCTAGAAAAGTGTATGTTGCTATCATTTTTTTCCTTTTATTATGAAATTTTTTTTTTTTGATTTAGGTTCAGTTTGTTTTAGATTTTTTAAGGAATATATTTTATTTTTAGTAACTATATAAATATTAGAAATAATTAGATAATTGTTTTTTGAGAAAAAGGTAAACAAAAAATTAAATATAATAACTTCTAAAAAAATTTCAAAAAATTTACAAGATAAAAGTGTTTTTTTTTTTTTAATTTTAAACAAATATATCCTTATATGTATTGTTTATTGTTTATTTTCTAATAACTATGATGCCATCTCACCCACTATCTTTTCTTATAGTTTAAGTTAGTAAATAGAGGAATTAGGACAATTAGTCTAGTTAAACTTAAAAGAATAGACACATCGTTGTCCTTAGGTTCATTTCATTGTTGATTACTAATGCATTCAGTCCTACATTTGATTTCTCAGTGAACCAACATTGATTTTGTTATAATTATGCAGATAGAAAAGATCCCATTGCATCTCAAAGCAATCACACTAATACGACTAATATGAATGAATTATCATTCAGAGTAACGCTTAGTTGTCCAGACAAAGGTGAGCGTGCTAAGAAGCTTGTTTTTCTACCAAAGTCCCTTGAAGAACTGCTAAGTATTGGTGTCAACAAGTTTGACTACTTTGCCACCAAAATTTTGACCAAAGATGGAGTTGAAGTTGAAGACATAAACTTAATAAGAGATGGTGATCATCTTATTCTTACTCGAGATTGAATATTGAAGAGGAGAGAAAAATGAATTGATTTATAAACCTTTCGTTTTCAAGTGTGTACAGTACATAGCTTTACCCTACCACTTTGTACTTTTACTTTACCACATTTTTGTCAAAAGAAAAAAAAAGGGTTTATCGGCATCTTTATTTTTAAAACAAGAGAACCGAAAAGAATTTTAAGTTGTCATCTTGTTATGACTTAAGATTATGAGAATAATTTTACCTAAAAATTAGTATATTAGGTGGGAGAACCTTATTACTAAATTAGCATATTGAGTTTATTTATTTGGTTCCTGTGAGATACTATCACAAATACATCTTTATCTATTTTTTTTTTTAAAAAAATTTGGTCTACATCTTAATCTTGTTTTTATGTAACTTTTTTCATAGCCTAACTCATAATGAAAACATTGATTATTATGACTTTAACCTCATGAAGAAAGCCTAACTTAAAAGACTATCTTATTATATATTGAGTTTTCTTATTTGCTCAATAATAGAACTCATACATATCCCCACTTCCCTCAAAGCTTGAACACATTCTTTTAACGATGGCACTTGAGGAATTCTTAGGTGCTCTTGAAGCAAGAGATTTTTATTCATTCATTCATCATTTGCCAAATGAAATTTGTAAAGTAAAGTAGATAATGGGTGGTTAAAGGGAAAAGATGGGGATTACAAAATTGATGTGACAAATAGTGAATAAATAACAATAAGAGATTTTTTTTTTAAATTTCCTAATGCACCTAAAAATTTCCCATAGCACTTTTAATAACTAACGTCATTCATCAACAAATATACGCTAAATATGACTTTTTTTTTTTTTGTTCTTCTTGATATTCTTGCTATTGTCTATTCTTGGGGAAATAGGAAAACCTCTTTTTTTGTTTACCTTGTTCATAGTTAAATATTCTCATTCTTTAAAATTAATATGGCATTGTAATGATTATGAGAAGAAAAAAAATGTTCAATCGTTGTTATTAGGAGATCCATTAGTCTTGTACAAAATCTTGTGTATAAAATTGTCATAACATGCTTGGAAGGCACACTAATGGGAGACAACAAAAAATGTGGAAAAAAAAAATTAATAGAATCGTTACCAATTTTTATTTATGGAAAAAATTGAAAAAATATTTTGATTTTGCAAAATCTGGTTTTTGAAAAAGAATCAGATTTGGGAGTTTGATTATACATAAAGAAAGATGGAAACTTAATTCCACTGCACCCCTAATACATCTATCTTATGACAATTACACTAGACTTTGTCATGCAAAATTAATAACTTTAATAATACTTTTTTCCATTTTAAAAGAATTCTAACAATTATTTACAGAATAAGAAACAAAATTTAAGAAAATTAAATTTTGATTTGACTTGCGCTTTTATATTTCCTCTGGTGCAATGAAGAGCTCAAATCCAAGTAGCTTTTCTAGAAAATAATTGTTTATTAGGTTGATTTTATTTATGAAAAGATTTTTTGTCAAAAAAAAAAAGATAAAATAAAATAAAACAAATTTACTTTTACACAGGATTTAAAATTATAAACATTTATAATTCTTACAACCTTTAAAGATGGCTAAACCATACTAAGCTATTGCAAGAAATAAAAAAAATTGGATTGCTAAGGATTATGAAATTGTATAAGGGATATAAAATTTAAACAGAGACAACTCAAACCTTTTACTTTTGTATTTTATTTTATTTTGTTTTTAATATTTTCATTTTTACTTTTTACCATTTTTTTCCTTTTTCTTCTTTTTTATAAAAGAAATGGGTCAACAAATTATGCCAAAAAAAAAAAAGTCTTTCTTTTGCGGAAGGCCCAAACTAGCTAATGGTTTAGTACGCACCCAAAAAAAAAAAAAAAAGAAAGGAAAAACTAAAGCAAGAAAGACCAAAACCAATACAAAAAAAGACTTAAAAGAATTTGAAAAAGGGCTACAGAAGAAAAAAAAATTATGGGCATTTTGTTAACCAATGCCTTTAAGGTTTCAAAAGTCATAACTTTTCATAGAAGAAATAAAATTTTTAAGTTGCCAATGCATTCAATGTATTGAAGATGCCTTCTATTGCGGGCCTTGTTGCGTTAGTGACCAATTTAGATCATTGAAAATTGAATGAAGGGTTTCGATTAAATTTTTTTATTATATAAAAAATAATTTTATGTAGATGATCCATTTTACCTTTTCACTTTCATATTTTTCCACACTACTCTACTTTCACCCAACCGTCGCGCTCTATCGGAGCCACCGCTACTGGCCCCAGTGCTAGGATCACCCCTCCACCTTTTCCCACTGCACCCCGCTGCCTTCCCACTTGTCACTACTCCCACCCGTGTAGCGCATGATGGTGCTTCCATTTTTCCCAAATAGATGGACTCTGAGAATGACTCACTATTTGATTTCCAAATCCAACTACCTCACCTTTCCCATGCTGAATTTTTTAGTCAGTTCGTTCTCTTTTTAATATTATATCCCTAAAAAAATCAAACTTTTGGGGGCATTGTTCTTTCTAGTTCTAGATTATGGTTTGAGCTACTCTTGGATTTTCATTATTCATGAAATTTTTACATCAACACCATGCTTATCTCTCTCACATTCATTTAGTTCAAGTTCCTTTGTATATCTTTATCATCCCATATAATCGAGTGTGATAATGATGTAAAACATTAGATGAATGAGGTAAATTCTGAGTAAAACTTGAATTTATACTTCTAGCTTAATTGTTATGTAGTGTGTGATAATAATGTATTGTATTTGTACATTTTTTAAAATTATTGCCATGCTCATAATTTGTGATTTATGTAGGACAAGAATGGTAGATGGTGTTGGATCAAAAAATAGCACTAGTAGTTTTGTTCAGGTTATAGAGCAGTAGGAATCGCAAGGATTGCGGGCTGAAAGGATATATGTTGCAGCAAAGTTGGTAGAAGATGGAAGGAAGGAGAGAAGGCTTGAAGAAAAAGAATATAATAAGGATAAAATGGTCATTTCATCATAATTTTTTTAATATAATATCATCAGTGACCAAATTGGTCACCAATTCATAGGGATCATATAAAAAGCCGCCTATATTGAAAACTTGAAAACTTATTATTTTTGAAACCTTAACTTAGTTAGCAAAAATTAATAATAATTAGAAACCCTAAAACCTAAATGGTCTTCTGAAAGAAAGACTGCATAGCCATCACCAACACAAAATAGATCACAGTGGTGGGGACTAGCAATGGTAGGGTAAACTTGTGGTGGTGCAGTGATAGCCTAGGCGGCTCGTGGTGATATTTTGTGGACTGATAGGAGGCGTGACAGTGACCCGATGGCACTGGCAGATTGGACGTAGTGGTTCGACATTATAAGGCAACGAAAAGGAAAGGTAGGTCACGAAGGTGAGTGAGCATGGACTGATGAAGCTTTCGATAATATAGTGAGGGAGCACCTGTGAAAGTACGCAGGTGCTGCAAGGGTGAGGTGGGTGGTGACACTGCTATGGTGGCAGCATTGTGTGGTGCAATAGTGAAAAAGGTAAGCGTGGTTTGTGGAGGTGGTTGTGCGGGTTGCTGTTGGAGGACATCGACAGGTAGGCGGCAATTGAGTTTAGTTGCAGCTATGAGAGATGATGCTATAATGATGGTGGTTCATGATGAAGGAGGCAGCTGTAAGAGGGTGGTGAGATGGTGGTTGCGGGTGTGGTAGGTATGGCAGTGAGTAAGGCGTGGTGGATGGTGTTGTGGGTATAACAATTGTTTCTAGTTTGGGTTATGTTTATTTGCAATGAAAGAATTTTATGGATAGGGATGCCAATGGAGTAGGGCAGGGGATAAGCCCCCATCCCCAGCCTTGTGGATAAAAACCCTCCTTATCCTCACCCATTCCTGCACAAGTACCTGCTTTTAATTTCCACGATGGATAAATGGATATTTGTGGATATCCATGGGTACCTAATATATCATTAAAAAATTGTGAAAAATTTAATAAATAAGGCAAATCTGAATATCATATTTGTAATTTCTCCAATACAATTTTAATTATCCAATGAGAGAACTACTATTTTGACCCTTAAAAGATCAATGTGCTGAAAACTACTCCTTCAAAGATATCTAATTAGTTCGTGGTACTTCAATGATCAACTCATTCACAAATTAGTTCTTAAAAGATCAACACGCTGACAAAATAGTCTCTACAAGATTAATATGATGACAAATTAATCTCTAAAATATTTTTTTGTTAACATTAACAAAATCCATTAGCAATAATAGAATTCATCATTGGAGCATCACGAACTAATAAAATATCTTTTAGGGAATAATTTGTCAACAAATTGATCTTTTAAGAGCCAAAATGGTGGTTCTCCTTTATCCAATACAATCAAATCTAAAATAAAATAAGTTTAATTTAATTTGAGAGTGTGATGATTAGCCATGTGATATTTTCCTCATGTGCAAGTACAAACCATAAGTACATGGGTATTATATCTCTCTAAATTCAATTTATTTCTATATCATTCCAACAATAACGAGAAACCTTGCATTATTTTGGTTCGTATGTCAAAATAACCTAAACAGATCATAGTTTTATAAATACTAACAAAATCAAATGATAAAAGTTGAAGGCCAAAGCTAATATTTTGACCTAAAGAGCATGAAATTAACAAGTGAGGACAATGATACTGAAATTAGGGTTTGTAAAAATTAATATGCATATATAGTGGTAGTTTAGTGTTTTCATATATCGTTGGGCACCCATATGCATAGGGACAATGATCATTGCCCTTACCCAATCTAACAAGCAAGCAATTAAAATATCCATCCCCATTACTTACGGGAGGAAAATCTTCCCCCATACTTATCCCGTCATGGGTATTATTTGTAGATACCCATAACAACGAGTAAAATTGACATTCTATCTATGGATAGGGCTGTCAAATGGGCCAGGCCAGCCCGTTTAAGCTTGCAAACCACATTATGCTAGCCCAGTTTAAGACTGGTCTGTAGTTTTAAACGAGCTAGTCTTTATTCTTTGGCTATTTAGTCTTCTAAAATTTTGATTATACATAATACACATTAATTGTGATATGAAAAAAAAAAAAAAAGACAAATTCTTATTCCTTACTAAAAAAAGTGAGAATATCCTAAATTTAATTACTAAGTTATGTTTTTATATCCTAAATTTATGCCCGTTTTCTTAGAAAAAATGCGAGTAAACGAGCTAACCCATTAACCCGGGCAGGCTGGCCCGTTTAACCTACGAGTTAAATGAGTCGAGCCGAAAATGGGCTAGTTTGAATGGGTCATTATTTTTTAAGCCCAACCCACTTATTTTTTGCAGATAAACGAGTTGACTCAACATGTTTGGTCTATTTTGATGGCCCTATATATGGAATTTACTTTTTATTTTATTTTATTTTTTATTTTTGATGTGTTTCAAATAGATGATAAAAAAAAAAGAATAAAAGCAAATATTGTATACTATAAAAGAATTTAAGTTATTGATAGATTTACCTATGAAAGAGCCACCAAAGACTAACAAACTGCATCAATGACAATATAACGCTTAAGCAAAACCAAAACCAAAATGCTCGATAATGTAATACCTGGTTTTAAATTAAAACATCTATTTAAAATAGAAACATTGGTAACGAGAATTTTAAAATTTCACATTCAAATTTACAGTAATAGAGGAAATAAAATTAATTAATTGGTGATGTTTTTCTATTCACTTTAAATTATAGAGTGATAGAGGAATTAAACTCAATTTATGTGAAGATTGTTTTAAGAAGTGTAGAAAAAAAAAGGAAAAAAGAAAGAAAGAAGAAAAGGACCACTCTACACCTTAAGCAGGGTGACACATACTAAACCCCCTCTTTTTCCTTCTTTGCACCACCTCAAACCATCTTCCTCACACTGTGCTTGTTTCTCCTTTTCTTCCTCACAGCTTCTAATTCAACCTCTTTCTCCATTAACCCTCTCTCTCATCCAGCCCCCTCATGTCACCGCTAGTCATCTCACAGCCACCACCAGCAGTCGCGTCTCGTCCCTCTCTCTATCTTAGCCTTGTCACACCCCTCTTCCTCAAGTTGGTCTCTCTCTATGGGTTCTCCTCCATCGCCAACTCCCTCTTGCCGCCGCGTCTCTCTCTCTTCGATAGTGGAGCTTCAGTCTTGCTTCTTTAAAGCTAACCACAACCCCTTGGGTAAGTTGTTCTTGACTTCTTTGTTTGATTGTTGCAGAATCAAGTTTGCACACCTTGTTATATGCTTGTTCTATTTTCCTTTTGTTCAAATATTTAGTTAATGGATGATAGGATTGGTTATTTGGCTGTTGATATTATTAGAACGGGTGTTTAATGTGTTTTTGGTCACTTGGGGACCTTAATTGACGTGTGTGAAAACTAATTGACAATTTGTTAGACCGATACTTGTACTAATGATCAAATTATTAATCCTTGAGTGTGATGGTTGATTTTGGAGTCCAATTTAAGTAACAAAGGTTAAATCGTAACTTGGGCGCGTAACTTAACTTTGGGTTATGTGTGGACTTAAACAAATAGTATCTTGCATAAGTTTGGGAATAACTTAAAAGCTTAGCTCTATTTTTTTTCAAAGCTATTCGAGACAACTACTAGAGTCTTATCAATCCATCTATAATGCTTATTAGAAATACTCTAACTTAATTGAGTTTAGTTTGAGTTAATTTTTGTTTAGAAGCTAATTTATTTTGGATCAATATCTTTTGAAGTGTTGGGTAGCTTTGAGGATCTTCCCAGTGGTTCTAAAGCACCATCAAGTGGAATTCCCACCTCTTGTTCTTGATTTGTGAGTAATAGGATATCTATAACTTATTTAATGTGTTATTTTGTAAGAGCATGTTATTATTAATGATAATGTTTAGATCATGAGAGTATGATGTGTTTGTTTTATTTAGTGTGTTTATTAAATTTTTTAATGATGCTTATTATATATTTGAATTTGAATTTTGAGAATGGGACAAGCTCATATGAAATGGTATTGGAATTGTTGTCTGAACTTTGACCTATATCACAGTTTGAGCCATGATATCTTGATCAACATGCTATTTTTATAAATATGTGTGAGGTGTGAATTTTAATATATTGGCTCTAGGACCTACTAGGATGTAAAGTGCCATGGCTTATAAAATTATCTGAGGGCCACCTCTTGAGATCCTATAAGGGCTGGGAATAGCTATAAGTTAGTTTTGGCACTTAACCTCTTGGAAGCGAAGTGCCATAGACTTAACAAGCTTTCGGGGGCCACCTTTTGAGTCCTAGAAGGGCCAAGAATAAAGTGTCGTGGACTTAACAAGCGTCCGGGGGCTACCTCTTGAGTCATGGCCAAATTGGTACATTAGTTTCAAATTTTATCAATTTATATATCTATAGGCAATTATAATGATTTTCCATGTGTTGTTGCCTAGTGCTGCTACTATGTCTGTTTTGAGTATGTGTCTATGTTGAGAACTTGGCCCTGATTGCTTATTTCTTTCCTTGTTATATATATGTTATTACTTACTGAATCTGTTTAACTCACCCCTCTATCCTTCCCTGTTTCAAATTTAGTTGCAGATTTGCAATTGGTATTCCTCAGTTAATCAAGGGGTAGGGCCTTTGAGGAAGCCAACACACTTCCGCCACATATTCAGTAGTACTAGATTCAACTTGTAGAATTGTATCCCAGATTATTCAAGTCTATATATGTGTGTGTGTGTGTGTGTGTGTGGGTGCGCTTGGACTCCAAAAGCATTTTGACAATGCTTGTTTGACTTTGAGGTTATGTCTGATTATGGTTGATTTATGGATTCTGTGGGTTGGATTGTATACTGAGCTATTACAGGAATTGGTATATTATGGGAAATGCCAAATTTTAGGGGACACATTGTTCGTTTTTCGTAAATTCCTCAGTTAGGCTTGCTAGGGGGCCAAGGCTCTCTAAATGCCAGTAGTCATGGCCCAAGTTGCGTCATGACGGATGATTTTTTTAATTATTTTTCTGATTGTTTGTTGATATGCCTATTGCTAAGGGACAATGCCTATTTATACATGTTTGGGAACGAATGTAATTAACTACAAAATAATTTGATTTGATGCTGATTGGAAAATTTTGATTTGATTGGAATTGATTAGTGATAGTTTGATTTAAATGACACTTATTAATTAATTTAAGATGCTTATTGATTGATTTTATATTTTTAGTTTGGGCTAAGATGAGTTATTTGCACTTAAAAGATTGAGCTTCTTTTGCTTACCCCTCTCTCTCTCTCTCTCTCTCTCTCTCTCAAAAAGGGTTAGAACATATGGGCTAAAAATTGGACTTCTCTTTTTCTTTCTTTTTCCTTTTTTTAATTTTTAATTTTTTAGCTTTTTCCTTCCTTTTTTTATTTTTTTTTTAAAGGATTCGAATAAAATTTGGTGTTTACAGAGACTAATAAAAGATTCTACTGGAAATTGGAGTGATGGCTTCCCTAGAAACTTTGGGGTACTCTCATGGTTACTTCATGTAGCTTCTTTTTACTAATTTTTTTTTTTTTAAGCTTACGCCTTGCATTTTTTTTTCCAAAAAACAATTTGCATCTTTTAGTGTGATTTTTCAAAACAAAATTAGAGGATTCATACATATGGTCCCTATAATATGTCGTAGTTACAATGAGTAAAGATGTTTGAGATTTAACTCGGTCAAAGTGATGTATTATTTAAATTTAGCTTGGGATATATTTCAGGTTAAACAACCTGACCCAACCAATTCTAAAAAGTTTATAAAACAGTTTTTTTTCAAAACATAAGGTAACCTTTAAAGTTTCTTAACCAAAACTAATAAACTATATATAATACGATAAATTTTATATTAATATAATTTTTTTAAAAATATATTATAAATCATGTTTTAATTTTACTATTTTATGTTAAAGTTTTAGGATTTTATTAATGTGTGCTCATAGGGCATAGATTGAGAAAACAAAAAGCAAAGTTTTGAATGAGAAGTAAAGCCCTTACTTTCAATTCATTGAAAATATTAAAAACGTTCCTTTTTAAATGCTTAACCACTATAGCCGAAATATGATATTGTCATATAATGCTAGTTGAACAACTGATTCATAATAATCTAGAGCTAGACTTGCACCCGTCCGATGCACGGGTGAACATTTTTTTTTATACTAACGCCTTACGAACGATTGTTACATTTTGATCATTTGACAACTGATCAAAATCTAATAATCGTTAGTATAAAGAAAATGTTGCGTGCAAATCTTGTTGTTATTAATAATTATTATTAATAATTAAGCAAAATAAATAAAAATAAATATGATTATATAAATATTTTATATTTAAACTAAGATTATTATAAAAATATTTTATATTTTATTATTTATCTTAATTTTTTTTATAACTATTCTTTATTTTATTAGAATAAAAAAAATTAACAAATATATAATACTCTTCTATTTATATTTTATGGTCATTTCATATACTTTTTATCATAATACATAGCAAACAATCCATGAGAATTACTACACCACACATGCATGTATTACACATCCATCAAGAAAATAATTAATACTACAGACATGCATGAAGCTTGAGAGCAATTAAAACTACAAATATCAAGAAAATGATTATTGATGAGCTTAAGAACATAATTAAAACTACATTCACCCATGTCAGTAATTATACTCCATTATCCATTAAAAACACACTATGAGTTCAACTATTTGCCAATTTGTTAGCACAAATTTCGGCCCAAAAAAATCCCCTTCTATGGCTACCAAATGGCAAAGAATCATTGCCACTATTCTACCATTATATTAATATAGATTGCCTCCACTACAATGTCAAGGAAGCGTAAATGAAAAGGGTCAGGTGAACTCGATTCCTTCCAAATAGCCAATGCTTCCTCCATTGTAGCCTCCAAGACTCTTCATATGCACAACGCTATTGAGGCTACAATATTCCCCTTGTAGTCTCTTATGACACTGTCCCCAACCCACTGGTACCATTACTCAACATTGACACCAGATTATTGACCATAATCATGGAGGAACCTAACACAACTAGGATCTCACATAGGGGTTGCAGGTGACAAAAGCGGAGACAGTAGACTTCATGTTAGCAAGTTAAAAGTTCAACCAACATTGGTGTGCTTAGTGCTAGAATTTTATAGGTTTGGCCTTCCATTGATTGTTCATTACAAATCCATATAATTATTGAGTGATCCATTATGGGCTTGGAATTCACATGTATTATTGGGCTTGAATTCAATGATAAATATGCTAGAAGGTGTAGAAACCCAAAGTAACCTAGGTCTTTGATGGTCAGAACTAGGTACTATATATTCATACTATAGGCAGGATCCCTACTTTAGTCTTAACACTCTTGATGGCTATTGTTCCATCGATATAGCCCTCTGCAATGAGAAAGAGATAGAATGGGTTCTTTTGTACCGGGCGTATGCGTTTGCGTAGGTCTATTTTGCACCTCAACACTAGGATTCTGACAGGTATGCAACGTTATTAATCTATATTCCTATTATATTGGTGTTCTAAATTCTTGGTATAGATCTGGTAAAATCTATTATGTGGTATCAGAGCATGTTATACTGAGATTAGAATCCAATTGATTTAAATTAGGAATTTCTTTGAAATTAATTTTGAATAACTGCTAAATTAATTTTGAATAGGAATCTAAAATTTCTTAAATTTCTTTCTTTTCGATCTAGTATCTGGCTTTTATTAGATTGAATAATTTTGCATTGAAACATATTTTAAATCAAATCTGAGCCACAGTTCGAAGGTGGGGATTTGTGTTATTTGAAGTTAATTGTGAATACCAGTGCTTGAAGTGTGAATTTTGTTCAAACTGAAATTTGTTATTGACTTACGTTGGTATTTAGAGAATTTGATGGTCTGTAGAACACCTTTTTTGTTTTGAATCATGAATCTATTTGATCGAATAAAACTTTTGTATTATGAATCAACTCTATTTTGTGATTCTGGAATTGGATTGTGATTCTTGTCAATGAGTGAAAGGGCACGGGTGTTTCCCTGTTGGTTTTCTCCCTTTTAATCTTGAATCTATTTGGTTTTCTACCTACTATATCAAGAAGAGTTCTAAGGACTCCTGTTATCCCATTAACATTGACGGTTACAAACCTTATGGTCACAACCATGGAACAAAGATAGTTATACATAGGTTTGCTACTTGAGAAGGACATGGGTAGCTTTGACATCTTCGTTTGGAAATGATTGAAGGCATAGACAATTTGTTTGAGTTGCAATGGGATATGGAGGCTTATGGGAGCTCTTGATAATTGCAAGCCTATTCATGCAAATGGATATTTGAGAAGAAGACTCCAATGAAAATGTGGAGTAGTTTAAAATGGGTGTTGTGGCTGAAAATTTCCTTGAAAAAGGACATGACTATTATTATGTGTGACTGTGTAATAGTCGAGGAGGAGAGTGTTGAATTTTTCAAGTGTGATAATGAAGTCCCATATTAGTTAGGAATGGACTAAGTGAATACTATATAAGCGGAAAGGTCTGTAGACTCATTGCCTGAAGGTTTTGGATCGACATGTGGCATTAGACTTACTATTATGGTTTCTCACTTGGCCCAATACTAAAGACATCCCATGTAACGTCGGAGAAATTCTATCGTTAATAACCGAGTTGTTCGGTTTTCATCGAATAATTAAGATTAATCAGAATTCGATTAAGCATTCACTTAAAGCCAATTAAATGTAATTTAGAAGGATTAGGCTTGATGGAATCATATTAGGAACATAGGAAATCTCATAGAATTTTTCTAAAGACTGATTAATTGAATTTTTATATATTTATTTTCTCTCATATTTAGTTCATTAATCTTCTTTTGTGCTTAATAGGAATAATTTGGGCCATTTTGCATTTTAGTGAGTGTTGGTTAGGCTAGATTTAGTTTTTCCAGCATTAAGCTAATTCTGACCCTGTTTTGGTTTTTTGGGCATATCTTGAGTTATAGAGCTCATTTTATTGTGATTCTTAATTTGCAAGAAAGCTGAGAGATAGGCCCACAATTCCTATAAGAGGTCAAAGGCCAATTCTGATGATAAGAAGCTGAAACTGGGCCTAGAAGTGAATTGAAGAGATGCACTCATGGTTTCTAAACTGGGTGCAGTATTTGGACCATATCTTGGTCCATAGTAGCCTAATTAAGCCCATTCCAATGGCGTTTTGAAGCTAACATCCAAGGCTACAATTCTTCTTCAGAATACAAATCCAAATGGTTGCATATTCCTGGCCAAAACCATGGAAAACATTACTAGTTGTATTGGAAAGTTGAATTTAGTGTTTTTAACATAATTTTTTATCTAGAATTCAGAATTTAGCAAATAAGATGTCCAAATTCATCTAGGAGACATGGAGATTAATGTAATAACTGTTACGGATTGAGGGGGAGGAGTTTTGATTCTGTTTTGGCTGGCTGAATTAAAGAGGGGACCAGAACTTGGAAGAAAGACAGATTTTTGGAATAGAGAATTTTCGATTTTTGATTTTTCTTCTTCTTCCTCTCTTCTCTCACGCCCCCCCCCCCCACCTTGCCAATTTGTCTTCCTCCCTTCTTGGAGGCTTGAACGTCTATCTAATTCAAGGATCAAGGAAGCAATAACGCTTTTGAGAGTCCAGTTCAATTGGATTCAGCATACAACCAATTCAGTTTCATCTAATCTTTCACTTATTTCTTATCTCATTTTTGAATTGAAGTTTGTCATTCTAAATTGTTGATTGGGAATATGTTTGGTCGCATATTATTCGGTTGATGTATGTAATCCATTGTTGAAAGAGTGTGAATTAGAATTTCAGGTTTGAGTTTTATGATTAATTGCATTGATACTCGAAATTGACACAACTCAGTTAGGTTCTAGAGGTCTCTAAACATTAATTGATTTTGTGTTGATCAAATGCATGAAGGTTTTTGTGTGAATGCTAAGTTTGAATTGAGATTGCATTCAGATTTATTGTTAATCACTGAATTGGTTTGTTGAATTAATTTTAGAATTCGATGATTAAGTGTTAATTGTTTTCCGTTGATTCTTGGATTGGATGCTTCCCATTTTATTTTAATTTCGTGATTTACATCCTCTTCCTTTAGTTTTTAATTCCTAAACCCCCCCAATTTCCTGATCATATAACATTGTCATCACTGGGAAACGACCCGGGTTGCAACCTTTGCTACGAATTTAGTGTAATTCGGCTTTATTGTAATTTGACCGAGCTCAACACTCGAGTCAAAGACCGGTTTACCGATTTAAGAGAAATCGGTAAGATTTCAGTATTTTAAATTATCGGAACCGGATCAATAGAACTTGCATTATGAATGCCCTAGGATGAATGGTTAGGATTTAGCCAAACCACCTATATGTGGCGCCACCTTTAGCCAAGGATGGCAGCCACAAAATTAAATTGAAACTCCAACACACATCTACCAATCACATAACTCCTTGCTCCACAAGTTTGTGTTCAATTCCTTCTTTGCCCTTATGAATTTTGGCCAAGATAAGGAGCTGACTCCACTCCATTTCTCTTCCATTCACACTCATCTCTACTCCATCTTCAACCTCTCTTCAAGTCTCATCAAGAGTTGCTTCCATCTAAGACACCAAATCAACCAACTTTCAACTAGACAAGGTAGGAATCCAACTTCTCATCATGTTTTTCTTGATTTGGGGCTGTGTAGGGATCTTGTTTTCTTCTTGATTCTGATGTGATTTAGTGTGATGATGTTGGATCATTATTGATTTTGCATGTATATTGTGATTGGAATTGGAATTGGTATGAAAGAGCTTGAAGAATAGAGAAAATTCAAGAAGCTGTTAGGGTTTTTCTTGGCGATCCGTACGGCAGAGTCTACAGCTCCGCCTACTGCCGTTTAAATTTGATGAACCTATTTTTATATGAAACTAGACACTTAGGGATTTCCATACATTAAAATACACGTCCATTGGATTAGTATAGAATTATTTATGAATTTTTGAAGTTTAATCTAGAAATCTAGACTCTTATCTGGGCAGTATAAGTTGAGAATGGTGTAACTCACCGTACACAACTCCAAATTGAGTGAGCCCAAATTTTTTTGAAAGCTAACATATAAGAAACATCCCAAAAAAATTTCAGGGTCAGATTCGTTGCCATTTGTTCCCAGCATATCAGTGAAGTTGACTTATGTTCAAACTAGGCTGAAACAGGGTAGCCCAGTAGGGTTAAGCTATGGATCTTATATCTCAAAATATACTCATGCAAATGACATGAAACTTATTTCATTTTAAATCTTGTTCTATTAGCTTTAATTTGATATAAATTTCGTATGATTTCACCTACATTTCTATTTTTAGTGAATTTTCACTTATAAGGATGCAATTCTGACTAAGAAAAGGGCAGTCTGAGGTAAAATACTTATAACTTGAGTTATACAAATCAAAATGAGATGGGACCAAAAGAGTTGGAAACTAGACACATAACGCTATGACATATCCAAAATTTAGATTTAAATGAGTTGAATTGAACTAAGGGCGGATTATACCAAAATCGAGCAGAATAGGAGAGAATAAACCGAAAACCCTATTGATGCTTGAATTGATCTTGATAAATGGTGCTATGAGTATATATATATATATATATATATATATATATATATATATATATATATATATATATATATATATATAATTGCTGATCCATGTTGAATTGCAAGTTTGAATAATTGTCTTGGTTATGCAGCACTATTCATGGGGAAGCAGGACTCGATCAGTTATCTTCTTAGAAATTTCAGCAAGAAATTCATATGTTGTGTAAATTACAATGGCATGAACACATGATGTTTGAAAGAATAAAGTTAGTTGTGCATGCAATTCATGGATATTACAAAGGATTCCATATTACTTGGGTCAGCCCCTGAATAAGTTTAAGGGGAATAAATCAGTGGGAAAGTCGGGGAAAGTAAACCCGACAATCCTGTATAGGAATGAGCTCGGTCCTGAAAAGCGGACTATTACCCAAGAGTATATGGCCAATAACTCCCAGGGGACCAAGGATGGAAATAAGTTCTAAGAGGCGAAAACCTTCAAGGATAAGATACATTTTCCAGTTGCACATTAATATATACAGTATGATAATCCTTAATTGATTTTCTAGTTACCAGTTTATTTCTCTTGATATATTATTGTTTACTTATAGTTACTATTTTAATTGGATTAGCATATCTGTGAACCAAAATTGAGTTTGTTTTGGTGTATGTTTTATAATAAGAATTTAAGTTAAATATTACTATTATGTCATACTATTTTAAATTATGGAAAAACTGAAACAACTGGGGTTGACAACGATGATAAATATGTATAAACTAGGAATTCTTATTGAGAAATTTTTATTTCTCACCCTACTGTATGTTTCCGCATCATTCTCAGATCATGGAGAACGCGGCCACAGGCGTCTTGTTCATTGAGTTTCCTAAACTTCATATCCACATCGACCTGTTTATAGACTCTGTGTATATATCTGGTAGATACCAATTTTGCCTTTATTTCTTTTTCGGTAGAGATTTCGCAGTCCCACTTTCTCACCCCCTTTTTAACCCGTCCGCATCTTATATAGCTATCCCACTATACATGACCCATCCTTTTCCACCTCCACAGGCAGCAACAGCGGCAGCGGTAACACCGGTAGTGGCAGCAGCTCCCATGGCTCCGCCAGCCTCTCCACCGCAACAGATCCCCTCTGCTTCTATGTCTGAGAAAGATCCGTTGGAGGTGGCGAGTTCGTCTTCCTCATCCTTAGCCCCGGGCGTGGACTACACTCTTGCCGATGCCGACATGGCGAATGGATTCCTTTCCTCGGAATCCATCTAGATAGCACACATGTGGTAGCAGCAGGAGGTGTATAAAGTGGCTCTCTTTTGATATTTTGGGTCACAGGTAGTAGCCTAGGGGTTGATCAGTACGTGAAATGCCCCATGGGGGACCAGTTAGGGTACTGTTCATAGAGACAGGCCGATTTATTTTATCTTAAGCGGCCTCATTTTATTACCCTGTACTGCTTATGTATCTTTTCACAAACTTTGAAAATAGGTATCTATGTATATATTATGATGCAGTTTGCAGTAGTTCTGTCTATTTTGCATTTTTATTTATGTTACGTTACTTCCGATACAACAATTATCTAATATTTATTCCACCGTCAAATAGAAAATTTGTTATGTGAACAGTCACCTCTATATGGGTAATTAATAATGAGATAGAAAACGGAATTTAATCAGCTCGCTACACGTAATCACTTATCAAATAATATATTATGACTTAAGTATAGTACTTTGCCTGGTAAGGTGTTACATCCCAAGATTTTGGATTTTCCCTAACTATTTTAACAAGTGATATTAGAACCAATGTTTTGGTTTGGCCAAGTATTCTGAGATTGTAATTGGTTGGTGTTTGGGTTTTGTCTTAACCCATGAAGCATCTACCATGGTTCCCCATGAATACACGAAAAGGCCTTTGTTGAAGGAAAGTGTACTAAAGTTGGGATTCACACTTGAGAGGGAGAGTTATAATAGTCATGGTTAATTTGCATTATTTTATGCAGGAATTAAGAGGCAACTGTGCCTAATATTCAACTCAATTGAATGAAACTTTAGTTATACCACAATTTTAGTTGCACAATATAATGTTCTATTTCTCTTGATAAAATTCTTTTATGAAAAATGTTATGGTAATTATTAATTATTATTGTTTTGATGGCATTATTAAGTGCATGGAGAATGGGAGCTATCTTATTGTCATAATACAATTTTGGAGGGCACGAACAAATAATTGTTATTGCTGGTGAGTTAGTTAGCATAGTAAATAGTAGTGTGCAAGGTAGTCTGTTTATTAAGCTGATGAAATAATTCCCAAAAATTAAGTGCTCTCAACCTTGGTCTAATTGACCTGTTAGCTAAATTGTAGTCTAATTAAGTGCACTCTGTGTTAATTATATTGTAGTCTAATGCTCATTATTTTGATTTGCATGGTATATATGTGAAAATTCACTTGTGTGTAAATTAGCGTTCACTACTTGAGTGATGTAACTTTATGAAGAGTACTTTATAGTGTGTTTCTTAGAAAACATTTTTTAGGGAAATTCATGCATGAAAGTTGAAAATTGTTTAATGGACTGAATTGTTATCCCTATTTTGGAGCCTATTTACTGATTTGGATGTATATCACCACAGTGACTCATTCATGAATTTAGTGAAGCTACTTGTTATTAAGGGATGGTTTTGTTGTTTTGCCCAATTAGTGCATTAACCTACCCATAGGTGGTTAAGTATGTGAGTTAGTTCAAACAACATGAAAATTTTAGGATTATTTGATGATGAGAATTCTTCTGCCCATAGGTTTTGAATTTTTTGAGGCTATCATGTATGATATATTTTCCACCCATAGGCGAGTTTATTTTCATGTTTTAAATTCCTGTTATCATGACAATTGCGACTAATTGTTGTTCATTGGATCAACTAAGGGTTAATTGTATTTATTTTCAACTTCATGTCATGTTTTTCCTTAATAAAGTAATTATACTATAATGTTGCAAACTTTCACTAGCTTCTTAAAAGGATGGAAATTGTATATAGCAATGGTCTTTGGGCATGATGTATATGTAAGTTTATCTATGAAATTATGTTTGAATTCATATTTAAGCAAATTTAGTTCTTGAAGAAAATGTTGATTGTTTTAATGAGTAAGAGCTATGGTATGTGTTGTGCATTCTGTCCACAAGTGATTGTACAATCATATGCTTCACCTTTCATGAAAAATATGACTATGTACAAAATTAATCGTATTCTTGTAATTGCATAAGGTTGGTGGAAGCCAAATGTTTGTTCTATTTTCATGCTTATATATAATTCTGAAAATCCTTGATAGTCTAAGTTATGATAGCTATGTTTTGTTGCTGTTAATGTTATTTAACAATAAAGCTATGACAGCTTGATTGAAATCACATACTTAAATCTTGATGGTTTATGTCTTTTAATGTAATTGGTTAGTGAAAGCTGATTAGATTGTAATTGTACGAGGGGCCATCATGAGTATATTAGTACTGATGAGGTGTTTGTTAACCCCCATAACTAAAGGACCTAGGCCTATAGTGTTTATGAAACATGTTAAAAATATGGGTCTTATAAGGTATTTTGATGTATTTAGTTAGTGGGAGTTGTATTGTTCATTTGATTACATTGGGCTTATGTAATCTATTGATGAATATATGCACATGTTATAAAATTGGTTTTGATACCATTTGTATATCTTGAGATATGATGTTTTCTTGGGAAGGCATTGGTGTTTTGTGAGAAACATGCGATCTCCTTGTGGGAGATTAATTGTGTTTTCTTGGGAAGATACAATGAGGATCCATACATAGTGGCATTGAGGATCACTTTGAGCACTTGCATTATTATAATGCTACGACATGTATATCTATACCTTGCACACTCATGGTTGTTGATTATTATTGATGAGGTTATTAGTCATGTAGTTGTGGGCGAACTAAACACTTTATAGTCTATTATCCGCCTATGGTTCTTAGCTAGTAGCCTTGTTGACTAAAGTGATCTGATGTATGGTGAATTATTTTTCAAGCTGCAGTTTGTGGCCACAATTATACAACTTGAGAGTCCTTTTTGAAATGTTTTAGAAACTGAATAAAACTCAATCACTATTGCCCAAGTACGAGAATATTAGAATTTTCTAGGTTTGGGCTTCTATTGATTAGTGGACTTTTTGATTTTATAAAAATAGGGTGAATGGATAACCTGATTATTCACTGCAAACCCATGTAATTATTGAGTGATCCGTTATGGGTTTGGGATTCACCATATGTTATTGGGCTTAGACTCCATGATAAGTATACTGGAAAGTGTAACATCCACCACGAGTTCCGATTTCTGACTTCACCTTCAAGTTTCAAATAAAAATGGATTATTTCCGATTTCCGACTTCACCTTCAAGTTTCAAATTAAATGGAGCGGTTTCCGAGTTCCAACTTCCGAAATCGAGTTTTAAATATATTGTACATAATTCCCGACATCCGACTTCATGGTTCAAAATAAAGTGTACATGGTTTCCGATCTCCGAGTTGATAGTTTAACAGAATGGTCACAAGTACTGACCTCCGGGTTGAATGTAACGAGTTCCTACCTTCGAGTTGATCTCAACCAGAAATGGACACGAGGTTAGATCTCTGAGTTGGTCTCCAAGTTCGACCAAAATTTACACGAGTTCCGATCTCCTACTTTATTCCCAAGCTTCAAGTAAAACGGACATGATTTCCGATCTCCGAATTTATTTCCAAATTTCCGACTTCAACTCCAAGTTCAAATAGAATGGACCCAAGCTCTGACTTTACACAGAATAGAGACGAGTTTTGATTTCAGGTAGAATGGAAGTGAGTTCCACTTTTAGGTGACGTGGAGAATAATTTAGCCACAAAAGAGGGAGACATGGCTGAACTTCACTCACAAAATTTTAACTAATCAACATTCACAATTCCAACTACCCTTGTCTATTTAAGTTAGATTTTCCTTCTCACTTCTTGCTGACTTGCGCCTCCCTCTCCCCCTTATTCCAGCCTTTTTCTTCTCTTTCCCTCTCAACCTACTCCATCAAATCTCCAAGCTTTGTCAAGGTTTCAGCAATCCAAACTCAAATTCAGCAAGATCACACCTAAAGAAGGTAGGATTCAATTTCTGTCCTTAATTTTTCTAAACTATGGCTGTATGAAATTTCACTCTTCTTCATGTATTTGATGATATATTGGATGTATATGATGTATTATGATTGGATTAATATGAAATCTTGAGTTGGAATTAAAGTTAGTAGAAGAAAAACTAGGAAAAGTGGAGGATTGGGATGCTGCCTAAATGAGAAGCCCCACGGCAGTCCGTATAGCCATTGGATTAGTAAACATTTAGGGCTTTCCATACATATATAATACAAGGTCATTGGATTAGTATTGAGAGAGATATGAATTTTTTAAGTTTGACCTAGGAATCAGAACTTTCATCCGAGCAGTATGAGTTGAGAATGGTGTAACTCACCCTACACAACTCTAAATTGAGTGAAACTAACTTTTTTAGAAAGCTTACACATAGGAGAATATTTCATAATGAAATTCCGAGTTTTTTAAGATCCCATTTATTCCAAGTGGTTCAAGGAAGTTGCCCTATGTCCAAACTAGGCCAAAATAGGGTAGTTCAGGAAGATTAAATTTCAAGACTTATAACTCGAGCTCTACTAAAACAAATAAAATGAAACTTATTGCAAATGAAAGCTTGTCCTGTTAGCTTTGATATGACACCAATTTTGCATGATTTGGACTTGTTTTCGATTTTTAGTGGATTTTTACTTTTAGATGTGTAATTCTGGCCAGCTACAGGGCAGGCTAGGTTAAAACGTAAATAACTTGAGTTATATTTATCAAAATTAGATAGGACTAAAGAGGTAAGCAAATAGACACATAACACTTCAACATATCCAAAATTCAGGTCCAAATGAGTTAAGATGAATTTAAGGCTTAATTTCTAAAAACGGGCAGAGTTGAAGAATATGAGCAAGATTCCTAAAGTTAAAGGATTTGGTACCTAAGTCACATATGATTTCAAGTAAAGCCTAAGTGTTGCAATTCCATGTTGGTGCTTGAAAGATTAATGCATTATATTTGATCTCTTACTATGATTGACTGTCTGCTGAAATTGGCACCATTTATAGGGAAGCGGACTCGATCCATTATGTTGCCGAAATTTCAGCAGAAGTCTATGCAACTATGAATGTTTACTTTACGAGAAATTTATTATATGAACAGTTTACGATGACATGATCATGAATCATTCTTATGAGCGCATGCATATTTGCATATGAATAAAGGAAGCTATGAGCATTTATGCATTATGAATATTTATGATATGAGATGAATATGAAATTCTAGATGCAAGGATATATGAAAGTAAATGATGATGCATATGCATGATTAAGTATGAGAATGAAATGATATGAATATATTAAATGTGGATCCTTTCACCTGGAGGCAGTCATGAGATCCCTCCTTATACAAAGTGAGGAAGGGATTTACTAACAAGTGCACCTCAACAAATGAGAAATCTGAAGCTGAAAGTGGACTTCACAACTTTTGCTCGTACTGCCGTTCTCCAAAAAAAACCCCCTTTTACTCTGATTAGCCTGTTCTATTTATATATGTTGGAGAGATTAATTGCAATTAAGCCGGATTGATTCTAATTGGAATTTTTCCTTAATGATAATTGGCGGATTTGATCTGATTTGGATACAAATGCCAAAATTAAGAGATTTATCTAAATTTGTTCTCATTTATTCTGATTTGATTTTTTTTTCTTTTTTTGGGTTAAAATATTTTATAATTGGGCTATTCTCTTTTTCCAAAAAAACAAATGGGCCAACTTTTTTTCTTCTTTTCTTTTCATTCTGTCTTTCTCTTTTTTCTCTCTTTTTTTTGGGATAAAATATGGTGTTCACAGCAATGAGGAGGAGACAAAGTGGGTTCTTCTGTACCTAGCGTATGCATCTACGTACATTCTATTTTTCAGCAAGATTCGTAGATGGTGTTCCTTAGCAATAGGAATTTGACATGTACGCAATGTTATTAATCCGTATTCCTATTATATTGGTATTCTAATTGCTAGTATGGATTCGGTAAAATCTATCACTTAGGCCAGTACCAACTTAGCTAAAATACATGCATCTTCAAAACCCAACCTGTTCCTATCTAAAAGTTATAAAGAATGATTAAGAAACATTCAATAGCCTCCTATGTCAAGTTTGTGAGTATAATAAAGATTTGATATGGTTTTTATATACCTTACTTTTAGGTTATTAATACCTATTCGGGTGCTTTATGTAGAACACACTTTCAGATTATCAATTATAGTATTTTTGAGATTATCTATTATAGTATTCTTTGTCTTTCTTCTCTATTAGACTATCACTATTCTCTTTATTACTACTTTCATCACACGATATAATAGTTTTTGTTATACTAATTGTCTATGTGTACCAATGCTTGATTTGTTTAAATGATTAAACACTTATTACCTTGAAGTAAAGTCTCAGATTTAAGTATAATGAATAGAAAAAATTAGCATTGAAAAAATTTTATTCACATAGTTGGAAGATGTAACACCCTCCATTATATAAGCCATGCTCGAGTCATGGAGTTATATTAAGAGGTTGTCACTGTACTAAGAGAATCTTTGAAATGTGAAAAATATAATACATGGCCCTTCATTATTGAATAATAATTCAAAAATTTCATCTCTGATACATAGAAAATAAAATAGTTACAATTTAAGAAACTTTTGTAACTAACATTATACGTAGAAACTGCCTCTACATTGCGGTTGTCGCTCTTTCTGAACTTCAACCGGCTTTTATAGTCTTCCGGGTTGACGTAAGCCTGATTCTTGTACGATGAACGCCTCGGTAATTGTTCCCTCGTTCTTAAGTTTTAGCCTATGATCTGGAATGTTTATGGAAAGAAGAACATGCAGGTAGGCAGTAAGAACCTAAGGCTCTCAGTAGGTAACTCGAACCATACAGTGTCGTCGTAAACATTCCAGCCGCTTCGGTTTCTTATAAAAATGTGAGCACATATACACAACCAGTGGTTCAGTTTTAAGTTGAAAACATTATCCTCGAAGTGGGTTATATTTTAACAATCACTTGTCATATTATATGACAGACATATAATTACGAATAGTATAATATGCTTCAACAAGAATCATAATAATATTATGACTTAATGAGATAATTGAAGATGCACATAAAGATGCTTATACTTGACTGTATGCAAGTGCACTTAACTTAATTTATCTCTTTCTTTAACTTGCAACTTGATCTTGCTCTTCTATGCTTGGTCCCCAGGAGGTGAATGGCCTCTTTCACCCCTGGGTAACAGCCTACTTTTCAGGTCCGAGCTCGTACCTATACATGAGTGACGGGTTTACTTTCCCCGACCCTCACACCGGTCTATTCCCCTTAAATCTGGTCAAAGGCTGGCCCAAGTCTTAGACAGTACCGCTCTAGCCTACGCTAGCTGGGTCTATGCCATGCCTCATGTGGTAGCTTGGTATGTCTTTCTTGCAAGTTCTCATAAATCTTATTCTTCTTTGAACATGATTATACATTCATATGCTACATGCATTCATTCATATACTTCATATCATACTTAAATCATTCTTGCATATATGAATCTTATAAGCAGAATATATAAATGTTCATAATAGTCATATATTTCACATATTTCCACCAGAATTTCGACAGCATAACGGATCGAATCCGCTTCCCCCATGAATAGTGCCAGGCAACTAGGGAACTTTAATTAAATAGCAAACTTAAGATAGAACATTGTAATTATACTAAGAATATAGCAATTCCATGAGGTGCAAGTTTTAGGGTCTTAAGCCTTAATCTATCTCGCAAGCTTTTAATTTCTAATGATGTTCCCGAACTTGAGCTTATGACCGATTTTCGAGTTCCGAGATAATATCGGTCTCATATGTAAGATCAATGTCTTGATTCCCGACTTCCGGGGTCATATATTCAATGTCTTAATTCCCGACCTCCGGGGTTGTATTGAAGACCCTAGACTTCCGAGTTTAAGTATCTTAGGTTCTATATTCTCGTCCTTGACTCTAGATTTCAAGTGATTTCCAACATTTGACCTTAAGCTACAATCAGTCTTTCAACGCTTTTATGAATGTTCCCTAAGTTTCGAGTTCCGACATTAACCATTCCTGATCAGGTTTGCTATTTACTAAGTCCCGAGTTCAGCCCTAAGTACACTCTTCCAAGTTTAACCTTAAGTGTATCATCTCGAGTTCAACCTTAAATATATGATCCCGAGTTCAACCTTAAGTACACTCTATCTAGCTCTTCGTTTGCTAAGTCCTGAGTTCTAATATCAAGGAAGCTTGATTTAGTATCCATACATGTCTTCATCCAGAATTGCACTCTTATAAGAGAAAATTCACCAAAAATAGGAATCTGGGTGAAATCATGCAAAATTTATATTAACTTAAAGCTAACAGAACAAGCTTTCAAATGAATGAAGTTGCATCTCATTTACATGATTATAATTTGATATATAAGCCCCGAAACTTGACCCTACTAAGCTACCCTGTTCTAGCCCGGATTGGACATGGGGCAACTTTCTTGACTCATTGGGAACAAATAGGACCTTAACTAACTCGAAAATTTTTATGGGATGTTCTTCTATGTGTAAGCTTTCTAACAAAGTTAGTTTCACTCAATTCCAAGTCGTATAGGGCGAGTTCTTCCCTGAACAACCTAGTCTGTCCAAAATCAAACTCAAAAACCTAGGTCAAACATCAAAAATTCATATCTCTCTCAATACTAACCCAATGCCTTATATTATATATGTATGGAAAGCCCTGAATGTCTACTTTCATATAAAAATAGTTTCATTGGATTTAACTGGCTGTAGGTAGAGCCATACACTCCGCCATATGAACTGCCGTGGACCTTTCACCTAGACAACCTCCTAATTTTCCACTCCCTTTAGTTTTCTCCTTCTAACTTTAATTCCAACTCAAGATTTCATGTTAATCCAGCTGTAAACTATCAAATACATCCAATATATCATCAAATAACTGAAGAAGAATGAAATTTCATGCAACCACAGTTTAGAGAATTTCAGAACAGAAATGGAATCCTACCTTGGTGGTGTGAAATCTTGGTGGAACTTGATCTTGTAGTGAAGTTGATGGTTGGAGCTTGAGCTTGGGGATGAGAGGAAGTGAAAGAAGATGAAGGAAAGTGGAAAAATGAGGTTGGTTATAGGGAGGCCGAAAATTTAAGGGGAGAAGGAAGAAAAGAAAATGAAAACTTATGCAGGAAGTTAGCTCTTGATTGGTGGACTTCAATCCTCAGTCAAACTTGGCTTGGCTTCCCTCTTTTATGGCTGATGGAGGCGCCACTTGTGGGATGTTTTGGCCAAATCTTGGCCCTCCATCATGGGGTTCTCATAGTATAATCTCTACTGGATCGGTTCTGACAGTTTAAAATATCGAATCTTCGCCGATTTTCTTCAAATCGGCAAAACTTTACTAAATGACTCTGAGAGAACTTCTATATCTCTATTCTAATTGTTCCTAACCCTCATCCCTCTAATTAATATCTAATTGACTCCTAATTAATATTTAACTAACTTCTAATTGCCCTTACATAACTGTCGAAACCGAATAAATAGATTAACGGCATAAATTAGACAATTTCGCAAATTCGGAGCCTTTTTGTTTTCTATTTTGTGTAACTAATGGCATTTCTGTAATTTTGAGCAAGTCCAGGGACACCTCAGATCATTTCACACCTGACTGTCTCCATGGCCCAATGGGCAGAGATTTAAACTTCTACAGTTTCACCACGTGATTCTGCTTCGTTTAAAACCCTATTCTGCTAATTCTACAGATGTGGGGACATAAAAGTCATTTTATGAAAAATTCTAGGGTTATTGTGGAAATAATTCTTTGGGGGTTAAAATATAATTTCTAAAAGTTATAGGCATCACTCCAATTAACAAAAGTTTACAGGGGCACTTTTGTTCTGTTTACGAAAGTAGGGATGTCACATTCTACCCACCTTAAAAAGAATTTTGTCCTCAAAATTCCAGGGCTAAGAATGGTTGAGGAAGATTTTCTTAATCCACAAGGGCACTTTTCTTTTTGAGGTTGCCTCTTGCTCTGAGATTGCTTGTTGGTAACTACGAGGTATTGCTTCGGTATGTATAGAGGATCCATAAGGAGTATGTTGGCGCCCAAGCCTATCTTGTCTCTATGATGCCCCGAACCATCATTTAGTTCATTGGAGACTTTCCTCATCTCCTTTGCTTTGAACTTAAGCACTTTTACTTAGTAGTAACTACTAAATCTTTTGTTCCTTACACTTGAGATCTTAATAGATATCGATCCTTGAAAATTCGCGATTATAAGGATTACTAGCGGATGTCATGATTGATCTTAATGTATAAGAATGGAATTGGTTGCATCAAAATTTTAGGAGACTCAAACAACTTTTTTCAAAATTTTTACCCACGTGAATACCCCTAGTCCAAAATAAATTCTCTCCATTAAAGTCCCTTCGAATTATGGGCTTAGGTCTCTCCCCAGAATTATAGCTAGAAGCTTTGTCGTAAAATTCCTTTTTCCTTATAAACTTCACCTCGTACTCCATTACTTATGGGAAGACCTCAGGTCACTCCCACTATAAGGTTAAAGTTTATAAGATTCATAGCTCTTCTTATTACCATCCTCTTGTTCCCCTTTGACTTTTAACCATCAAGGTATATGTCATTCGGCGTAGAAACGAGGGTTAATAGCCATATTTCCTTAGCGAAGTTGCAGAATCTTCCTTATCCCATTTCTTTTCTACGAGATACCTTCCTAACACGTCAAGAGTCTCCCTAGATTGTATGACATCCCAAAGTACACTTGATCTTGACGATGGCCTAATCCATTAACGAGCTTGCCTAGAAAGTTACTTATCTTTCTTGCCATGTGTCTGACTACTATTGCATTATGATTGCTAGTAAACTCTTCATTACTTGTGTCTTAAGTCTTCGACACCAACTTTTAGTAGTTTCCAAGGTTTTTGGTCCACCTGATCACCTTTTATCAGTGATGAGTTCCCTTATATCAAGTCTAAAGTGTAGGACTAGAACATTTTCGTAAACTATGACTACAGACCTTGCTTTGAAATCTCTCCTCTTCTTATGGACCCTATTCCATTTTTCTCATATCTGCCAGTCGGATTTCGTGTCATCCCTGTTGAGCTTCTTAATGACTATTGCAATATTCTTTCCCCCATAATATGATCAATTCAATCTGAGAAAAAGGATTGTCGAGTTGAATGAGGAGATTCCTTGTTTATTATGTTGACATCCACCTTCTTCGAAACTTTAAATACCAACTTAAGGAATCTCGTGGTTACCAGCACTACATTCCTCATTGATGGTCAATCCTAGTATAATATATATATCAAGCTTATGGTTAAACTTTACGTTACTCTCACTACTGAGCCTTCTAGTTATCCTTTGTAATATCTTGCCCCTAGGATGTAATCCACTTGCTATGAGGGATGGAAATGATGGTCTTGCTACCCTGTTGAAGTTACAATATGAGAACTTCCCAGAAGGTCACCCATCTTAATATTACCCTCATCCGAGCATGCTTAACTACGGAACTCTGATGGGACCTAGTGCGTTAGTGATGATCGCATTTAATCTGGCCCAAGGTGTAGAGACTCTTCTGACTGCCTCTAATTCCGACATCGTAACCTTGCCCCTCATGGGGCACGCTTCCAAATCCTTTTTGATCATATATTAGTGCCAAGGGAACCCTGCTTGGTATTTCGTATATAATCTTATTTACACCGTAATCTCATACTAGGTAGCTTTTCTCTTTTTAATGGGCCAGTCAGAAATCCAAACTTCCCCTTTTCCTACCTCGTACCTACTATGTTCTATTGTTCCTGCAGAAATTTGTCTGTTTTCATTTGTCAGGACTTAGCTTGTGGTTGCTGCCTTGGTCTATCAGGATTAGTTGCACTCGTCTCTAGTGTTGAGGCAACCCAGTTTCGTTACCTCCTGCAAGCTCTTGTTTATGTTGTAATTCCGTACTAGATAGCATTTCACCTTCTCAATGGGCTGTTTGGAATCAAAACTTTCTTTTCTTCTATTTCTTCCTCATAATATCTGTTGTCCCTATAGAAGTTTATCTTTATCTTAGTCCATTAGGACCTCCCACTTTAATACTATCTCAGGCTACCAGAATTAGCTGCACACTTTAAGTCTTCGTCATCCCTGCTAGAATCTGAATACATTCCCTATCGAATTATTCCTTCCACAACATACACAATGGTGCCTAAAGGTGATCGTTAACCTTCACCTTTCTTCTATGAATAGCCGCGTTCCTCTACTAACAACACGTTGAAGACAATCCGATCATCCAGTTCCTATGGTGGCTGAGGTTGATAAAATTTGAACATGACTAGATTTTCTAGCACTCCCTTCATCCCTGAAAGGTAGGAAAATTTACACTTGGTTCATATGCTACATCTAGTCTGAAAGCATTCCTACTTCAAGTTAGTAGAAGATATACTGCCCCGCTCTCTTGTTACACTTATAACATCATTTGCTTTCCATTCCATGTATAACCGTATCCTTATCTTGATTCAATATACAGTTAGATGGGTCTTTTTACAGTTTGCTCAACTATTTCCCTTTCGAAGCCAAGATTCCACTTAGTACTCCCCCAATTTGCAATCGCTACAACCCTATACCCTTGAGGGAGAAACCACTTCATCCTCTGGACAGGGACTTAAAAAGTTCTCCGGTATACCTGATCTAAGCTTCTGCCCTTAGCTTCTTTCATTGATTCTTTGCTTCATTCATCCACTCTACAAATTTCTTAATGAAGGATCAGGTCTTTATAATATGGTATTGCCACAATCTAAAATAAAAAGGATTGACTGAATTTGCTGGCGAGATACCTTCGGGGTAATCTTGTCTATGAAGAAAATAAGGGCACTATCCATGCCACATAAGATAACCTCGTCAGCGAGTGATAAGCAATATTTTGATACATTGATTAACCCTCATATTTAGTTTATTGAACCTCTTTTGTGCTTAATTGAATAATATTGGACACATTTTATAAGTTTGGACTCTAATTGGGCTTAATTATATTTTCCAGCACTATTATAAATTTATACTGTTTTTGTATTATGGCTGTATCTTGAGTTGTAGATATCTAAAATTTACAAATTTTATATTGTAGGAAATCTGAGAGAAAGATCTACAACTTTGATGAATAAGACAAAAACTAATTCAGATGTCTGGTGGGTCGAATTGGGGCCACGAAGTCAGAACAGGGCTGTTACGCTGGAACCAGAATAGTGTGCACTAATTGGGCCATAACGTGAGTTGTAGACATTGGATTGAGGTGAAACCGGTGCCATTTGAAAGCTAAGACATAAATCTTCAATTCATATGAAGATCATTCTCCAAAATAATGACATCTTCATGGACTTATTGGCTGTTAAAATGGAATGACGCGAATACACGTATAATCTGAACATGCTATAAAGATTGGGCCATAACTCTCTCATTTCAAGTCCAAATTAAGCAAATTGGGTGTCCACTTAAAGCTAAGAGGCAGAGGATTAAGTTGGGCTCAAGAGTATTTTTGAATTTTGACATTTGAGGTCTGATAAGAGGAGAGAAAACTGAGACGCGAAGAGGACTCATCTCCAACATTTTTCATTTTTTCTTTCTTCTCTTCTCCTCTCCTCTTCTTTTCTTTTTCTTTTCCCTTCATTTTGGAAGATACTTGTTTTGGGTTCTATTTTGTAACCTTCATTGCTATGGAGGAGTCGGATTCCAAGCTAGCTCAAGGAGACTCCAAGGGCATTATGGTTGTAATCTTGAAACCCTATGCTTGAATTTCAATCATATTTGTTTTCTTGATTCTTTGCCCTCTTTTATTTGTAAATTTGCATTGAATGATACTGATATGTGAGTTTATGAATGAGGAATTAGTTGGGTGATTGCTAATTGGTCAATTGGTATGAACTTGATTAGTTAAAGAATTAGGAATTAGGTTTGGCTTCAAACCTAGGCTAATACAATTGGGACTAGAAATCAACATAGGTTAATTAGAGTTGAGGTTTCAATTATCTAATCAATTATGTGTTGGTTGAATTCCTAGAGTTCTCTAGGTAGAATTGTGGGATTGTTAGTAGAGGTCTCTCTAATAGCTCAAATTAGTCGCACTCCATGTGTTTAATATATTGTGCGTTAATGATTGATTCATCTTATGCCTAAGGAACTCTTTGAACTAGTATTTTTATTTTCATCTAATTTTCTTTTATAGCTTATTGACTGCATACTTGAACATACCCCCCTTGTTACTTAACTAGATAGCAAGAACATCCTTGTGAGACGACCTTGGTTGCACTATACTTCAAATTTAGTGTAATTAAGTATTTTAAAATTGTAATTTGGAGCAGGTTGCGACACTTGCTACCAGCGAGCAATCATCTTACTCCTGTTGAAAATTAAAGTAACAAAACCAGGTAGAAGAATCCCCTAGATTTAAGTTAGAGAAGATAGTCTAGATTGGGTACTCGCAATGAAGCTTGAAACAAGCCCCATCAGGGTGAAGAAGATTCTTACTCAGCTCGTCTCCAACTAAGATCTTGCCCTTGATGATGGGAAATCTTCGGCTACCCGACAACACTTTGCAAACAACCCCTTTTTGTCGATATAACCAGATTTCCTATGTCCATGGCAAATCGTCTGACACAATTCCTTTGATTGAATCCCCAATTCTCTGCACTCCTTAACTTGCTCAATTGTCTACCTCTTTATGCCATCGCTACTTTCTAGGAGTTTTGACCCTCATAATTATGCTTAGAAGGTCACTAATAAGCCTGCAGGGTGTCATAGGCTTCTGTTTACACAAAATCGTATATTGAGGTGATCAGGCTCAACATTTAGTCAAGTGCAATATGTGGTCCACAACACTCACAACAAGGCTACCATGCCAAATATGTCTATGTCCTCTTCACGCGAGGACCTAAAGCATGGTTTATCTAGATTCTAAGAGTATGTCTCAGAAGCATAATCAGTCCATCCACGGGCCTATACAGGACGAATTGCTCTGATACCAATAAATGTAACACCCTCTATTATATAAGCCATGCTCGAGTCATGGAGTTATATTAAAAGGTTGTCACTGTGCTAAGAGAATCTTTGAAATGTGGAAAATATAATACATGGCCCTTCATTACTGAATAATAATTCAGAAATTTCATCTCTGATACATAGAAAATAAAATAGTTATAATTTAAGAAACATTTGTAACTAACATTATACGTAGAAACTGCCTCTACATTGTGGCTGTCGCTTTTTCTGAACTTCAACCGGCTTTTATAGTCTTCCGGACTGACGTAAGCTTGAGTCTTGTATGATGAATGCCCCGATAATTTTTCCCTCGTTCTTAAGTTTTAGCCTATGATCTGGAATGTTTATTGAAAGAAGAACATGCAGGCAGGCAGTGAGAACCTAAGGCTCTCAGTAGGTAAACTCAAACCATACAGTGTCGTCGTAAACATTCCAGCCGCTTCGGTTTCTTATAAAAACGTGAGCACATATACACAACCAGTGGTTCAGTTTTAAGTTGAAAACATCGTCTTCGAAGCGGGTTATATTTTAACAATCACTTGTCATATTATATGACAGACATATAATTACGAATAGTATAATATGCTTCAACAAGAATCATAATAATATTATGACTTAATGAGATAATTGAAGATGCACATAAAGATGCTTATACTTGACTGTATGCAAGTGCACTTGACTTAATTTATCTCTTTCTTTCACTTGCAACTTGATCTTGCTTTTCTATGCTTGGTCCCTTGGAGGTGAATGGCCTCTCTCACCCCTGGGTAATAGCCTGCTTTTCAATGTCTTAATTCCCGACTTCTGGGGTTGTATTGAAGACCCTAGACTTCCGAGTTTAAGTATCTTAGGTTCTATATTCTCGTCCTTGACTCTAGATTTCAAGTGATTTCCGACATCTGACCTTAAGCTACAATCAGTCTTTCAATGCTTTTATGAATATTTCCTAGGTTTTGAGTTTCGACATTAAGCATTCCTGATCAAGTTTGCTATTTACTAAGTCCCGAGTTCAATCTTAAGTACACTCTTCCGAGTTCAACCTTAAGTATATCATTCCGAGTTCAACCTTAAATATATCATCCCGAGTTCAACCTTAAGTACACTCTTCCAAGTTTAACCTTAAGTATATCATTTCGAGTTCAACCTTAAATATATCATCCCGAGTTCAACCTTAAGTACACTCTATCTAGCTCTTTGTTTACTAAGTCCCTAGTTCTGATATCAATGAAACTTGATTTAGTATTCATACATGCCTTTAGCCAGAATTGCACTCTTATAAGAGAAAATTCACGAAAAACAGGAATCTGGGTGAAATCATGGGAAATTTATGTCAACTTAAAGCTAACAGAACAAGCTTTCAAATGAATGAAGTTGAATCTCATTTACATGATTATAATTTGATATATAAGCCCCGAAACTTGACCCTACTGGCCTACCTTGTTCTAGCCCGGATTGGATATAAGGCAACTTTCTCGACTCACTAGGAACAAATGGAACCTTAACTAACTCGAAAATTTTTGTGGGATGTTTTCCTATGTGTAAGCTTTCTAACAAAGTTGGTTTCACTCAATTCCAAGTCGTATAGGGCAAGTTCTTCCCTGAACAACCTAGTCTGCCCAGAATCAAACTCAAAAATCTAGGTCAAATTTCAAAAATTCATATCTCTCTCAATACTAATCCAATGGCCTTATATTATATATGTATGGAAAGCCCTAAATGTCTACTTTCATATAAAAATAGTTTCATCGAATTTAACTAGCCATAGGTGGAGCTGTACACTACACCATACGAACTACCGTGGACTTTTCACCTAGACAGCCTCCTAATTCTCCACTCCTTCTAGTTTTCTCCTTCTAACTTTAATTCCAACTCAAGATTTCATGTTAATCCAGCCGTAAACTATCAAATACATCCAATATATCATCAAATAACTAAAGAAGAATGAAATTTCATGCAGCCATAGTTCAGAGAATTTAAGAATAGAAATGGAATCCTACCTTGGTGGTGTGAAATCTTGGTGGAACTTGATCTTGGAGTGAAGTTGATGGTTGGAGCTTGAGCTTGGGGAAGAGAGGAAGTGAAAGAAGATGAAGGAAAGTGGAAAAATGAGGTTGGTTATAGGGAGGCCGAAAATTTAAGAGGATAAGGAAGAAAAGAAAATGAAAACATATGTAGGAAGCTAGCTCTTGATTGGTGGACTTCAATCCTCATTCAAACTTGGCTTGGCTTCCCTCTTTTATGGCTAATGGAGGCGCCACTTATAAGGATGTTTTGGCCAAATCTTGGCCCTCCATCATGGGGTTCTCATAGTATAATTTCTATTGGATCGGTTCTGACAGTTTAAAATATTGAATCTTCGTCGATTTTCTTCAAATCGGTAAAACTTTACTAAATGACTCTGAGAGAATTTCTATATCTCTATTCTAATTGTTCCTAAGCCTCATCCCTCTAATTAACATCTAATTGACTCCTAATTAATATTTAAATAACTTCTAATTGCCCTTACATAATTGTTGAAACCGAATAAATAGATTAACGGCGTAAATTAGACAATTTCAAAAATTTGGAGCCTTTTTGTTATCTATTTTCTGTAACTAATGACATTTCTGTAATTTTGAGCAAGTCCAGGGACACCCCACATCATTTCACACCTGACTGCCTCCATGGCCCAATCGGCAGAGATTTAAACTTCTACGATTTCACCACGTGATTCTACTTTGTTTAAAACCCCATTTTGCTAATTCTACAGATGTAGGGATATAAAGGTTATTTTATGAAAAGTTCTAGGGTTATTGTGAAAATAATCCTTTGGGGTTAAAATATAATTTCTAAAAGTTCTGGGCATTACTCCAATTAACAAAAGTTTACAGGGGCACTTTTGTTCTGTTCACGAAAGTAGGGATGTTACAGAAGATCCAATTCAAATCAAATTAGTTGAAGTTCAATGAATTTCAAATATTGATTTAGAAAATGTGTGTGTGTGTGTGTGTGTGTGTGTGTGCAGGCTGGTTTTTTTAATTGAACTATAAGTCGATTTAAATGTCCAAAATATCAATGTACCGGCAATGAATTCATTATAAGAAAAGTGTCAATTAATGGCGGTCAATTTGCAGCAGACGTGATCTGACACAAATTTTCGGCAGATTTGCGGCAAAAATCGAACACAATCAACCAAAAAAGGACTGAAAAAATGCTAATGGTAAGTGTATTTTGCAGCTGTAATTGTCGTCGCTAAGATAAAAGCACATCACTATAAATGTCATCGTGCTAACATTTAAGAATTTGTGGCAGCAAATGCCGCCGCTAAGTTGTAAATCAACTGAATTTAATTGAAGAGCATGTCAAACAATTTGCATTGGCTCCAGTCGCCACTATCATTATATCGAATTTAAAAAGTTGTGCAGTTATTCCCAACGGTCAAAGCCATCACTAAGTTAATAGTCTAGAGGAGGTAATTGCCGCTATTAATTGTCAAAAAGGTTGAATGAGTTTGCGGCAGCTATAGACCCTACTAATTATTTGAAGCAAATTTTCAAAAAAAAAGCCACATGAACTACCATAGCCATTGCTAATATAACATGGCGTTTGCGGTGGCAAAAGCTGCCGCAATGTGTTTAAAATCCCTCACAAATTAAAACATTTAGAGAGCTTCAAATTTAACACCCATCATTCTTTCATCACTTTAGTAAAATGGCTACTCTTCTTCCATTTTTTTTTACTAACACTTTTCCATCTCAACTCACCACCATCTAACAACCACCCAAGAACAAAGAATTGTTGAACATCATAGACTCGCCGCTACTGGCATCAATGGGTCGCTAAAGATAGCATCACACCACCACACCTTCATGCTCCCAATATTCTCGCTGCCACTCCTTCCCGCCACTGCCATGGCCACACATTCTTGCCACTGATGCCGTTTCCCCTTCTTGTTGCTACCAGCAATGTGGAATCCACTGCCAATGGTCACTTTTCCCTCCTTATTGTGAGTTGTCTTCATTCCCATTTTACATGTGTATGTGGGAATTTTGAGGTTTTTTTGTGTTAAAGCTATTGCAAAGTTTAAGCATATGTATGTATTAAAGATAGTATAAGCATGTATGTGAAGGAATTAAGTGTTGTGTTTGTTGAATTCTTTTACATATTATGTATAGTTTTAAACAATGCATGTTGATTATATGGTTTATTGCTAGAAGTGTGAATTATGTATTATGTGGTATGTAGTGGGTTTGCTAATTATGTGTTAAGTGATAATAATATCATAGTTATTTTTAGGTTGAATAAAGAATACAATTGGAGTATTGATTAGAACTTGAAGCACTTGATTTTGAAGTGTAAGTTGCAAATGATAACTTATAATTAGGATAAAATTAGAAATAGCTTCTAATTAGTGTTTTGTGATATACCAGTTTAAATTATTAGATGTGTAATGTGATAATGATGGCTTTGTTATATTATGGTTGAGTAGAGTATATAATTTGAGTATTGATTGGAGCTTGAAATTGTTGTAGCACTTAAAGCACTCGAAGCACTTGGAACAGTTGTTTTTGAAGTGTATATTACATACTAATAACTTAAAATTATAATAAAATTAGATGACCAGCTGATCGCATGGACGACCACGATGATGAAGATGACCACGATGATGATCAATAGGTGTGATTTTAGTTCTTGTGTTGCTCGACTTATATTATTTTCTGCTTTTAGACTTATGTTATTTTCTGCCTTTAGTAGACTTATGTTATTTATATTTATATTTTTAGACTTATGCTTTTTATTTCCGAAACTTGTGCTATTTATGTTTTAGAGTACTATATTCTAGACTTATTATTTAGACTTCTTTAATTAAGGACTATGTCTTGTATGATGTTTGTATTAATTTTTAATCAGTGTTAAGTTTTAATTTTACCAATTTGTTATATGCGTACTATAAATTAAAAAACCCGTAAAAAAAATACAAATAAAGAAAATCACATCTCCGTAAAATAGGATAATGAAAACTAGAAAAAGGGGGGGAAAAGGAGAAAAAACCATTAGCGGCAACAGACACATACTGGTTGTGACCTATTTATGGTGGACTTTTCTGTTGCAAACTTGGGAGGGCCAAATCTGCCGCAAATTAGGGGGGCCAAGTCTGCTGCTAAGATTTGCAGTGGCATTTACGACCATAAATAATTAGTAGTTCCTGATTATGTGGCGGCCCAATGTCCGCCACAAATAGGCATTTTATGGCCAATTTTAACTCATTTGCAGTAGCAAAGGCCAATTTTCTTGTAGTGATTCTCAAACATCACAATAGTCTTATATTTAGTTTAGGAAAATACCATGTCTTATAATTTAATTAATGAATGTATTATTTACTAAATACATAAAAATTTATGTCAATTAAAAACTCAATTAATTATCAATATTAACACTGTTGAAGTGAATTCATTAAATTTAAACTATTAATGTCATTCATATACACTTTCCTCTTGTAAGCTTTCATTTTAAAAAGCAATAAAGAAAGAATGCTTACTACTTCAATAATGTAGCCTCTCTTATGACAGGCTCAAACACACAAACCTCATTGGTTAAAAAAAATCAAAGGCTCAATTTTTTTTTCTTTTTATCTATGAGTAAAGTGATGATTTATATTTTTGTATAGAATTTGTATTTGTACAAATAATAATATGCTATTAACCCTTATACGTACATTCATGATTTTCAAAAGGTGCAGATTGTAGGTGGTGGAATTGACTGTTATAGTTTTTAAGGTTTTTTTTTTGTCTTGGATTAGGCTTCTATGTCCACTTGAAAGGAGGAAAAAAAAAAGAAAAAGAAAGAAATGGGTCTTATAACTATTAATGACTGCATGTGACTGAGAGAATGAGGGTTTTTACTTTAAAAAGGGTTGGTTTCTTTCTTCAAGAAAAGGATGTAGTGTTGTTTTTCATAGAAAAGTTGCAGGTAAGAGAGCGAGAGAGAATTTTAATGTGTTTTATGTGTATGGTGAGAAAGAAATTGTTTTTAGTAAATTTATTGTTAGGTGGAAAAATTTTAAGTAATGTGAGTATTTTATTTGAGTTAAAAAGATTGTTTTGTGAGGTTGGGTGTATCAGGGTTTTGAGTTTGAGAGATATTTTTCAGGATTAAAGATTTTTTTTATTGAATTTAGTGGATCAATTTGTGAAGTCATGAATATTGGCAGTAAAGGTCGAATCATGTTAACTTTCTTGTGTTCTTTCTGCTTTGTTTATTTGTTTGACTTGTGTGGATTGGGAATTTTTTTTCCTAACATCCAATTTCAAAGTAGGTTTTAATCTTGCTTTTGGTATTTCTAATGGCTAAGATGCAATGCTTAGGAATTAGCAAATTTGAGGTGGAGCATTTTGATGGAAAAAGAAATTTTAGTTTGTGGCAAAGTAATGTCAAAAACATTTTAGGATTCGTTTGAATAACACTACTTATGACTTTTTTTTTATTTTTTTAAAAGTCAAAAATTATATTTTTAACTTTTTATCATTTTACCTATGTAGCTTACTACTTCTCAAAAAGTCTTTTTTAGATGCTTTTTGAAAAGTCAAAATATCAAGCTAATCAAAAGAATTTCTTAAAACACTCAAAATAATCACTTCTATTACTCTGCCTAATCTATTTACCCATATATGTCCTTAGTGCAACAGAGATTGATTAAAGCTCTAAATGAGAAGGTAAAGAAAGCCTAAAAGGATGACATATGAAGAATGGGAAAAAAATGGAGATGAAAGTAGTTAGTACGATTCATTTGTGTGTAGCATCTAAGGTAAAATACAATGTTTTAAATGAACCTTCTGTTGTTAAATGGGAACATGTATATGTCAAAGTCCTTCACAATAAACCATTTGTTTTTAAAGAAAGATCAATTGAAAATGAATTAGAGATCACTTGACTTATTTTGTAAAACTGATTACTCAATTATCTAGCATTGTTTGAAAGTTGATGATAAAGATAAAGCATTGTTGTTGTCGTTGTTGTTGTTGTTGTTGTTGTTGTTGTTGTCATCTCTTACAAATTATTATGAGAGTTTAATCACTACATTGCTACTTGGGAAGGAAACATTGAAAGTAGATGATGTGATTATCGTCTTATTAGAAATTGAAAATACCAAATGATCATTCTAACAGGAGTATTTTTGTTGCTAGATCTAATCATGATAGATTGAATTTTGTGCCAGACTATGAAGAGAAACAATGTTATTACTGTCATAAAATGGGTCATTAAATTTTATTGTAGGAAATTGAAAGGAGATATGGAAGAATTTGAGAAGAGTAAAGGAAAAGGAAAAAAGAAGTCTAAAAATGTTGTAACGAGTAAGCAAGAATCTTTAGATTATGAAACTGAATTGTTGATTGTTGAAGAAGACAACAACTGCATATAGTGATTGCTAGCTTTTAGGTTCTACTTGCTCTAATCATGTTTGTTGTAAGAAAGAATGGTTTGACACTTATCATGCTTGTGGTAATAAGGTTGTGAAATTGACTAATGGTGATTGTTTGAATATTGTTGAAGAGGGCACTATGAAAATAAAAAATGCATAATGGTTATGTGCAAACACTTGGTGATGTGAGTTGTGTGCCTGCTCGTGGTAGAAATTTGATTCTTTTCAGTAGACTTTGTTGACTTTATTTGGCCAGCATCACCTTTAGAATTTAATGTGCTTAACATGGGATTAATATGCCAACCTATGACGCCTATATAATAGGTACAACCCCTTATGCTTGATACAATTTTGAGAAATTTTAAGGAAATAAAGTCGTATTATTGCTAATAGTTATAGCTATTGGCCTAGTGTGAAGTACTTGATGCAACAAATGGTATTAGAGTAAGGTCATAGGTATGAATCCCTCGACTGACACCAGAGGAAATTGTTGGCTTTTAGTTAGCCAGCATCATGCTTAGGATTAAATAAACTTAACATCCAAATTCATGGTGTCTGTAATGGGTGTAACCCTTTATGCTTGATGCGATTATGAGAAACTTTAAGGAAATAAAGTTGTGCCCTTGTTAATAGCTCTAACTTTTGGCCTAGTGATAAGTGCTTAATCCAAAGGACTTGATACATTAGACTATGGACAATCTGCAAAAGATAGAGTAATGCCAGTTTCTAGCTGTTCTTTGATGATGATGAAGGGTAAGAAGACCATTGATAACATATATAAGTTGATGGTAAAGACTATTGCTGGAAAAAATAGTGGTGGAGTACATAGTAATATGAAGAAAGTGGAGTGTACGTGAGTATGCCCAAAAAAAAAGAAGGGAACTTGTTTTGAGGGAACTTGTTACTAGGTGGAGAAAGTTTATGAATAAAGTAAGTATTTTATTTGAGTGAAAAAGATTTTTGTGTGAGATTGGGTGTATTGAGATTATGGTTTGTGAGAGATTTTTTAAGATTAAAGATTGTATTTTGATTGAGTTTAATAAATCAATTTGTAAAGTCTTGGATGTAGGCACTAAAATGCGAACTACATTAATTTTCTTGTGTTCTTTTTGCTTTGTTTATTGGTTTGATTTATGTTAATTAAGGAATTATTTCCTAACAATAGTACATATTAATTGTTACGAACAAAGTATAATGCGTTGTATTCAGGACGGTTTACTACTTGTTCTAAACAATGGCTACGTAAATATTCTTACAAACTCGTTATAGTATCAAAAGAGAGAGAGAGAGAGAGAAAATGCACTATCGATTTTCTGCTTGTTTGATAAATGTAGATTGCCGATGGAGAAATATCACTTTCCAAATAATTTTAACAAAAAGGAACTCAAGAGTTCCTTCCATTGAACGCGCGTTAGCGTTCAAAACAAATATGCACTTTGTCTATATTTAAGCTTAAAACATGCATAGTATTTTGGATTTTTTCATTTCCTTGCTCTTACCCCCTTTTTTTTCACGTATCATATCAATTTCTGCTCCACCCCTCCTAACTCTTTTCTCTGAACTTTGTGGCCAACTAAAGAAGGAATTAAACTGACCCTTGAACTCAACATTCTAATGTATTTTCCTAGTAATATTGAAGCCTATTTCAAAGTTCAAATGATTTCTTGTCCATTTCTCTTTGTGCATTCATTCTCTTTCCCCGATTGAATCCTTTCATGTTCCTCACAAGAGTGTCTTCAATCGTAGCTGACTTTTCAAGAATCTTGAGCATTCCTTTCAATAGGATCATACTCATATCAAACCCGTGCTACATGCTAACAAAAGGCCAATAGACTGAGACTTCATCATATCTGAAGAGGATCTTCTTGATAAACCTGTTCAAGTCCATGCCATATTTTAGCTATCCCACTTCACATAAAATAAATACTATAAGCATATTTGGATTTTCTTCTTTTTTGTTGTTATATAGGAGAAAATAATAGCTTAATTTTCAAAAACCCTCCAACAGCTTTCAATTGTAATCTATTTTGAACATAAAATAAATCAATCCAATTATAACTTTCAAAGGGTTACTAAAAATGGTTGAGTATAGTGCTAAGCGAGTTGTACTTCTAAGAAAAAAATTAATATTCAAAGTTTAAGTATGTGTTTGGGAACTCATCCAAGTATATTCCCCCTCCCCCTTCTCTCAAAGAAAAGCTGTTTCTAAATAATATACGATGTTTGGGAAAAACTAAAAATAGATTATAATGAAAAACTAATTATTTCAAGTTAAAAAATAACTTATATCATAAATAATTTTTTGAAGCTTTTGACTATAAGTAGAAGTTGATTATTTTAGAATTGTTATAATTTTATCAAATTGACCATAATTAAGTGTCAAGTATTATATAATATAAATAATAATTTTATACTCTTTTTAGCAATTTTACTATATAAAAGTAATGTTTTTTATATAATTCAAATAAAATATATTATCTTAAAACTATTTTTTAGTTAAAATATTTAAATATATATTGATTCTCATATAATTAATTATATAAAAATATAATTATATAAATAAATAAATAATTATTAAAATAATTTTAATTCTTCAATTCTCCAAACACATGCCAAATCTCAGGAAAAGAAGCATTACGAGGTCTTTTAGTCACAATAATAGCTAAGAGATTAATCTTATAATAATGTCACGAAAGATATCTAAAAAGAGAGAGAAAAATAAAATAAAATAAAGGATTCTATTAGTCCTTTACCTGAAACTGCCGTTCTTCGCCAAATCTGTACCTGATGGTTTGGTTTCCTCTATCTTTTTGGGTTAGAGTTCTAAGTTTCAACTCTCCTCTATGGGTTGTCATCTCATCCAATATCTCTGCATCGTAGTAATCTCCTAAGTCGTCATCAGTTCCAC